>ML792307.1:398708-426270 GCA_009831015.1 Picea engelmannii | reverse complement strand
CTGGGTTTTCTTCCCCTAGAGGGTTTCCCAGGATAAATGTTGTGTCTATTGTGGATGTGTATTTCTCAGTGATCTTGTTTATATTATGCTCTTATCTTATGAAATGCAAAGAACTATAATATCAGCATAAAACATTAACATATATAGAGCAACCTCAAGGATTTGAAGTTGAAGACAGAAAGTCTCATGTCTACAGATTGAAGAAAGCATTGTACGGATTGAAGCAAGCTCCTAGAGCTTGGTATGGCCGGATAGACAGTTTCCTGACGAGCTTGGGCTTTACCAAGAGTAAAGCAGATTCTAACCTCTACTTCAAGGTTATAAACGATGAGCCAGTAATACTATTACTGTATGTGGATGACTTATTCTTAACCGAAGAAGAAAAACTCATCATTGAATGTAAGAAGAGACTTGCTTCAGAATTTGAAATGAAAGACCTTGGCCTAATGCATTATTTCTTAGGTCTTGAGGTATGGCAGAGTCCAGAGAGGATCTTCCTTAACCAAGGGAAGTATGCAGTCGAAATCCTGAAGAGATTCAACATGTTGGAATGCAAGTCCATGAATACACCCATGGAAGCGAAGCTGAAGCTGCTGGTCGACACTTCGTCAGAATTGATTGATGCCACGTTGTACAGACAAGTTATTGGATCGTTGATGTACTTGACGAACACCAGACCAAACATTTGTTTTGCCGTGAACACCTTGAGTCAATTTCTGGTAGAACCCAGACATGTTCACCTAGTGGCTGCAAAACATGTGATGAGGTACCTTAAGGGTACAATAGATTGTGCTCTCAGCTATGATGGAGATCATGATTTCACATTGAGTGGATATACTAATGCAGATTGGGCAGGAAGTGTTTCTGACAGGAAAATCACTTCAGGATGTTGTTTCAGTTTAGGATCAACCATGATCTCATGGCAGAGTAGAAAACAATCCAACATTGCTCTCAGCACAACGGAAGTAGAATACATTGCTACATGTTCTACCAACTGCGAAGCTATATGGCATCAAAAGTTGTTGACCGCTATTTGACCTAGAGATGGAAGCAACCACGATCCTATGCGACAACCAAAGTTGCATAAACATGACAGAGAATCTTGTATTCCATGACAGGTCGAAGCACATAGAGATTCGTTATCATTACATCTATGACATGGTGCAGAGAGGAGCCTTAAAGCTCCAATACGTTAGCACGAATGAACAGGTTGTTGATGTATTGACCAAGCCTCTATCTTGTGTAAAGTTTTAGCACTTTCGAGATAAGCTTGGTATAGTTCGAAAGGACCTTCCTCAAAAGGGGGAGTAGTTGCTGTGATGAGACATCTCTTGCTTCCAGCTTCAGTGTTGTGACGTAAAGAAAGAAGATGTGATGAGACTAGTACTGCACTTCCGGCTTGATAGCTGTGACATAAAGCCAGTCTAGTATCTTGATTCCAACCTGATGGTTGTGACGTAAAGCAAGAAGATGTGATGAGACTAGTACTGCGTTTCCGGCTTGACATCTGTGACGTAAAGCCAGTCTCGTATCTTGCTTCCAGCTTGAGTGCTGTGACGTAAAGCAAGACATTGAGATGAGACTAGTACTGTGCTTCCAGCTTAACAGCTGTGACGTAAAGCCAATCTAGTATCTTGTTTCCAACCTGATGGTTGTGATGTAAAGCTAGATGATGTGATGAGACTAATACCGTGCTTCTAGCTTGAGAAGTTGTGACGTAAAGCCAGTCTAGTATCTTGCTTCTAGCTTGAGTGTTGTGACGTAAAGAAAGACATTGAGATGAGTCTAGTACTGTGCTTCCAGCTTGATAGCTGTGACGTAAAGCCAGTCTAGTATCTTGCTTCCAGCTTGAGTGTTGTTACGTAAAGCAAGACGATGAGATGAGACTAGTACTGTGCTTCCAACTTGATAGTTGTGACGTAAAGCCAGTCTAGTATCTTGCTTCCAACTTGAGTGCTGTGACGTAAAGCAAGACGTTGAGATGAGACTAATACTGTGCTTCCAGCTTGAGAAGCTGTGACGTAAAGCCAGTCTAGTATTATGATGAGCCAGCCTTGTGCTGTGATGATGATGATGTATTAGTTTTATACTAATACATATTGATGCAGATGATGATTGCATTCCTTTGAGAATGACGATGCTGCCGATGAAGAAAACTTTCGATGATTTATAGATATACTAGTCAGTGTTCCAAGATGATATTGATGATGCTGTCCTCCTGATGTTGTTGATGATAAAGGCCTCTCTCTCGCCTGATGTTGCTGTAGAATACCCTTCTTGTTAAGGGGGAGTGTTGAAATAATGTAACTGCAAAGTGTATTCTTATTATTATTTGACATATTATTCATTGGATCAATCCCCATTGTGGATTGATCATGTTGGCTATTGTAAAAGGACCAAATCCCTTTTTGCGGATTGGTCATAATGTAATTGTAATAGGCAAAAGGAGAAGTCGGCCCCAAAATATATCAAAGAGGCCCCGGAATATAATAAAGGTGGTTATAACCACCCAGAAGAGGAAGTCGGCCCTGCCAGTGAAAGGACTCTCCCACATGTGCCAGTCTTGTATAAATAAAGAGACTAGCGCCTCACTTAGACACACACTCACTTGTTCATTGAGAGACAAGTTTCGGAGCTGTAGTTGGAGAAGAGAGAGAGAGAGAGAGGCACATCTTTGGGAGAGGACATTCTGTACTTGTTTGAGTTATCTCTTGGCATTGTATTGGCTATCTATAATAAGGAAGTTTTGCTGGGTTTTCTTCCCCTAGAGGGTTTCCTAGGATAAATGTTGTGTCTCTTGTGATTGTGTATTTCTTAGTGATCTTATCTTATGTTGTTGTTATCTATTGAAATGCAAAGAACTATAATAATGGCTTAAACATTAACACTCAATATGAAGGTTCACGCCTCCCTCCTTCAAACTACTGAAGAACTCCTTGCGCGAGTTATATGACAAGAAGCGCCACTATCCACACACTAAACACCTGTGACAACTGAGCTCGACATACATGCAATAAGGCATAAATCCTCCTCAAAGCTTTTGTAAAAATCCTCTACTCCTGCAGAGGTTGCCATCTGTGGCTTACTCGTTTTCTTTTTCGGACACTGTGAGGCAAAGTGTCCAAACTTGTGACACTGGAAACACTTGTCTTTGGAGAAGTCAATTTTTTTCTTCTTTCCTCCTGCTCCACTCCCAAAGCCCTTCTTCTTAGACTTTCCCTTGCCTTTGCTTGCAAGAGCGAAAGCCTCCTCATCCACAATCTGAGGTGATGTAGATGTACCATTTGCCTGGCCAAGGTGAATCTCCTCCTACACAAAATCATCCCATAAGCGTTGCTAGTCAGGGAGCTTCTTTGAGCCAACTACTGCAAGCTCATCCCTAGTCCATGTAAGACGAGTGAGGTAGGGAACCACACCTTCTCCCTTTGCCATCTTGGTACCTCACATCCTTTCCCGAAGCACCATAATCTTGTTTTCATTCTTA
Source organism: Picea engelmannii (assembly GCA_009831015.1). NCBI lineage: Eukaryota > Viridiplantae > Streptophyta > Pinopsida > Pinales > Pinaceae > Picea > Picea engelmannii. The sequence goes on along the minus strand of ML792307.1, from coordinate 422,786 downwards.
CTCTGATAGAAGCTACCCAAGGCAGTGCACATGTCTTTAGCAGACGTTTTCCCTGAAAGGTGTGGGATTATAGGATCCTTTACCTCATCAAGGATTATGCTCATAGCCTTCGCTTCACCCTTCTTCCAGGCTCCCGACAAAGTTGCATCCGTAGGAGCTGCTACTTTATCATCAACATGTTCAAGGACATCATTGACATCCAAGATTCTGGTAACCCTCTCTTTACAGGTGGGAAATTTTTGAGCGCCTTGAAGTCTATCCTCCACTCTTAATGTCATGGCCATTGTTGAAAATGTGTATGTCCAAACCCTAGTGCTGTCTTAGAAACTGATTCTGCACAAGATCTGAAAACGATCTCCTTAACCCAATACGTTGATGTTGTTACTTCAACAATCCTGCAGTGATACCATGTGAATCCACTAAAACCTAGCACTAGCGAACTAATAATCCACAATTCTTTAATACCCAGAAAAATTATTAACACCATAAAATTCTGAAATTGCAATTCCTTAATTACTGTTAGGTTTCTTCACAACAATAAAACAATGCACAACATAAATATAACTGAGAATCAATGTAGAAGATAACAACAATCGCAACACATGAGAGACACCAAAATTTTTGGGTAAATAACCCCTGGAAAAACCCAATGTGGGAAAACCAGTTCTTTAGTTTGTGGATTTTTATTATGCAGTAGAAAATATAGAGATCTCTTACAAAGAAAATCAATTTGTGTTGATAGTCGAGAGAAACCCCAACGATTTCCTCCTCAAACACCTGTACGGTCCTCTCCCAATCCAAAGAACCAGAATGACTCAAGAAGAACCCAGTTGTGAGCCTCTGCACAGTGCGTACGACCCTCTGTGTCACCCTGTACGACTCCTTCTCATATTTGAAGTTCGGCCTTTTCAAATGGTTGAGAATGCAAGTTGATCCACCTGTAAAATGTCTCCTCCGTCTTCTCCAACAAACCCTCAAGCGAATCTCGTACTCTAGCTGAAACCCGCCCTCTCTCAATGAATGGATGCGCCCAACCACCAAGTCAATTTCCTTTATTTCCATGAGAAGCAAAAACCCTATCTCCAAAGAGATCAAGGCTTGAGATCAACCCTCACTCTCTCAATGAGATGGATGGCCAAGATTAAAAGACCATCACTTAAATTATTTTCACTTTTAACTTTAGAAAAGTGCTCATTAAGTCAACATTAAAATATAACACATCTAATGTACTTTTTCTTAAGTAAAAATTTAGGAAGGAGATTTAACCATCAACTTGGGTAGTTTCATTGTCCCCCACCATGCGAGGACACCACACATGGGGAAGACCTTCCTTGCTACACTTCTTAACACCCCCTTATCACCTAGGTCGTCTAGACCGAGGTACGCATACCTAACCAAATCTTATAGTTGTATGCCGATTTACATATTAAAAACTCCACCTCGAACTATGCAATTGAAAACTCCAGCAAAATCGGCAGGTACAATTGCATAGATTTCGACAACGCCGCTTTGCAAATTCAATCTATCAACACAAGCATTCTCCATGCCTGGAATATTTCAGCATGAAATACAGTGGAAAAACCTCCACCTTCTTCCAAAAAATGAGATGACGTTCTTACTCAGCGTTGCATAGATAAGCAAGAGTGTGGTATTTATACATGTTCTGCACTAGATGTGCCAAATATCTTGAGCAAGTTGTAGGTTACTACATGGCCATCCATCCTCCTATCAACACTCTCATCCCTTCATCATGGGAGACTGGCCATAATAAGCTTCCACTGCACGTTGCCTCCTGACCGCCTTGTCTTTCGCATGACCCACATAGTTTTGGCCACCTCTTGGCTGCCTTGTCCAACACCCGTCGCGCTGAAATCCTCCCAGCACCCGTCGACCGCATTTGGGCGTTGTGTGTCGTCTCATCCAACACTTTCCATCGTATAGGCGAGCATGGCATCACCCCGACACCCCATAACTCACGCTGCTTCATTGACATAACCGCCCCCTCATTATGAGAAGCCATGACTTCCCGTCTGTGGCCACTTTGTTGCATTACGTGGCCACTCCATCGCATGTGCTGTCCACAACCACTCCGTCTCATGTGCCATCCGTGGCTCCTCAATGAACCCTCGACTTTCTTTACAGGCGAACCTATTTCTTTGGGCGAATGACCAACGACAGATTCTTTCTTCCTTCTCCTCGTTGCCCCGCAGCCTCATGCTCTCCCGAACCAGCTCTGATACCAATTGTTGGGAGCGACACCTGCAAACAATTGTTAATCAACAAAGAAATGGAGAAGAGATATAAAACAACCACACAACACAACATAGTGAAATGGGGGGCAATGGTAATCCTTTTATTGCTCAACCAAAGGAGAAATGGGTTACAAGTCTCATGGAGCACCTCATGGGCTTCCATATTTAATGAGGAGAGATCTCAAGTGTTTCCAAGCATATGGAAAGCCAAATGCTTGAGAACCTTCAAATGTAACTGCAAGGGTATGTGTTGTCACAACCCAACAATCTCCACCTTGGCAACACTTTCCTGATACCTTGCCCAACGAATCAAACATCACCTTCTTGCAAGCCAAGAGAAGCCAAACACCACCGCAACTTCTCTAACAACACTAGTTGCATGAACATGTCTGCATTGTTTTCTCCAGTATGGATCACTCCACCTCCACTGAATCAACATAACCACAAACTAAATCGGTGCAACCACTGTAGGTGATACTCATGCTTCTCAAATACCATTGCCCCCCATTTCGTTCTGCTGTGCTGTGTGTGTTTTATATCTCTTCTCCATTTCTCTGTTGATTAACAACTGTTTGCACGCGCCACTCCCAACACATGGAATAATTGTGATGGGAAGAGCCGTAGGCAGTAGCTTCATGTGTTTTGGACTCTAGAGGCCATTTAGAGCCTTGATGTTATGTATTTGGTTTCAGAGATGTATCGTAGTAGGTGCCATTTTTCTATGTTCACCTATACATGATACATACATGAGCAAGCTTTGCATATTTCGTGTCTAAGGGTTTGGATTTGATTTACATTGTACATGGATTTTTATTAAATTTTACATATTTTATGTATTTTTTAGTAGACTGGTTCACAGGCCGGTTCCAGTCTGGTTACTGTTCCGTCTGCCCCCTCAGCTGGTTCCAGCTCTGATAAATTTTCTTACAGCTGCCTCAAATATTCGAGTTGTCTCATATTGTAAGTCGTATCAAGTAAAGACTACTACAAATATTGATACACCTGCAGCAGGAGGAAAGAGAGGCTATGTTAATTTTTACCACCTAGCTCTTTGTTTAGCAGGTTTAATTTATAAACTGAATGCCTTGGCTTTGCAGAGGAATGACAAGATGATATCCTTGAACAAAAATCACGAAGGCCTTTGTTACTGGAGCTACTGAACAAAAGAAGTGTTATCGAAGTCTACTCAATAAAAGGTCGAAGGGAATACAAAAAAGTGTTTAGACTGAAAAGTTTGGTATGATTGGTGCCTTTGATCATACTCTATCAAATGTGCAGAATCGCTGACCACAATACAAATTATCGGTCTTAAAAGAAGTCCAGATGGGCCATAATTTTATGATATTCCAAAAGATGAAATCCTAAGTTGTCAAATGAATGTATGGACGTGTCTTTGGTTAGTGTTGAGGAAATTCTTTAGGTGGTAGAAATGGAGGTAATGGAAAGGCTCAAGTAATACTCCTGAATGTATATTGTGGTGAAGTTTATAATGTAATTATCTAACATATTTTTCTTGAGAAACATCAAGGCTCTAGGAAAAATTATTCTTTCCCAAATTTTTGCAACGTGCTTATCAAATTCTGGACTTATTTGAATACTCTTTTTTCTCCTACAATGGCTTTGTTTGATTTTTTCTCCTAATCTTTAACAATGACTTTGTTTGAATTTTTCTTATTTGTATATATCTTCTCATTTCTTCCACAAATATATATATATATATATATATATATATAAAGCAGCATGCTCATGAAAACTACTTACTAGTTTGCATGGTTTGAAACATTACTTTTAACAGCTAGAAGCTTAGTTTATTGTCGAGATATTGAGGAAGAAGCATTTTAGCTTATTGTCGGTATTTTTGTGCTCTGACAAATAAAGAGAGCCTTACAAACTCTGCCTTCCTCTTATTCAATGGGCTTAAATCTGAATTTTCATATTGCTTCGCCTAATTTAATCTTGCTCTGCTTTCTTTTTTTTCAATGGGCTTAAATCTGAATTCTCATATTACTTTGCCTAGTTTAATCTTTCTTGAGTTCTCCAAACTTTCAAAACCTAGTTTTGAGTCACACAACAGATACTTTGATAAGGCATGAAAAATGAAAATTGTGAATTCACTGGAGCTCATTTCTTTGGATTGAAAGGATATGCCCTATATCATGGGAAGTTTGAAGGATTATCTTGATTTGGTATATCATGGGAAGTTTGAAGGATTATCTTGATTTGGTATGTGGGAAGTCTCTTTTTCATGGTAAACAATCTCTTTGAAGCATATCTGGCTTGCAAAACAGCTGGGAGATTTGAGAAGCTTGAAGAATTTCAAAGTATTTGGCCGATTCAATACTTAAAAAGGGAGAATTATGATGAGAGCATGAGTAGTTGCAACCTTTCGAACATAAAAACAAAATCTTGCGAAAATATATTTCGCTGCTATCTTTTTATTTTAACCGGAGGTTAAATATCATTCTTCGGGGGCTTGTAGCTGCTTCAACGTCTACCTTGGCACACTCGTATGCCCACTCGTATGCCGTAGGCATGGATGGGGTTCTGGCTTCTGTTCAACACTTGTATACACGGCGATGCAGAAGCACCCATCTGTAGCTTGGGTTTTACATCTGTAGCCGGGTGCTTATTGATGGCCTGTATACACGCCATAACATTGATGTTATGCATGGTGTTATGCAGAGAGTTCTGGACACTATGGTGCTTTCAAGTGGGTGTTGTACCACATCAACACCATAAGCATCTGTCTGTAGCTTGGATTTTACATCTATAGTTGGGTGCTCATTGATCGCTTGGATTTTACATCTATAGTCGGGTACTCATTGATCTCTTGTATACACATCATAACATTGATGTTGGATTTTACATCTGTAGTTGGGTGCTTATTGATCGCCTGTATACACACCATAACATTGATGTTATATAGAGAGTTCATACCATTATGTGGACATTATGGTGCTTTCAGGTCGGTGTTGTATACACACTATAACATTGATGTTATACAGAGAGTTCATACCATTACATGGACATTATGCGTGGACATTATGGTGTTTTCAAGTGGGTGTTGTACCCCGTCAACATCATAAGCACCCGTCTGTAGACTGGGTTTTACATCTGTAGTCAGGTACTTATCGATCGCATGTATATGCACCATAACATTGAAGTTCTGCAGAGAGTTCATACCATTACATGGACATTATGGTGCTTTTAAGTGGGTGTTGTACCACATCAACACCATAAGCACCTGTCTGTAGCCTGGGTTTTACATCTGTAGCCTGGTGCTTATTGATCGCTTGTATATACACCATAACATTGATCTATGTTGCACTAGTTTTTAGGATGGGGAACGATGAGGATGGGGCGATGCGTCCCTAGGACGACTAGAGCGCACCCCCAAACTTTTTAGGGGATGGTGGATTGGGGACTACGACTACGATGATGATAATAATAATAATTTAAAACTCACCATAAACATTTGTAGTTGCTTCAAGCTTTTAAGCATAGCAAGCTATACTATACACTTGCTAATTCTGAAAAAGTTTGAGCAATTTAAAAAATGACTCAGTGGCATTCCATTATTGGCTGCTAAAAATGAGCAAAATGCAGTTTAGCTTTAGGAATTTTAAGTGTAACTATTTTCAATTTGCAATAAAGTTCATAGAGAGAACTGTCTCTATAGCAGTTTTTCTTCATATTTTTTGTTAATGATGATTATGTTAAAACATAAAAGGCATTTCCTTCTCAATAGGTTTTACAGATTTTTACCGCTGTGTTGAAAACCACAGCAATTTGAGCAATTTAAAAAATGACTGAGTGACATTCCATTATTGGCCGCTAAACTTGAGCAAAATGCAGTTTAGCTTTAGGAATCTTAAGTGTAACTATTTTCAATTTGCAATAAGGTCCATAGAGAGAACCGTCTCTATAGCAGTTTTTCTTCATATTTTTTGTTAATGATGATTATGTTTAAATATAAAAGACATAGGTTTTACAGATTTTTACCGCTGTGTTGAAAACCACTATAAAACACTTTGGCTCTGTAAAGAGATAGATTCATATTTCAGATTAAGGGGATCAAATAAGAATTTATTCAAACATTTAGTATCCAATCCAAGTCACTACTATCTGATTGTTTCCACAATGTTTGAGGTTGGGATGGTGGAAGCACTGGACTTGGATGACTCTCAGAAACCCATGTACAATATGTAAAAGCTGAGATGACCAAAAAATGAGAAGAACAAGAGCAAAACCACAAGGATCAGCACAAACAAGAAATGTTGCATTTCTTGTTTGTTTGACATGGAGACTTTGCTTGTTGTAATGTTGTTGCTATAAATACACAATTTAAATCACTAGAAACCCAAATCAAAACTCATCATACAAAACCCATGATTTGTGCTGCAACTTGTTTATAACAGATTTAGATTCAGTGCAATACAAAAATACTGGATGGGAAAAATGATATGCTGTCCAATCATCAATGTCCACAATTGTCAAAACTGAAGATATATGCTCGGAAATCTGCCTAGAAAATTTCTGAAATATACCCAGAAAGAACATCTCTGAAATCGTCCGAAATATCTGCTTGGGGAGAACGTCTTGGAGAGGACCAGCAAATCCCCAAATGAAGTCTCCAGCAGTTTGAGGATGTTTCCTAGGAGGGTACGATGGGTACGCAAGTGAGCTTTTTTGGGATGGGTCCCCGTACAACATAGACATTGATGTTATGTGGGGAGTTCATACCATTACGTAGTTATGGTGCTTTCAAGTGGGTGTTGTATTCAGAGAATCCATACCATTAGGTGGTCATTATGGGGCTTTCAAGTGGGTGTTGTATCGCAGCACCTTTGCTAGGAGTGGCTGCTTTGACGTGAATAAATCTTGCATTACTTAAACCTTGGATAAAAAACATTTAGCTTCTCCTCGCACATGCAAATCTATAACAATCTACTTTGCGAATGGACAAATTATATAATAATTCTATAATGAAAGAATCGTATTATGCATCTTTCTTTGAATATACGATACTACATTAAGATTATTATTTGAAACCTTAATGAAATAAGGTGAAGCATATACAAAATATATTTATCAAGATTATTGTTTGAAACCTTAGTGGAATAAGGTGAAGCATATACAAAATATATTTATCAAACTCATTTTGTTATCAATAATTTCAGCAACTCTGAATTCAAGGGTTTTTATCACGACTTTTTTTTTTTCAAATTTGTTGGGTAACCAATTGCATTCACTGGGATTCTGTAGGTCATGGTACACTGTAAAATGTGATATATATATTTTAAAATATTTCATAATTTTATCTTAATATACATATAAGATAAAAATAATTAAGAGTCAAGGTTGGAAGGCTGAAATGCCTAGGCTTTTAAATAAAATGTTTCATAATTTTACTAATATACAAAATAAAAGTACATGTATTTTATATATAAAAAAACATTGTGAAATTGGCAATTAAAATGTTTCATAATTTTACTAATATACAATATAAAAGTACATGTATTTTATATATAAAAAAAACATTGTGAAATTGGCAATGAGTTAAGGAGTTAAGGTCCCAAGGCAAAAACAAGTAGGAGAAACAAATTGGCAATGAGTTAAGGAGTTAAGGTCCCAAGGCAAAAACAAGTAGGAGAAACAAAAGTAAAAGACAATTCACAATAGGAGAAACAAAAGTAAAAGACAATTCACAATGCCTTGTTAAAGGCAGATAACAATAAACACACATTATTTGGTTAGCATGAACTCGTCATATCTTGATGCTGTTGAACCAAACTTGTCACAAGCATATCATGAGGCTGTTGGAACCAAATTGTCACAAGCTTAAAATTGACCACAATGTTGCAACCAAATTGTCACAAGTTTAAGATTGACCACAATGTTGGAACCAAATTGTCACAAGCTTAAGATTGACCACAATGTGCCCCATTTGTCAAGATGCTTTAATTCAAAGATGGCCTCATTTATCAAGGTGTTTTGATTCAAAGATGGCTAGAGAATGGTCAAAGTGATGGTGAATTATTTTTCATCTTTACACAGAGTTGCATTGTGTTCTCGTTAAACTTTCATAAAATTCTTCATTGAATTGATTGTGATTTTGACAAAAAAAAACCAAGTTGTTCTTGGGTTTCTAATGGCTCTCCTTCTAGGTTTTGTCTTGGCTTATTCCCAACACAGGTTTTGTCTTACCATTTCACAATCTCACCAAGGGTTCATGATATACTTACAACATTAGTTGTAAACATCTATTGATTTCAGGTTTTGTCTTGGCTTATCTCCAAGAAACTCTTATCTCTTACCAATTCACAATCTCACTAAGGGCTCATGATATACTTACAACATTAGTTCTAAACGTCTATTGGTTCAATCATAATCTACGACCAGGTTTTGTCTTACCATTTCACAATCTCACTAAGAGTTCATGATATACTTACAACATTAGTTGTAAACATCTATTGATTTTAGGTTCTATCCCCAATAAGCTCTTATCTCTTACTAATTCACAATCTCAATAAGGGTTCATGATATACTTGCAACATTAGTTCTAAACATCTATTGCTTCAATCATAATCAAAGAAAACCTTAGGCAAAGATAGGATAATACATAGATAATAAATAGAAGAAAGATATAATCAAAGAGATGATGTTAAATGATAATACAAAGATGATAAATAGAAGAAAGATATAATTAAAGAGATGATGTTAAATGATAATACAAAGATGATAAATAGAAGAAATATAAAATTACAAGATAATAAATAGAAGTAATATAGAATTAAAGAGTTATGATGATAAATAGAAGAAATATAAAATTACAAGATAATAAATAGAAGTAATATAGAATTAAAGAGTTATGATGTTAAAGAATTTTTTTATAGTTGATAGATTCAAATTTCTAATGGTCTTTAATGGCAGATTGGACCACTCCATCTTGGAAATTGAAAAAACTAATCAAATTTCTAATGGTCTTTAATGGCAGATTGGAACACTCCATCTTGGAAATTGAAAAAACTAATTTGTAAGTTCCTTTCTCGTTTAAAAATTCATATTGGTTGGATTTCTTCAATTAGTTAAATAGAAATCCCATTAATGACACATAGGGGAATATGCAATGTTTTAATTTTAATATAATATTAGATCCCTTTTATAAGACATTTTTTTTTAATACTACTCCATTTTGGAATGGAAAAAAATAATTTGAAAGCCCATTTCTCATTTAAATTCAATCTATATTGGTTGGATTTCCTCCACTATATGAATATACAATGTCCTAATTTTAACATAACAAATATGAATATACAATGTCCTAATTTTAACATAACAAAAACACTTTTTTTTTAAGACCACTTAAAACTAATTTGAAAGTCCATTTCTCATTTAAATTCAATCCACATTGGTTGGATTTCCTCCACTATATGAATTGGTTAAATAGAAATGAAATTTCCTATAAATGGCACACACAGGGAATATACAATGTCCTAATTTTAACATAACATTAGATCCCTTTCATAAGACACTCTTTTTTGGCACTAGTTTTAGTAATTTAATAAAACATTTTTCTTTGAACTTGAAGTTGTTATTTGGACCATTGTAAAGGTCTTGGAAAAAGTAAGATAATACATAAATAATAAAGAGAAGAAATATAGAATTAGAGTTATGATGTTTTCATGCCTTAAGTTATGATTGTTGTAATGACCTTTAATGTTTAAGAACTTTTGAGTCTTTAGTGGATTTAGCAACAAGTCTTCTTAAAAATATGGAATAGTTAATCGTGCTTTGAAACAATGTTGCAAAGCTCAAACTCTTGAGAAACTAGGTGGGTGCATTAATTTGGAGAATTTGAAAACTAAGTAAACTTTTTAAAAACTTGACAAACATAAATTTAGATCTGAAAAACTTGAAAAACTTGACTTCTTGAAAATGTCTAGAAACTTGTGAAATATCAGAAAGTTTTGCAACACTATTTTAGATTTCCTTAATAGTTATTTTCTCTTTAAAATCGATTCAATGACCTTGAACAATATTGAAAAAATATGGTAAGTGTTCATGGGTGTGGGCACAAGGATGCTATTTTTGCAATGTGGGGGTGCATTGCTAACATAGGTGTGCGTATATAAATATATTGAAAGATATAGAAGACACTGATGCAAGATAGCAAAACAAACATAAAAATCATGTGACTTGAACAATGAAACTATACTCTCTACCATTGAATAACAACATTGTTATTTATATGATGCAAGAGTACGAAGTTGTGGGAAGTACAAGCCTGAAGAAAAGTATGTATATGATTAATATTTTGACACTAGACACATCAGTTGGGGTTGAATCTTTGTAACAAGTTGCTAGGAAGTATAAACCACAAATATGACCTTTGTATGACTATTGGATACGAAATCCATAGATTAAATAAATCTTTATATCAATGAGTTGGATATGAAATATGCGACTCTCACATATAATATATGTGAGTAGGCTCACATATACTCAGATTCTTAGGATAACTTGTAAGATAGATATATGTAGCATATCACATGGCATATAAAATGTAGAGTTGTTACATAGTAGAGATGTATATGACAATTGGACATCAAAATCCATAGATTAAACCTTCAACTAAACAAGTTGGGTATGAAATATGCAAGTTGGGTGTCTCTAGAGTTTTGTTGGGGATGCCATCACACCCCTAGGGAGTGGGATGCACCTGCAAAGACATGGGAGCATGCCTCTCAAGGTCGGGGATGTATCCCTTGGCAACACATGACACAAAAGGCTTGAAGTCACCTGGTTTGTGTTCAGATTGGTTTCATTCATGTTTGTTCATGTTCAAATCACTTAATGTGAGAAAAGGTTGAAAGATACCAAGTGAATTTTGTTATAATTTCATATGACAAAAAGCAAACGCAAATACGTTTCACAAGTTCAAATTTGATTCAAACATATCATTTCATAAAATGAAACATAATGTTATTAAAACTATCATAATGATTTTAAAATTATATTTTATAAACTAATTTGTTTATTAATTAATTTGGTCATTTCATCTACTATTAAGTTTATAGTGCTTGATTTTATGAATTTAAGTCATTAAAAAAAAAATTCCTTTTGCACTTACAAGTATAAGACTATACAACACAAATTATACACACTAGTTTGAATTCCATAAAAATATATATAGAAAAAAGAAGAAGATAATTTTACTCCAAGATAACAATTTGGTTAAATGTCATCACTAGTTTGAGTTCCATAAAAATATAAACACAATTTTATTCAAAAATAGAATTTGATTAAATGCCATAACAAGTACATATTTACAACACTTAAATGTATAAACCTACAAATGCTTAGTGGATATCATAAATAATAGAAAATATAATCTGGCTACTTTTAAAACTAGATTGAAGCGTATACCTTTTTTCATGAGTCAAACATTGAGCTAGTTGTTCAATGATTCAATTTTGATTGGGAGATAGTTGTGCTCGCTAAATCTTTAGAGAGAGATACTTGCGGGTATTTGAATGAATAGACAAGTTACATTAGAATTGTAGGGGAGCTAAAGTTCCTCATAATTCGCCTAAATTTGTACCAAACAGGTTGGTTCTTTGGGAAATAATTTATCAAACAACTTTTAGAGTTTTATTAAGTATGTTAGAATTACCATCTATCGATTTCACCATCCATGTTTTGTCTTGTTTGGGGGTGGTCTCCACATAAGATGTTGCCTAGAGGGGAATACTAATCTTGACCAACCAAGAAAATAAGTAAGATGTTGATGAAAGAAGTTAGCGAAATATATTTTGAGAGAATTTTGTCAGAAGAAAAGGACATATCCGATAAATACCATCCCCAACAAAGAGTAACGAGAAAAACACAAAAAAGGAAAGACATAGCTTAGGTTTCCCCTCTTTATTCGCCATAATGGTATAACCAACAACTACTACTCCACCTGCCTTTCATCTCTATGAATTTCTTTGGGAAGAGGTTAATGTACTCTCTAAGTAGTGTCACAATCGAAGAAAAATAAAGCGAAAAGGAAAAGAATTGTGAGGCTTCCTCATTGTTTTGGTTTTGTGTGAAAGAAGAAATAGTTCACCCTCTAATGTGGCCCAAAAGGTTGTATTCGGGGTATCCAACAAGGCAGTTAGCATGGAAATGGAGTTAATTGGGTTGTTACGTGGCTCAACAATCTTAACCGATTTGTTAGTTTATAAGTGAGCAATTTGTTGGGATATGGACCATGAGAGAATTGATAATACCCTACCTTGGAAGTTAGTTGACAATATAACTATTTGCAACATGTTTATAGGTTCCATGACTTTCATTATGCTTCTAAATTTCTAACAATTATGTGTTTGATCCTATAAATTTCAAACAATTTATCAAAATTGGTTTATGCATAGAAATTTTGATATCACAAAAATTAGTGGTTTGAATACTATAATCGGAGTTGTAAAGTACGACATGATTTGTGACAATATAGGTGAACAATCTTATGAGGGGTGGTGGAGTCCACAAATAATCAAAGGAGATTGAAGCTACCATGCAGATTTGCATTTGTTTCAATGTGACCAGATTTAGGGAGCATCACCCTTACCATGTATGCATGAAAGAACTGACTATTTTTTGGTTTAAATTGAGTATCATTTGAATAGGTTATCCTAAGGAGAGTATTATTTGAGGGTATAGTCCTAATTACACATCCTACTTGTATGGAAAGATTTGATGACTATAATGCTATAATTGATTTATAGTATACATATGTATATTGTGGAAATTTACCCTCAAAACTTAGTAGTAAATGTATAATAAATTTAGCAATGTTGAAGGGTGGCTTCTATTATGGAGGAAAACATGAACTTTGGCACAAGTACAAATTATTATAAACATGGATATGGTTGTAAGGTGTGTATAGGATTGTGTACCCCATATGTGGAAATGTGTTCTTCATTAGGATAAAGGGTAATGCCACATGAAAGAGAATATAAATTGTAAGGGGAAAATATAATTTTATTGATTAATTGATAATATCAACTTGTGTGTTGGTTTATAAAACCAAAAAATGTGGTGATTGTATTAATGATCAATGCTCCAGTGTACCCTGGCAACAAATCATGGTTTATTAACATTAATGTATCTTAAAACCTAAACAATGATAGGTAGAAGTTGATTCCAACATTCCCCCTCAATGACCATTTGATTGTCCTTTACATTGATTGTGTTTTGTTAAAATAAATGTTAGTTTATAATGGTCAACTAGATAATAGACTTAGGCATTGATAAAGTCGGTTAGACTTTAGGTTAGTTTATGCTTTTATGACTTATTTCACTTTATCAGTTTATCCCACATTCATAAAGTTGGTTGACTCGACTTGATTGTAGCCCTATATAAGAAAGCTTTCACTTTCTCATTTTGTATATAATATGGAGAACTCTTTCGAGTTATCTTGGTTTTCTTTATGTGCTTGATTTTGTATATTGTGGAAATTTACCCTCAAAACTTAGTAGTAAATGTATAATAAATTTAGCAATGTTGAAGGGTGGCTTCTATTATGGAGGAAAACATGAAGTTTGGCACAAGTACAGATTATTGTAAACATGGATATGGTTGTAAGGTGTGTATAGGATTGTGTATCCCATATGTGGAAATGTGTTCTTCATTAGGATAAAGGGTAATGCCACATGAAAGAGAATATAAATCGTCAGGGGAAAATATAATTTTATTGATTAATTGATAATATTAACTTGTGTGTTGGTTTATAAAACCAAAAAATGTGGTGATTGTATTAATGATCAATGCTCCAGTGTACCTTGGCAACAAATAATGGTTTATTAACATTAATGTATCTTAAAACCTAAACAATGATAGGTAGAAGTTGATTCCAACATTCCCCCTCAATGACCATTTGATTGTCCTTTACATTGATTGTGTTTTGTTAAAATAAATGTTAGTTTATAATGGTCAACTAGATAATAGACTTAGGCATTGATAAAGTCGGTTAGACTTTAGGTTAGTTTATGCTTTTATGACTTATTTCACTTTATCAGTTTATCCCACATTCATAAAGTTGATTGACTCGACTTGATTGTAGCCCTATATAAGAAAGCTTTCACTTTCTCATTTTGTATATAATACGGAGAACTCTTTCGAGTTATCTTGGTTTTCTTTATGTGCTTGATTTTCGTAATATGGTATCAGAGCCCAGTGTTCTAGAAGTTGTATCAAGAGTCTCAAGCCTTTGAAAGACAAGGTTTCCACTATTGCGACTTCAATAATCTAGGTGCCATAACATTTGTGTGAGCGTGAATCTAGGGATTGTTTCTAGCAGAGACAGATCGAGGGATCTCAAGCATAGCACATTGAAGAGAAAAAAGTGTTTCATTGAAACTAGCCACCATACAATGATTTTTCAGTCGTTGTTTTTAGCCATCAATTTCGAAGGTCGTACGGAATCTGCACAGTCATATGGAATTTTACAAAATCTATATGAAATTGTACGATATTCCTTAGAAAAGTGTAGAAAATTATGAGTTACAACCCATAATACCCTCTTTCTCAGTTTCCTTGATAGTATAGACGAATTGGAAGTAGATTGATGCTATTTTTTTCCTATATTGGTGCCCAGATTTGCAGATTTGGAAGTTTTAGTTGTTGATTTAATATTTTTTGTTGATTTTATGGTAGGCTGATGCATTTTTAATTTTCTTACTGTTTAGCATAAACTAAACCATAACTACTGCAGCAAACCAAGATCACATGAAGAATAACCATGCACAAGAACACAAGAAGTATCCCGAGAAACCCTTCTCAATAAGGGAAGAAAACCCAACCAATCCTTTGCTATATTCTCAAGGGAAAGACCTCCCACACCATCAAAAAATCTTAGCACACACAGGGTGCTGTAATTCTCATAGTTTCAGACCACAACTTGTCACATCAAATGATGTGTCTATTGGCACAATAGGGCTGACATCAATAACTCAAAATATAATTAATAATTACCATATTAATTATCTTTTACATTAAGGTGGGGCCGACTTGTACCCTTTACATAATCAATAGGGTTACATGCAAGTCTAACTCTTGAACAATAGAACAAAAGATCTCATACATCCACTAGTGCTCAACCACTAGGGGCACATCCATCTGTGCTCAACCATAGGGATGTCTCTCTATCTCACTGCGTCTCACATGAGAACTACACTCACTAATGCCAAGCCACTAGGATCACGTTCACATGTGCTCATCCACAGGTACGTCCAACTCAACATATATTCTTTCTCACTACGTTACACAGGAGGGTTATCTAGAGTTCATCATCTCAACTCTCTACTAAGAGGAGGCTAATACATTGTTTCATCCTTGTCTCAGAACGATGCACCCAGCTCACGGGAATTCACATGTTCACCTATGCTCAACCACAGACACGCCCAACTCAACAGATCTTCTTTCTCACTGCGTTACACAGGAGAATCATCTGGAGTTCTTCTCAACTCTCTGTAAGGAGGAGGCTAGCACAACGTTCCAGTTCTATCTCAGATAGGAACCACACACCCATCTCAGGGGCTCTCTCTTAGGTCTGTGTCTTGGAGGATGTCTCACAAAAATGTAATCATCAACACTCCCTCTCAGTTAGGGATGCATTCTCCATTAGTCCAAGTCTTGCATATAAGTATTCGAACTTCGTCCTATCTGTAATCATCAACACTCTCTCTCAACTAGGGAGGTAATCTCCACCAAGCTAGTTTCTCACAAAAGTACTTGAACTTCGTATTAGCAAGCGGATTGGTGAAGATATCTGCAATCTGCTCATGTGTAGGAAGGTACTGTACATGTACTTCTTTCCTCTGCAACATGTCTCTGATATAATGATGTTTTATCTCAATGTATTTCGATCTATCATGAAACATAGGGTTCTTAGAGAGCTTCACAAAGCTCTAGTTATCATAAATAATAATAGGATCCATCTCATGAATAAATCTGTCAGAATCTTGCGAAGCCACACTGCTTCACGGACTGCCACACTCGATGCTATATACTTTGCTTCTGCGATACTCAAGGCCACAAAGCTTTGTTTCCTGTTGCACCAGGAAACCATGGCAAACTCCAAGATAAAACAAACTCAAGTTCACACTAGAGGCATATCTCAGGTCATATCCAACTGTGCCTCATATATATCTCAATACATGTTTTACCGCTATCCAGTGAGTCTGTCTCGATTGAATCATGGATTGACTAAGCACATTCGCTGCATACATATATCAGGTTTGGTGTTAACCAGATACATCAATTATCTAATTAGTTGTCGGTACATATGTGGATCAGTCTCGTTTGAATCATCATCATTTATTTTTCATCAAATCCATCACCATCGATGTAGTCATGGATTTGCATTCTATCACACTGTACTTCTTTAATATCCCCACTGTATATATTCCTTGACTTAGAAAAAGTCTCATTGGTCCTTTGTCATACTTCTTGTTCTAAGAAGTAGTGCATCATATACCTAGATCATTCATCTCGAAATCATAAGTCAAAGCTTACTTGTATCCAACAACAAGGCTTTTTGAATAAGTCACCAATATCAGGCTCTCGTCACCAACACTGTGATAATATATGTTTGGATCAACAACACTCTTGCTAAAACCCAAACTCATCAAGAATCCATCCATCTGATGTAGTTTCCAACTCATGGATGTTAGTACGGATGGAAGTGTATCGGGCTTACTGGATCAAATGTCTCATCATAGACAACTCCCTTTGTTTGTGGGAATCTTCTGGCTACAAATCTTGCTTTATATTTCTCGACACTTCCATCAGCTGCATGCTTGATCATATAGATCCACTTGGAAGTCACTACAGACTTCTTTTGGTCTCGGAACAATATCCCATACATCATTCTTCAAGATAGACAAATATTCTTCTATCATGGCATCTTGCCATATCTACTCACCTGTAGCTTCTCTATGACAGGAAGGCTCATAATCAATGATGTGGCTCATGGCTGAAAAGTAGATTGAAGGTCTCTTTGGTCTCTCTTGCTCTCTCAGAATGTGCCTTGAGCAGCTGCAAGTCCCTCTGCCCCTTGCAGAGTTTGTCGAGCCTAGACATGCCTTTCATGATTTACTGCAATGTCTCTGGGAATATCAACTAAAGCAACTGGATCAACTACTATCTCACTCTGAACTGCTGAAGGGGAGAAGGTATTGTATTTTCCTTCTCAAATAGTTTTGACTCCCTCTGAAGTCTGAAGGAAAACGTATTCCTTAGTTGTTACCCTGCCTAGAACAAGGAAACAAACGAAAGGAAACAAGACAAGAATATCTCCTAGAAGAGATTCACGAGTACATCTCTAGAATCAAAACAATTTAATGATTGTTGTCATAGCTACACCACCTACTTGTAATATAGAAACCTTAGAAATGTAGATTAGAGGCATGATAATTAAAAACAATCAAACCTGTGGTCTTCACTTCCGATGTATTGTTCCTTTGAATACATTGAGATCCCTCTAGATCCATGATTGCAGCAAGAGTTCCTTCCTCTTGTCAATGTCATGATGAACAATGCTATTCCTTGCTTATTTACCATAGACTAGAATACAATTTGTGTTGTTGTAGCTTCTTCTGGCCACCTTCCACATAACCTCAAGGGGAACGGGCTTTAGTCACGGTGATCCGTTGTGAGTGTTGGGGTCTCTCAATTGCAACCCACTTTCCAAAGGTTTCCCTTTGCGCTCCTACTACACTGCCTGTAGGCAGAGGCTTCAACATATAGAAAACCATATCACGAGTACCCTCAACATAACCACTAACAAAAATGTTGTCACGCCATGCTATGCAACACGTAATCCTTCCAAGGGTTTCTAGAAAAGAACATACTGTCTTCCAAATGTTTTTGTTGAAATCATATTCCATCACTCCCAACTGCTTCTGGAACGAATAGAAGCGTCCGGAAGAAGCAATCGCACAATCGAACGGTGGGGGGCCTTCCTCTTTTTGGATCGTCGTCCATGCCCCTCCTTTTGGATCGTAAACTTCTGCACTCCACTGGAATCGATCATTGTAAACTCCAATAACGAAAAATTCCCCATCGATGAAAGCACCACAGAAGTCGTCCCTCTCTTGGCTCATATCAGGAAGAAGCTTTCACTCGTCTTCCTCCACACTATAAACTACTGCTCCTCGCAGAGCATTTTCATCGTTGTCCTTTCCTCCGGCAAAGTAAACGAGTCCATCCGGCGACACTGAGAAAGCGTCGGAGATTCGAACCGCCGGCAAATCCGCGCCGCGGCTCCATTTAGTAGATGAAAAATCGTAAATGAAAATGGTGTTGAGGACGTTGTTGTAGCAGGGGTTCCATCCTCCTATCAGAAACAACGTTTGATTGACAGAAACACAGTCGCAAAAGAGTGGAATTCCATGACGAGGACCGAGAAAGTGGGGAAGGCGAGGGAGTGTTTCCCATGTGCCTTGCAGAGGGTCATACACAGTAATCACAAATTATAGATCATTATCAGTGTAGTTAACACGAGATTCTGAGATCTCGATCAAACATATACACTGCTGGGAAGTCCCGAGATTTTTTCTGTCTTGATAGAACCGGGGACTGTTCACCACATAATTCCACTCAATAGTTTTCTAGGCTATAGGAGAAAACCATCAAGGTAACCATTTCAGACCAAACTTTTGACTGAAAGCTAGCTCTTTTAGTCAGAGAAAGCTCTCTCTGCAAGTCTGCTACCCAATGTCACTTCAATAACAACTTGATATGAAGCTCAATGACCAGATTTTCTGTAAAGTAAGGGTTTTGGGTTTATGAGTGGTTGAACAAGAATCAAAGATAAGAAATGGGCACAGAGTCATGAGTTTGAAACTCAAAGGTAAAGGTCAACAATGGTTTGTAAGCAGTTCAACAACAAAGGCAATATAGGAAGTGTTTTCAAAACATAAAGCTTATGTGATGTAGTAGAAGAGTCAAAGAAAAAGATATTTGAATATGAAGTATCACTTAAGATGAATTTCACATCCAACTTTAGAGAAAGAAAAATAAAGTGTTCAGAGCATTATTGCAAATGAGTTATGAATCACTCTACTGTAATGAAAACTGAAAACATAGACACTCATATGATAAAAAAGATGAGGAAACATGAACATGAAAGAAAAACACACTTTTGAAAACACCTGGCACAAGAATCTTTGTTGCAGAAAATGCTTAGTACTTCTATATTGATCCATTTCCATTAAGCACAAAAAACAAAATACAGAGCATGAAGATAACTTACTTCTCCCTTCTTCAACCTGGAAAAAAAAATCAATTTAAAAGGGTGGATCAACAAGAAAGCAAAAGAAAGAGGGAAACATTATGATTGTATATCAGTGGTCTACCATTGGGCATGGAGTCAATGCCACTCTGCAGATTGAAGGAAATCAAGATAAATATCAGGTTAAGGGTTTATATGATGATGATTAGAAGAAAGGAATGTGAAAAAAAGAAAAAAGTTTGCAAGTTCGCAACGCCAAAAGGAAAAAAACATCCAAAACCACTTTCTCGACCTTCAAACAAGATGAAAACCGTCATGGAGTACTTGATGGTCCTGAGTTTGATGTTGATATCTTTGAAATTGCCCGAGGGTGTCTACAAGTAGTCGAACCTCCAACTCTCTTCTTTAACCAGTTCACAACGCCAAATTCAAAATCAAGGGCGCACTTCAAGGAGACTATTGGACTACAATTCTATGTGCTAGCATGGTCAATACAACCTAAAATCCAAAGAGATAAGGAAATGGAGGGGAATAATGATGGAAAATGGCAAGTATGGTCATAAACAATATGATGGCTCATCAAGGGAGTTCCTAGTAGCAAACCCATTCCCAAGGAAAACCACTTACTAGGGCACAATGTCAACGACCAAGGTGAAGCAGGGAAAAATGCATAATGTCCAAGCACATATAATGAAATCTAGAGAAATCTAAGATACAACATAATCAAATGGCTTAAATATTGAAATGATGCTCACCATAATACTGACTTGTACCTCATGGAGCAAGGCCCACTGCCTTCTGTAACACAACTGGTGTGGTGGATGTCATCTGTAAATCTATTACCATCTGTGGTGGTGAGTGGGTTTTCATTTGTGCAAAGGGAATTGTTGACCATGTAGTCTCTCGACACTCCATATCTGCACCCTGAGGGCCTCGAGACATCATCTCCTTAGTTATCCACAAAATGGGGATACCATATGGCTCCTACTTGGGGACATGTGCTTGTCATAGAGTGCATGAGAACTGCCACATCTCCTGGTAGACCTATTCCTACAAGTAAACATCAAACTGTCAAGTGTAGGATGACCTACTCATCCTTATTCTCATATGATGATAATCAAAGCCAACTAAGCTAGAAAAATAAATTTTTGAGATTTTTCAAAAAAAATTAAGCTAAGCATGAAATCAATATGCAAGTAGAGAAAAATGAAAATGAAATGCATCTAAACCAATATGAGCAATCAAGATGCAAATGCAGGGATTTAAAATGACTTACCTACTTCCCTGGGGTCCTAGGACCCTGAAGATTAAGTCCCGAAGGTGTCAGGTGAAATCGTACAACCAGTGCAACCACATGATCATTGGATAGAGACATTTCCCCCTGTGTTTAATGAAGTGAAACAACAAATATAAGTCTATCACATAATAATCATGAGCATAAATAGACATATAATCAATCATGAAATAAAACTCATGAAGATGGGTGGGAGGGAGGAAATCCTGCTGGAAAGAGAAACCATT
Organism: Picea engelmannii; assembly: GCA_009831015.1. Taxonomy (NCBI): domain Eukaryota; kingdom Viridiplantae; phylum Streptophyta; class Pinopsida; order Pinales; family Pinaceae; genus Picea; species Picea engelmannii. The sequence continues at coordinate 401,734 of ML792307.1, read as the reverse complement.
AGCCTGATCATCCTGGATGAAAGTGTAGCCATAAGACTGATCAATCCATCTCTGAAAGGGGATACTATATGTAGATGAAGGCTCATATTCAATTGTGCATAAAGAATCACTGCTCATCAAGTACTGAGAGGAAATGAGAGATCAGAAAAATACTGCATGGTCTCTTGGAGAAGAGGGTAAGATGTAAGGAACAATCTTGGGTGTAGAAAAACACCGCCTCTTCCCCTACAAATGTCCATGGAAATATCCAAGATGAAAATACTTCCACTTTGAAGAATGAACCTCTGACTTCTCTAAGGTGTCCATGTCTTGGTATTCCTCAAAATCTGATCACAACGGTTGGAAGTCCTCATAAAACAAATCTTCATCCTCAAAAGGGTATGTACCAAAGGATGATTGAATATCACTCTGAGTATGTTGTGACAACTCATCCTCGAAGGGGAAGAAAAAATCTATAACCATACCATCACCAGGAAGCCAAACATTTGAATCATATACATATGAGGACCACTCCTCTGATTATGACACCCCTTCTACCCGAGAGTTACCCTCAATGTCATAAATGGGGTCTCTATCAAATTTGAGACAACTAAGATCTCATCTTCGTCTGCCAATCTGTATGAAAGTGTCTATAGGCTCATCAACCATATCGAAGGGTACTTTCATAAGACCATCAATATAACTGAAAATGACCATCTCTTCGTCTTTGTGTGCAGGAGGAGCAGAGGCATGGACGTCTTCAACTGGACCTTCAAATTATTCATCATCAAGATTGATCACTTCTTCAACATTAGGAGGTCGAAAAGGTTGGACAACCTCTCCTTCATCAAGCGGGATCAAAGATAGTGGTGCCTCAATATGTTGTGCTTTATCATAATCCTTCTTTCTTTTTATAGAGAAGCCCCTCCATCGCCTCTTCATCACAAGAGGCTTGATTCTGAGTGCATAGTTCTTTGCTTTCTTTTCTTCAAGGTGGTCTATCATATCCAAGGTTTCCTCTGATTCTTCTTCACTTTCAAGGTCAAGGAATAAAGCATCATCAAAGTATTCGAAAGGGTCACAACTCATTGTGTTCTCTTCTTGATGACTTTCTTCATGTGTTCATTCTTCGAACACTTCATCATCGTCAAGGGCAGGAAACAACTCTCTTATGAGATTCATCATTTCCTCAGCAACTTTATTGGCAACCTTTTCCTTTTCCATCTCTAAAAGTTCCTTCTTCGAGGCATAACGATTTCTGGATGGGGGTTCATCCCATGGTGCCATATTTCCGTTGACTGAAAGAACACCTCAATGGAGTCACCAGATGAGATCAAGGCTCATCAAAGGATGGAAAGGGAGAAAAAGGGAAAGGTGGGTTTTGTAAAGTGGAGTTGCCAGATGAGTTTCAAGATGAGCTCATCAAGAAGGGTGGAAAGGGAACGTCCCTTGGGTGGAGTCGCCAGGAAAGCTAAGGGAAAGGATTTGGGATAGCTTACCAAAGTGTCATTAGGATTTAGAAGAGGATTCAAAATCCCCCCTAACAACGACGCCAAAATGTTATAGTGCAAGTTGTAGGTTGGGAAAAGCCCGACCCAATCATGGAACAAGTGCTACAACTTTGGGAATCCTACACCCAATGTCACCTCGATGTAGGTCTCACATTTCAAGGGTGACTAGGTCACTCTAGGGAGACGATCCCGGTGACCCTAGGGGAATTGAGATGGAGATGAAGGGAAGTGGAAGTAAATCCCCTAGAGGTCAATTCTAAGTGGAATTAAAGGTAGGGAGAGATGCCTTGCAAGTCAAGTAATGGTTGCCCCACATGTATAGTACTTTTCCGGATGATTTTACCTACACGAGACACAAGAAAACACACTTTGCAATGATATATGTTAGTTGGATCAACAAGTTAAGCTTGTTGTTCCTATTTGTAACAGTAAATATCAGCTTGTTTCAACATCAAAAATCAACATATGAAGATCTAGATTAGTTAAGTAAATCAACATTAAATTTAACAATGAACATAGGCTGAGATAAGGCACTTAAGAAGCTAGATAAGATGGTTGTTCTAACATGTGTTTTCTGCAGAAAATTGAAGCCTTATGGCTGTAGCATTCAATGGCAAACAACAACAAAATAAACCATGAAAAGTTGCCAAGAACTATCTCAAAAGATGCACCCTAGTTAGTAGAGTACATGAGCAAAGTTAGAGAGATAGTCCAGGGTTAGTTTAGGAGTTATGAGGATGTTAATAGCTAGGGTTACGCAACCCTAAAGGCTATAGGTTAAAGTTGATAAAAACAATTAGAGTATTGGGAGAGAGGGGATGACCTAGTGGGGGGAAACTCCTCTCGATGAGACAAATCAACTTCAAGCAAGAGAACTTTCAAAAGGTCAAAAATCATGTTTCCCAAGGGAATGATTTTATATCTCCAATGCAAAAAAAGAGTATGACTAGTGCCTTTTCTATTGGGTTAATGGAGTCACAAGGAGCTTAGAGAAGCTACCTCCTTGGGGGTGTAAGCCCTTTTACTTCCCAAGGCAATTTTCTCTAAGCTAGGGTTTGAGCTAAGAGGGTGTATGCCCTTATACTTCTCTTAGAAAACCCATGTTATTAATGAGATAAAGCAATAAAAAGGTGAAGAATATGGTGGGGGTGTATGCCCTTATACTTCCCACCTAGCTCCTAGCATAACAATACTTGACTTGAATAAAATGATAGCAAGAGAGTAAAAACCATACCAGGATCAAGAGAAATGTTCAGACAATCCACCACAACAACTAGAAAGCATCATCCAAAGATAGCGCTATGCCTTCCAACCATTCATAAAATATCCATAAAAAATTTCACCAGAGCTAAAAGAGCCAAGGAGGCCGAAAATTTCAAACCAAGTATCTCACAATGTAAATTCTAACCTTGTACAATATCTACTGCAAACTGATATTCAGAAAAGAACAGAAAAGATGCAATGGCAAATACAAACATTACACAAAGATTTTTCACCTGGAAACCCAAACCGGGAAAACCAACATATATTATATTG
>ML792307.1:349567-375987 GCA_009831015.1 Picea engelmannii | reverse complement strand
CGATTTTTCCCCTAAAATAAATTACGGGCTAATGATATAAGTTTTAAAAAATCACTTTAATACAAAAAATTCGCCCAATAAAAAATTGGAAACCCCTAAATTTCGCCCATGGGCGAAATTTCGCCCCTAAAATCATCTATGGCAAGAATAATACTCTTTTGATAATAGTAGATAGAACAATAGCACGGATAATCATCATAGTATCTCCTTTAGAGCTATCACTTGTGACCCGTATGAAGTAAAGATCAAAAGTAAGAAATAAAATACGAAATGAGGTCAACACTCTTATAGTGTTGTGATCAAACATTCCTCCATGGAAACCTGGAACTAACACAAGAGATTTCTCCTAGAGGAGATGTTAGTTTGTATCAGGCAAATGATTTCATTAAGCATTTATCTCAATATTCTCACATGCTACAAGGTATAGTACTTTTCACAGACTAGTTATCAACTTGTCATGTGCAACTTTGAATCTTATCAACTTAATTAATCAAACATAGAACCTGGAGCCTTGTCCTCAAGAATGAGTGTGTTTCTTTTCTTCCAAGTCTTCTTCACTCAAGATGATGAGTGCTTTCTTCAACCTATTTTCTTGTACTGAGACAATATGTTATCTTGACAAAAGGTTGGGTTAGAGAATAAACTCTATGATCTCAACTTTAATCCATCTAATACCTTGACTTTAATTTTGATCAAAGGTTAGTATGATGGTCATAGCTACAACATGCAACACTGATCAAAATAATTTCATAACAAATAGATGCATATCCGAATAGTCACACTTGAGTTGCATAATTCCTCTGAATGTGTTGGATCTTGAGATTCTTCTGGATTTATGGCAAGAGATCCCTTCTCCTGCAAATACCCTTTAAAGATTAACAATTTAAACATATGTGAGTACATACCTCTGATAGAATTTGCAAGTAGTGGCACCATCTGGTAGCAACGACAATGATTACCAAATATTAAAGACTTCAAGGGTGACTGCAACTAGTACTACAACTGATACTTCAACTAGTACTGCAACTGCAATTGATACTGCAACTGGTTTTGAGACTGCAACTGCAACTGCAACTCAGGGTTTTATGAGGAAACCGTAATTTTTTAAACTTCAATTTTTGAAATTCTGATCCAGGGGATAGATGTGTTGAGTTGATGCGAGTAAGCTGGTGCAATCATATTTCTGAGAATCCAAATTTTACCCCCTCAAACTTGACCAGTGGATTTCTGGACTGGTGCTTCTGGTTTTCTAGTACTTCTATTTTTTTGGTACTTCTGGTACTTTGGTACTTCTGGTTTTCTAGTACTTCTGGTACTTTGTGAAAACAAGGGTTTCACTTTCCGAGAGATCTACCCATTGAAAAGGTGTGCTGAAGGTGCCAAAGAATTCTTTGGGTTAGGGTGCACTTTTCTAGATGGTTTTGAGGCTGAAAATCTTCTTCAATAAAAAGCCCTAATTTTCATGTACAACAACAGTGATGTTTTTCTTCTTCTTGGGAAAGATGCTCTCTTCAGCTTAGCTTTGATACCATGTTAAGGTTTAATCTATTATTAGGTTTATTTTCAATTCACTAGATAACCATAGCATAGATAGGATCACTGAGAAATACACAATCACAAGAGACACACCATTTATCCTGGGAAACCCTCACGGGGGAGAAAACCCAACAAAAACTTCCTTAATATAGATAGCCCATACAATGCCAAGAGATAACTCAAAAAATACAAAAATTCCTCTCCCAAGAATGCGCCTCTCTCTCTTCCTTCTTCTCCAACTGCAGCTCCAAACTTGCGCTCTGATGAACAAGTGAGTGAGTGAACAAATGAGGCGCTAGCCTCTCTTATTTATACAATCTGGCAGGCGTTGAATTGAGGTGTTTTTTCATTTCCAGGGCTGACTTCTCAATATGGGTGGTTATAACCACTTTAATACATTTTGGTGTTGACTTCTCATTTAGCTTATCACAATTAGGGTTTGACCAATCTGCAAAAGAGGATTTGGTCATTTACAATACCCGACATGATCAATCCACAAAATGGGATTGATCTAATGAATAATACATCAATAATAAATAGAATACTCTTTGCAGTTACAATAATTCAACAGGGGCTAGGCTATGTTGTCCAAGTCATCTTTGATGCTTTCCAAGTTTGATATCTCTCATTCGACATGTGGGTCCCTGACATCCAACTTGTGGGTTTGTAGCCCCATGGAAGCCCAAGCTACACTTGTTCTCCCAAAACTGTCCACTAGCTAGGTCTTGCAAAGACAAATGAACATGCCCTCCAAGGATCTCAAGTCATAACATCATGATAAGTTAATCCAATCAATAAATAATCCATCCAATCATGTGCATCAAATATCACCATATTAAACAATTAATAGCTTAAAGACACTATGCGACTTGTCAAGCTTAAGTATGGGAGGGTTGACAAGGTGTCCTATTGGGTAGATCTTACCCTAGGTTAAGGAGAGCTTCCAAGAGGTCCCTCTCTAAGCTATGTACAGTGTATGAGGTGGATGGGGTCAAGACTCAATGGGCATAGGGCTCATGACATACTAGGGGTCATAGTGTCTCATTCATGGGTGCCTTTGTAGAGGGTGTGTGGTACCTTCATCTACAATGCACTTTTTCCAATCCCATCAGTTGCCTTTTATCTTTCTTTCTTTATATTTTCTTTCAAAATAGAATAAGGAGAGATTGAAGTTCAATTCCATGGCGTGGTGACCAGGTGATGGCAATGTCACCCACAAATACCTAATGGAAATGAAAAGTTGGTTCGTGATGAGACCCCCTTTCTCTCAACCATGCAACTGAGAGTCATTGTCTTGGTTTGGTGACCAGATGATGACAATGTCATACCACTAGATATCCATGGACATGATAGTTCATCTCGTGATGAGACCTCCTATCCTTCAACTAACCTTTTAAGCATTTATTTATTATATTGTGGGTCCCCTTTATTCAAATATAAGTGTTTTATAGTTTTCTTGGGTGATCCCTGGGCAAAGCATCTGGAAGGTTTATATAAGGATTTTATTTTTACCCAACACCAACCCCTTTGGGATTTTATCCCCTTTTTCCCATAGAATGAGGGACAACCCCTTCTTGGGTCAATACACCCTAAAATCCCAAGAGATAAGGAAATGGAGGGGAATAATGATGGAAAATGGTAAGTATGATCGGGAACGATACGATGGCTCATCAAGGGAGTTCCTAGTAGCAAACTCATTCCCAAGGAAAACCACTTACTAGGGCACAATGTCAAGCACCAAGGTGAAGCAGGGCAAAAGGCATAATTTCCAAGAACATATCATGAAATCTAGAGCAATCTATGATACAACATAATGAAATGGCTTAAATATTGAAATGATGCTCACCATAACACTAACTTGTACCTCATGGAGCAAGGCCCACTTCCTTCTGGAAGCCAACTGGTGTGGTGGATGCCATTTGTAAACCTATTACCATCTATGGTGGTGAGTGGGTTTTCCATCTGTGCAAAGGAAATTGATGATCATGTAGTCTTTCGACACTCCATATCTACAACCTGAGGGCCTTGAGACATCATCTCCTTAGTCATCCACAAAATGGGGATAATAGGGTCGATCCTTCTTCTTGAAGAACATGTTGTTTTCAATCACAATGAGTGGGGCTGTATCATTACATGAGAACTTACTCAATATCAAGGACATTCGTGAACAGTTGGAGGCCATTGACCAGAAGATGGAAGAAGAGGACATGGTGGTAATCACATTGAAAATCTTACCACATGCTTATGAGCACTTCATAGAGAACCTGAACATCACCATTATAGATGTTAACTTGAAGTTTGGAGAGTTGTGCAATGAGCTCTTACAACAAGATAGATGGAAGAAACAATTTGGTAGCAACAGTGAGATCGAGGTTCAAAACAGGCCTTTGCATCCAATGTCAAGGGAAAAAGAAGAACGGTAAGGGAAATGGTGAGGATGCAACCAAGAACTTGAAGACCATCACCTATCACTATTGTGGCAAGGTAGTACATATGAAGAAACACTACAAAAAAAGGTTAGGAAGATCAGAAATCCAACCAAGGAGGGCCTCAACAGAAGGCTCATGTCGTAGAGCACACAAAAGAGAAGGAGTCATCCTTTTATGCATTCATGGCCACAACACAAGCAAATCAATCCAAGTCATCTTCTTGGTTCATTGATTTATGAGCATCACGACACTTCACCAACATGCAAGATTGATTCATAGAGTGTTCACCTTGTTCATCCAAAGATTTTGTGATATTTGGTGCTGGGGAGGAGTATACTATAGTTGGCACAAGAAATGTGCAAATTTATTTTGAAGGGAAAATGATCATGTTCCTCAATGTCTACTATATGTCAGGTATGGAGCTTAATATGGTTTTATTCAGTCAGATGATGAGGCACGACCCCCATCTAGATGTCAACTTTAGCAATAAAAAATTCTACATAGTTGACAGGGAGACCAAGAAGATTGTTTCTCTTGGTGTGGAGGACCATCGGTTGTTCAAACTGGTGTATACTGGATAGGTCAAAGAGCATGCATTAACAACTAAGAGTGCATCTATTATCAGTACCCTATGGAATCATAACTATGGGAACCTCAACTTGACCTACCTCTCTTAGTTGGCACGAGAGAAACTGGTAGATGGGATTCCAGACATTCCACAAAAGATCCAAGGAGCTTTCTAGGAAGGGAAGCAACATAGAACACCATTTGATGAAGGACAAGCTTGGGGAGCACAAAGAGTCCTTCAATTGGTTCATCTAGACATACGTGGACCAATGAACACTGCATCAATCACCAGTGTCAGGTATTTCCTTATGTTTGTTGATGATTTCAGTAGGAAAATGTGGGTGTATTTTCTGAAATTAAAATTTGACGTGTTTAATGAATTTAAAAAGTTCAAAGCACTAATAGAGAAAGAGTCAAGTTATCATATTTCCTCTCTTAGATATGATAATGGTGGGGAATTTTGTTCAAAATAATTCAATAACTTTTGTACTAAACATGGGATACAAAGACAATATACTACACCCTATACTCCACAACAAAATGGAGTGGTTGAGAGGCGAAACTATACTATCACAAAGATGGACAAGTGTATGTTGCAAAACATGTCCGTTCCAAACAGGTTTTCGGTTGAGGCAGTGTTCACAGTAATATACATGATGAATAAATATCCCATGGTGGCAGTGAAGTAGAATATCCCAGAGGAAGCATGGTCGGGAAGAAAGCCCAAAGTAAGTCATCTTAAAGTCTTTGGTTCAACTGCCTACACTTGGAATCCAGCTGAGAAGAGAACTAAGTTAGATCCAAAGAGCAAGAAGTTGATGATTACAGGGTACAATGACACTCATAAGTCTTATAGGTTGGTTGATACTTACATTGATAGGTGAGCTTCAACATAGATGTTGTTGTTGATGAGGAGATTGGCCCTTTCCAAACTTCTCTTGAGTTTTGAATTACTGAGAAGCCATAAGTGGTTGAGGATTCAGGTGCCAAGATTAAAGTAGCTCCACATGAAGGGGGGGGAATTATGAGCATGAGGAGTCTCCTAGACCAGTAAATTATGATCCAGATACAGGTGGCCCAAGTCATGGTGGAAATACTGACTTGGATTAGGAAGATCCCAAGAAGAGACCCAAGTGGTGGCACAACACCATTGGAAATGTTCAAATAGGCGAAATGATCAAGGGACGATCATCGAGAGGAAAGAGAAAAAAAAAACAAAAAAACACAGTCAACTTTACTCTTATGGCCAATAATCAGGAAATCTATGAGCCACATATGTTCAAGGAAGCACAAGGGAGACATGAATGGGAAAAGGCCATGGTAGCCGAAAATGAGAGTTTGATGAAAAATTAGACTTGGGATCTCACACCACTTCCATCAGGGAAGAAACCCATTGGTTGCAAATGGTTGTACAAGGTCAAGTACAAGGAAGATGGTACACTTGACAAGTACAAAGCATGGTTGGTTGCAAAAGGGTTATCTCAACGAGAGGGCATTGATTATGAGGAGACCTTTGCTCCTACAACAAAGATGAACACCATCCGTCTTGTTCTAGCCATGGAAGTACACAATGGCTAGAAGGTCCATTAGATGGAGGTGAAGAGTACCTTCCTCAATGGATATTTGGAGGAAGAGGTGTACATGTATCAACTGTAGGGTTTTCAAGTTTCAGGGAAGTAGCATTTGGTATGCAAACTAAAGAAGGATCTATATGGTTTGAAACAAGAACCTAGGGCATGGTACATCAAGATTGACAAGTATTTGGATGAACATGGGTTCTAGCAGAGTCCTTCATATTCCAACATGTATGTAAAAAGAGTTGGTAATAATATCATCCTTTTTGTCATACATGTAGATGATATTAGTATTACAATTAGTGAGGTAAGTGCAATAACATAGATCAAATTCAATATGAGCAAAGCTTTTGACATGACAGATCTAAGGCTCCTATAGTACTGTCTGGGTGTAGAAGTTTGGAAAATAGGTAGCAACATTTTTGTCTTATAAACAAAATATGCCAGGAGTTTGTTGGACAAGTTTAGAATGATAGATTGCAAAATCTCATCTACACCTATGGAGAAAGGGTTGAAACTTTCAACAAAAATTGCCTCTAAGGTAGTTAATGAGTCTGAATACATGCAACTAATGGGTAGCTTGGTATATCTTACAACCACTAGGCTTGATTTGAGTTTCGTTGTGAGCTCCATTTCCATATTCATGACAACGCAAAAGGTAAAGCACTCGACAACAATGAAGTGAGTGTTGAGATATGTGAAAGGGACACTTGAATTTGGAATTTTGTACAACAGAAGCAAAGACCCTAGGCCATGTGGGTATACAAATTCAGATTGGGCAGGCTCTATTGATGAAAAAAAATCCACTTCTAGATATGTTTTCATCCTTGGCACGGGTGCAGTCACAAGGACTAGCAAGAAGCAGAATGGAGTATCCCTTTCATCAACAGAAGCAAAATATCGAGGAGCAGTGAAAGGAGCATGTGAGTCATTTTGGCTTAGGAGGACGCTTTCAGATATGCAGATGCAACAAACAGAGTCAACACCCATGTTATGTGACAACCAAGGGGTGATGAAACTTTCCAAAAATCCAGTCTTCCACGAGCGTACCAAACATGTTGAGGTACATTGCCACTTCATCAAGCAACTTGTAGAAGATGGGTCTATAGAGCTACAATATTTCCCTATAGAGGATCAAACTATAGACATTCTCACCAAGAATTTGGGCCCTGAAAAGCATGTAAAATTACGAGATTAGCTTTGTGTAGTTAGTAGATTGACCATTAAGGGAGGGTGTTAAAACAAATGTTTGTTTGTAATGGACAACTACATATTACACTTAGGAATTAATAAAGTCAATTATACTTTAGGTTAGTTTATGCTTTTATGACTTGTTTCACTTTATCGATTTATCCCATATTCTTAAAGTGGATTGAATCGACTTGATTGTAGCCCTATATAAGAAAGCTTTCACTTTCTCATTTTATATATAATACAAATGACTATTTTGAGTTATCTTAGTTTTATTTATGTGCTCGATTTCCGTAATATCTTTTTCAAGTGGTTTTTTGAAAATGCCAAGAACTCCATCATCTATTAGGTGTCACACAAGATCGATTTGATACTTTGCACCATTTTTTTAAAAGTGATTATGGATATCAATATCAATATGCACAATGTGCATGGGAAAGATCTTCCACTATACTATCGTGTTGAGCTGCTTGGGAATTTGGGTTACAGGTAGTTCATTGAAGTACCCATTTTGGAGGGAGAATTGCATATTTAGAAGCCAATTTATCTAACGTGAGTGGGCCATTGGGTGGTAAAGTTGGTGGAGGATCCTTTGATGAAGGTTCCCATTCCAGGGAATCATAGTACTTTTCTCTAGTGGATAATGCCACCATAGATTTAACCATTAGTACCTTTGCAGTTGAGGGTCCTGCGTTACCCCTAGGTGGGGGTGCAAGGGCTTGTGTTTCCATTTGTTGTTGTTGGGGTGGGAAAGGATTGGTTAGTACCATGGGTTGAGAAGGAGATTCTCCTCGATCAATATATTGATGAACTTCGGCAAGGAGAGGACAATATTTGGTGAAGTTTTCCTCCTTACACACCATGCAAGGATATTTTACCTTTCGTTTATTTCCCCCCCATCATTGGGGTCTTGTGTTTGTTGGCCCTTCTGTTTGAAATAATTCTTCTTTTTCTTGTTATTATTGTTTTTATTCTTCCCTCTAGATTGTTAAGGATTCTTGGGTCTAGTGGATTGCATTGTGTTTACCTCTAAGGTCTGGGTGGAGGCCAAAGTCGAATTCATTGTAGGCGCATAAGAGGTGGGATTGCTAACTATGTTCATTTGACTAATTTCCCTAGTCAACTGGATAATTATTGTGGAAGAGACAAGACCAACCACACCATCAACATGGGGTCCAAGCGTTAGATGAGGGGGGTCATTTGATGTTTGAGGAGCATGTGGAATGAGGTTGTATAGTGTTCCAGATTGTGAATAAATCAAGTCTAAGTGTTGATCACGACAAATCACCTACTTCTTGGTTATAGCACCAGACATGTAAACATCTTTTGTGATAGGTGGCAATAATGATTTCATGAACCAATCAACCAAGAGTTGATCATGGATTGGGGCCCTAACGAGTCTTCTTCGTCACCTCCACTTGTGAATGTAGTATGAGATATGTGTGGCAATGTTCTAACGTAATGAAGTCAGAAGCTCTGTCCCTATTTCATATTGGATGGGTAATTGGAAATGTGTTAGGAAAGCTATTGCCATAGCATTAAAGTTATTAACTGAATTAATTGGTAACTCTATGAACCACTTTGAGGTGTTTCCAGTTAAGGTGCGATGGAAAATATGAAAATGAATGTTTTCATCCAATAAAGAGTTGGAGACACACCACATCTAGTAGGTTGTTATGTGTGTGGTGGGGTCTTCTCCCATTTTTCCATCAAATTTCTAGATGTATGCAAGGATTTTGATAGGAACCAGTGACCAAGTGGGATTGTGCATAATGGGATCGTTCGTCAATTGACACAAGTCGGGTAACTCTAAAGAGGCCAAAAATCGCAACTACGTATTTACAAATGAATTCTAGTCTAAAGGAAAAGGTGTGTTAGGACCAAAAGGACCATATGTTCCTTCCATATATTGAGTAACAATCGGAAAATAACCCCCTTGATATGGATTTCCCATAGGGTTAAAACCACCTCCCCGGTAAGGATTTCCTATTGGCATATAAGGACCTCCTTGTTGAGGATTGTTTTGGGGGTTAATGCCCCCAAACAAAGGAGGGTTTCCAGGGATGTCAGGGTTTCCTGAAAAGGGTACGTTACCGAGGGAATTACTGCTCCCAGGTAGCTGTTGATTACCGGTAACAAGGGGAATATTTTTTCTAGGGAAAGGGAGAATTCTAGGGGTATTATTGCCCCAAGCATTGGGACTGCTCCAAGAGACATTAATTCCTAGGAAAGGAGTACCCGATGGGACATTGCTTCCCCCAAGGAATAGAGCGCCCCAAGGCACATTGCTAACCTCGGGGAAAACATTTCCACAAGGTTGATTTGCACTACTTCCATTATTCCAATTCCATCCAAATTTAAAGTCAGTACTAGAGGTATTTTGTTCGGTGGGTGGGTTACTAGAAGAGAAAACAAAGGGACTCCCTGGATTAGCCACGAAGCTTGGACCTACGTCGGGTTGTGAATTGAAGGTAGGGATTTTTTGAATGCTAGAATAGACATTAGATGAAATTGGTTGGACTATGGGTTGGCTCCATAGGGAAAATGATATTTGAGGTGTTGTACCGAGTGGATTTCTTGTGTTGATGGATGATGATAGAGGCAAGGTTCCAATTGTTCTTACTGATGACAAAGATAGGTTTCCTACTCTGCTAAGTGGTAATGTAAGTGGATTCCCAAATCCACTAGTTGATGAAACAAACATATTTACTTGGATATTGCTTGGCGTGGTAGACATTGTGGAGGAAAGAACTGGACCAGTAGAGGTGGGGTTGCCACTCGACATGTGTGTATGTAAAGTTGAAAAAAATTCACTATTAGAATAATATTGTTTCCCTATGAGGTTGTGGAAAGAATCAAGTAGAGGAGGGTTGGAAGGAGGGTTAAGATAACCTTCTCTTATGGTTACAACTCTAGATGGATCATCTCCTATTACAAGATATTCCATGTCACTAGTATTGGTATCCTCAGGTGTTGAAGTCATTCGTTGTCTAAAAAATGGATGAAGGTCTTCATAGTCGAGTAAGGATAACCCTGCAGTAGTTCTAGAATGATAGTAAGGTAGATTATGTACAAAAAGTGGAGGACCTTCTAACTCAAGTTAGGGTGCAGACGATCAATGGCTTGTTCATCTTGATAAGCTATTTCCGGGCTATACCCAATGATTCTTCTGGAACGACGAGGGGATAAGTCAGTCACGACGGATAAGACAAAAAATTAATTAAATAAAAAAGAAATCCTATGGCCAACTATGAAACCAATACATAGAGAACATAACTAATCAAATATAAGATATCAATCAAGAAAACCAGTGGATTAAAGGGTCTTCTGAAGATGAGATGTCAAATCATCAACGAAGATATGAGAAGTAGTTACCCTAACCTCCACGTAACATCCCTTCTCAGTGTAAGAAACCCTCGCTTCGCGGGATCACCTTCAAGGGTACTGAAAGTGTGATATGACATATGCCCTAGGTACCATGGGAAGCCCCACACATTCACCTCTGTAGATACCTAGGAATGGTTATTAGGGTTACCGACTTGCAGTCAGCCTCCGAGGGGGTACAGTCGACAGTCAGGACCAAACGTATGGGAAGGATAAAAAATTCCAGATCTCTTCAAGAGGACTGAAGACAAGTGGATCGGTAATACTCTTGAGGACCTAGAACAGATTCAAGATTCACGAAGCACTGAGACTAAATGACACAATAACACTCAAGAAAAACCTCCAATATACCTTGTTTCCACTACGATTGGTCAAGCTTTGGAGGGGTAATCTTTGTTGCTCTTCCTCACGCGACCTCGTGTTTAGCCCCTATGTTAGAGGGGGTTCCTAGCTATGCCTATATGATAGTTGGATTTTGTCACTCTTTAGTGTTCTATAGTCTTGTTTTGGTGGCCTTGGAGTGTTAACTCTCCAATCCTATTCCAAGGCCCTAAATCCTAAACTATTGTTGGTTTGCTATCAAACAAAAATGTTCTAATTTCTTTTCATGCACTTGATTTTAATTGGTTGTTATTTACTCATAGGGAAAAAAATGAATGACTTGATGGTGTTTTGACTGAAAACCAATCCCAAAAGAAAGCTATATGAGAAAATGCAAAGTTTCTTTTCGATGAAAACTACTTAAGGGAAAGGAAGAGATATTTTTATTTTTCAAAAAAAAATGTACACCAATGGAAATGAACTTCCTTTTAAAAAAATGCATACTTTTTTTGTTTTTTGACAATGTAAATTTGTATGTCCTCTAATGAACCAAAGACTCTTTAAACAATATATTCAGAATAAAATGTAATGCATTTTTTTTTTTGAAAATTATTTTAAATAAAAGACTAAAAATGCATGTTTTGCATCACATGAATCAAACAAAATGGAAAAATTCTAAATAATCTGAAAGCAATTTATTGTGAATAAAACAAAAGTTCTAATTAGACTCTAAGATGGGATACAAATTAAGAGATTTGGCTTTGTTTAAATAATGGAAGAAAATCAAAAGGGAAACACAAAGTATTTTTAAAAACAAATAGACTCTCTCACAAAAGTACCAACAACACTAAAAGCCTGAGGGAATGAGATTAGATAATCCAAACCTGTACCCACAAAAACAAGAAGTGCTTTTAATCAGATAAACAAATGGCACACAAAAGAAAAAAGATTTTGAATGACTTTGAAAAGCATTGGAGAAATGACTACTAGGACAGATCTAGGAAAGATCTAGAGGATTGCAAGCAAAAATAGAAACAGATCTGGGATATATTTGAAGGATGCCCCCTTCAAAAATAGCCTTTTAGTGACTAGTCACACCCTATTAGTTACCACAGAATGATTGGTCACACCATGCAGAGTACTAGAAAGCGACCACAAAGCACCGATCACACTATGTAGTGAAGTTCTCAAGACGATCGCGCTTGGTAATGAGCCAGATTGCAACCAAAAGGAAAGGGGTCACCATGTGTGTACAATCCACCTGCAACCACGATCGTACAAGTGAAAAAAACAATAGATATGAAGTAGATATATTAGATCTGAGCAAAGAATGGGGCTTACAACAAACAAGGATATTGGAAAAACAGATCAAAGAAACCGAGGAAGAAACTAACTAAACGGTAGTGGCATTCCCCAATGGAGTCGCCAATCTATTGTAGGATAATTACACCCTGCAGGATTTACCTCCCTTAGGCTCTCCCTAGACCTAAGACATAATAGAGATGCAAATGGTGTACCTTCCTAGATATAAATCATACATGGAAATGACTTATAAGTTAATGGAATACAAGGGTTTACTCGGTCACCTGACGTTTGTCCCTGTACACTCCTTTGTTGTTTTCTTTCTCAAAGATGTCCTTCTCTCTTGTCAACGTGGATCTACATATATGAAGGCACAAGCAAACTCCTTTCACAAGATCAAACATATCATGTATAGATTTATAATAGATCTAATGACATAACATTAAAATCCTAATTCTCTCCAAATATTATGATAATCATATACAATCAAATAAGGGGAAAAATCGCGTGCATCTTCTATTGATAAAATGAAACATTTTACAAATTATAATCTGATAGCTTGATGAAGCTCTATCCAAACTCCTTTCCCAAGCTCCATGATTAATCCAATAGAATAAACTTACTTTTCTCTTTTCCTCCTCCCTTTTCCCATGAGAGACCTTCAATATATAGGATAATAGAGATAAGATCAAAGGTTAATCTAGATATGGTCTAGATGCCCAAAACAACAAGTTTCTCAAGGTCAAACCACAAAAAATCTGAGGTTTAATCTCATCTCATGGAAACACATCCGAAATAGGGAGTAATAGACCCAGTCGTGCCCTGCATTTATGCAGGGAGCGAATGGTCTCCCTTTCAAAGAGGACAAGGAGCAACCAATAATATTAGTCATAGGTTGTAAAGGGACAACCAACGACCAGGCAAAATGGTATTGCAAACTCAAGGAACAATGGTATAATTCAGTGTTTCAAACTGTTGATTTTTCAATAAGAATGGTTAAGCATGAATTTCATTCCATTTAGCATTTGATAACCATTAATGTTGCAACAACCAAGATCACAAGAAGAAGCACCATGCACAAGAACACAAAAAGTATCCTAGGAAACCCTTCTCAACAAGGGAATAAAACCCAGTCAAATCCTTTGCTATATTCTTCAAGAGAAAGACCTTCACCACCAAGAAAACCTAGCACACAAGAGGGTGCTTAAATCCTAGAAGACTAGCACCCAAGAGAGGTGCACACTTTTCCCAAGAAGGTGTACTTGCTGAAATTTCCAAACTCACATGAAAGATATGATTCCTTAATGGGGAATTTACCTTTACTTATACTAAACTGAACCTGTTAACAAAAGTGTCTATTTGCACAATAGGGCCGACCTCACTAACTTATAATATAATTAATATTAACCATATTAATTATCTTTTACATTAATTACCAGTCACATTAAGGTGTGGCCGACATGTACCCTTTACATTACAATTAGGGTTACAGGCAGGTCTTACTCTTGAACAATATAGCAAGGGATCTTATACACCCACTAGTGCTCATCCACTAGGGGAACATCCATAGGGATGTCCATATCTCTAGCTCACTGCATTACACAGAAGAACCACTTTTACACTAGTGCTTAGCCACTAGGAACACGTTCACCTGTGCTCGTCCACAGTCACGTCCACTCAACATATCCTCTTTCCCACTGCATTTCACAGGAAAGTCATTTGGAGTTTCTTGTCAACTCTTCTTCTCAGAGGTGGCTAATACATCATCTTCATTTTTGTTCTCATAACGATGCACCCAACACTTTTGGATTTCTCACGTTGACCTTGTGCTCAGCCACAGGCACGTCCAACTCTATAGATCTCCTTTCTGACTGCGTTACACAGGAGAATCATATGAAGTTCTTCTCAACTCTCTATAAGGAGGAGGTCATCTCTACGTTCCAGCTCTGTCTCAGATAGGAACCACACACCCCTCTCTGGGGCTTTCTCTCAGGTTTGTAAGATGGATAATATCTCACATAGTTGCAATGATCAACATCTCTCAGGTTTGTAAGCTGGAGAATGTCTCACATAGATGCAATCAGCAACACTCCCTCTCAACTAGGGAGACATTCTTCATCATGCCAAGTCTCACACAGATGTACTTTGAACTTTGTCTTGGTTGGAGTCATCAACACTCCCTCTCAACTAGGGAGACATTCTTCACCAAGTTAGTTTGGCGAAGATGTCTGCAATATGCTCATGTGTAGGAAGGTACTGCATGTGTAATAATTTCCTCTGCATCATATCTCTGATATAAGGATATTTCATCGTGTTTTGATCCATCAGGAAACACTGGGTTCTCAAGGAGCTTTACACACGACTCTTCGTTATCATCATAGGATCCATCTCATGGTCAAGTAAATCTGTCAGAAGCTTGTGAAGCCACATTGCTTTGCATACTTGATGATATATACTCTGACTCTGTGATACTTAAGGCCACATAGTTTTGTTTCCTTCTGCATCAGGAAACCATGACAAACTTCACGGTAGAACAATAATCATATGTGCTCTTTCAGTCCACTGTACTTTCTGCTCAATCTGAATTGACATATCCTACAAACTCAAGTTCACACTGGAGGCATATCTCAGGCCATATCCAATTGTGCCTCGTATATATCTCAATACATGTTTTGTTGTTGTCTAGTGAGTTTGTCTCAGTTGAATCATGAAATGACTAAGCACATTCATTGCATGGAATGAATCAAGTCTAGTGTTAACTAGATACATCAGTGATCTAATTAGTTGTGGATCAGTCTCATCTGAATCACCATCAATCTTTTTCTTTAAATCCATCACGGTGGATTTTTCATTCTGTCATACTAAACTTCTTTAATATTTTCACTGTACATTTTTCTTGACTCAAGAAAATATCATCGGTCCTATGCTGTACTTCTTGTCCCAAGAAGTAGTGCATCATACTCAGATTCTTCATTTTGAATTCAGAAGTCAAGGATTACTTGTATCCAATAACAAGGCTTTCTAAATAAGTCATCAAAATCAGGCTCTCGTCACCAACACTGTAATAATATAGGTTTGGATCAACAATACTCTTGCTGAAATCCAAACTCATCAAGAATCTATCTATCTAATATAGTTTCCAACTCATGGATGGTAGTACATATGGAAGTGTATCGGGTTTACTAGATCAAGTGTCTCATCATAGACAACTCCCTATGTTTGTGAGAAACGTTTGGCTATAGATCTTGTTTTGTATTTCTCGACACTTCCATCAGCTACATGCTTGATCTTATAGATCCACTTGGAAGTTACAACAGACTTCCCTTTTGGCCCTTGAATGTTGGACATAATTTTCATTGATGTCAACATGAGAAGTACATAACCAGAAGTCCAAAGCTCTGGAAGAAGAATGAACTGTTGATCATGATAGGATCAACAATCCGATGATGTTCAGAAAGGCTAGTGCATGAAGAAAACTCCGAAGGAAGAACATAGTGTAGAAGATGTAAAGGAAGAAAAGAGTGTAGAAGATGTAGTCGGGATCAGTGGAAGGATTACACAGTTGATCAAATGCACAGAAATGGTGAGAAGACTCAGCAACCGTCCGATCATTGCGAAAAGAACAGTTGTTGTTCGATCAAAAGTTGACAATGGGCTTAAGGGTCGCGAGAGGATCGTGACCATCGAAAAGGATGAGAGTTTGACTATCCATATACCCGTCGACCGTGGGATCAAACCAAAGTTCTTGTTGAAGCAGTAGAATCATTTTCAAGTAGAAGGACCGTTGGATGATTGGTCAAACGACCATATTAAGTCATGATTGTCAGATGCGCAAGTGCATGAATCAACAACTGTTAGATCCAGGTAAGGTGAACCCACCTTAATACGTTGACGAGAAGTGAGAGTGGTTTTAGGGGGACCCATGAGAAATCACCCCATTCCGGACCGCCCCCCCCTTCATTAAAGGCAGAATGGAAAGGGGAGTCTGGAATCCAATCTTAACCATTGATCTAAGCTCCTTGATCTCCATCGTCCAAGACTTGTGCGTCCAATTCCGAACCCCCCCCCCGGCTTTCATTAAAGGAAGTATGGCAAAGGGGGTCCATAATCAAACGTCAACCACAGATCTAGACGCGCAAATCCTAGCTGCCCAAATCAGCCTGTTTCTTAGTGGAATGCGCAATTTGCAAAATACCGACAACCATCCATCACAACAGTTGATTAAGTCCTAGTCATCGGATGAAGGAATGTAAGGATTAAAATAAACCATTGAGCTGTCTTCGTGAAAGAAATGTGAGTCGTCCGATCATTTCAGAGCTATCGTCTTCAGGAGATTTGAAATGTTGTGAGTCTCGAAGACTTGAATGGCTAAACGTTGAAACACCAACAATCATCCATATCTGTGGGTGATTGAATCACGACCGTTGATTCTAAAGCGCTCAAAACGAGCGTTTGGTCTAGCACATGGTCACTGCGGTTGGTCGTATGGTTCCCAGATGTATTCGACAAATTCATGACCGGGGGTTTGGTAATATAGTGGAGTCATGATGACTTGAATGACAAAGTCCCGAAACTCCGTAAGCATCTCATCTCAGTGAGCAATTAAATCTTGACCATTGATTTTAAAAGAAGTGCTCAAGCACTTGTTTAGTGTAATTTCCTAAGCATGAGGTCACCATTGTTGGTCATACGCTATAAGCGTGTTATTATACATCGTTTTAGTTGGTAAAGCCGTGGTCTTATGGCATGGTCATATGTAATGGCTTGAAGGAAGCGCCTCTGAAGTATCTGGTCTCTATGAAACTGACAGAGATCTGTGAACAAATTCAATGGATAAAATTGATCCATGTTGTGATCAATTTATGAAAGGTACTCACGTTAAAGACAATTAAAATATGATGATGGTTAAGTTATCTTAAGAGGTTCGATCCACTAAACATACAACAATTACGATTAATCAAAGAGGCACGATGGTCAAAGAATGAACCAATACACAGTCATGATTAAAAGAAAATAAATCATGAAAATATGAATAAAGAATAAAAAGAAAAATGATATTAATTAAAGTTTAGATTATCATTTTAAATAAAAAGGTACAATGGTTCAAATAAAGGGACACGTTATTTTAAAATTTCACACCAGTTTGAAGTTTATATAAACGAGAAAAAGTGGTGAGAAGAATGTGTTTCTGCAGTCCAGAAAAGAAGATCAAAAGCTGAAGCAGATTCCAGGAAAAAAAGATAATACCTATGCATTAAGGGTGGTTGGGTGATGCAAGGGAAGGTTGGTGCTTGCAGAGGGAGTTGGTTCTTCCTTGTCAGTTGTAGCTGACTAAACAAGGGGGTCGTAGCCTCCTACCAATTGGTGCTGGTAAACCAGGGTGTGGGTGCATCCTAATCAGTTGGTGTTGATCAAAGAGGAAGTACATCTTCCTTCTATGTAACATGTAAAACAAATTTTGCAGTTAATAGAAAAGGATTTGTGGCCTTTCCCATTTGGGTTCAACGATAAAATACTATGTCAAAATTCTGTTTTCATTAATAAATTAAANCTTAGCGACAGGATCTGATTCTACAATTGGTATCAGAGCGGATTCCTTCAGCACAGTCTAACAAACTTGAAGGAAGATATTGAATATGGGTCAACAAGAAGGGATGTCTACCAACAAAGCACCATTCTTTAATGGAGAAGTCTATGCTCTATGGAAAATAAGAATGAAAAACTTCCTCATAGCACTCGGTTTTGATATCTAGCAATCTGTTGTAGATGGTTACATTGCACTGACTACTCCACCCAAAGACTCTGGAGGAAAGAAAATCTGTGATGATAACTCAAGAGCAGTTAATTGAATTCTAGCTGGGTTGACTGATTCTATATGTGTGAAAGTTATGCATTGCAAATCGGCCAAAGAAATCTGGGACAAATTGGAAGTTGTATATGAAGGAGATCACAAAGTCAAAGAAGCTAAACTATAGACCTACAGAACTCAATTTGAAAATCTGAAAATGAAAGAAGAAGAAAATATCATTGAGTACTTTCACAAGGTAGATGAAGTGGTCAACTCAATTAGAGCAGCAAGAGAAGAAGTTATAGATAAACCTATTGTGCAAGAAATACTAAGGTCATTACCTATGAGATATACTGCAAATATCTCTTCAATAGAAGATAGATCCGATCTAAAAACACTCACAGTTGATTAGCTCCATGGAATCTTTACAACATATGAAATGAGAACAGGGCATGATAAATCAACAAAATACAAAACAACCTTCAAAGCATCCGGGACAAAGACAAATCAGAAGCAAAATCCTCAATCTAATCATCATGAAGAATCTGATTTGGAAGAAGCCAATTTCATTAGAAAACTTCATAAAGGTTTAGGGAAGTACAAAGGCAAGCTTCCGTTCAAATGCTTTAACTGTGGAAAAATTTGTCATTTTGCATCCAACTGTCCTTACCCCAAGGAGGACCCTGAAGATCAAGAAAAAAAAATATTCAATATTAGAAAAAGGAAAAGCCTAACTTTAAGAAAAAGTTTTATAGAGGGAAAAATAATTTTTATTCAAAAGAGGAAAACGATAGTTCGTCTGAGTCCAGTGATAACAATGAATCTGACGATGATGAAGTCCTTTTCTTAGGTATTGAAGAGTCTAATGAAACAAAAAAATTCAAATATGAAGAAGAGCCAGAAGATGAAGCAAAATTCAATATGGAGGAAGAACTTCTCAATGCTCTGAATGAATTAAGAAAATACAAAACCAGATATAGACACATGAAAGGTTTTGTAGTTGAACAAAAAGAAACATATGAACAAAAGGAAAAAGAAATGGAGAAACTCATGAACAACCTTAGAAAACAAATCTTAGAAGCAAATAAGATCGAAGAAAATCTGGAAAAGTCTCTTAAGGAAAAACAAATAACTTGTGAAAGAATGGAGGCGGAAATAGTTTATCTGAAAAAGGAACTGGATGAAAAAATCATTCAAACATAATTTGAAAATATCTCTAAAATATTAGATAAGATTATTACAGCTCAAAGGGATCCTGAAAATAAAAATGGAATAGGTCATTCTCAAAAGGAAAGCCATGTTAACTCAAAATCTTATGCAGATGCTCTTCGAAGTACATTCAAGAAGAAGAATGAAGAGAAGACAAGTAATGACAAGAGCTCCAAAAAATTTCCTCCACTCATCAGGAAAGAAGGCAAGACAATACCAAAGAAGCTTTATCAAAACAGGTATCCTCTCATTTTTCTTGGTTACTGCTATGCTTGCTCTAATTTTGGACACAAAGCTATAAACTATAGAGCATATAAAAAGAAGAATCCGAAGGGTAAGAACTACATCCATAAAGATAAACAAGTAGCAAAACTAGTTAGAGGCAGAAACTATAACCCCTTTGCACCCTTACAAGAAGGGGACTTACAATGCTTCAGATGCCACAACCATGGGCATAAAGCCATTAATTGCAGACTAATGGAAGCCTCGAAATAGCCCAAGTTAATTAGAGAGCAAAAGAAACTTTGGAGAGTAAAAACATCCAAGAGGGATTGCTTTATTGCCCTGAAAACTCAAGATGAAAAGGATCTCTGGTATGTTGACAATGGATGCTCGAAACATGTGACAGGTAACAAGAACAAGTTTTTAGACTTAAAGAAACAAAAAGGTAAAGTTACATTTGGTGATAATGCTTCAAGTAATATACTTGGGAAAGGCATTGTGAGCCTTGGAAAAGACAAAGCTAGAAATGTACTACTTGTCGATAAATTGAAGCCTAGCTTATTAAGTGTTAGTCAAACCTGTGATCAGGGACACTTTTGTATCTTTGACTCTCAAAAGTGTGAGATTAGGAGAGAAGACACGGGAAAATTAGTTGGCACTGCTCCTAGAACTCCTAAAAATGTATACATACTAAATGCTAAATTAAAAGAAGAGTGTCATATAAATTTAGTAGATGAAAGTCGGCTATGGCATAGAAGGTTGGGGCATATTAACTTTGACAATCTTGTGAAAGTCAGCAACCTTGGTGCAGTAAGAAACTTTCCAAAAATCATAAAACCTTCAAATGCTATGTGTAGATGCTGTCAACTAGGGAAACAGACTAGAGTAAGGTTCAAGGAAAAAGAATACACAACCTCGAAACCGTTAGAACTTGTTCAGACTGACCTATGTGGACCTACTAGAACCAAGAGCTTGCAAGGAGAGTCTTACTTTATGTTATTCATTGATGACTTTACTAGAATGAGTTGGATATGTTTTCTAAAAGAAAAATCAGAAGCACTCAATAAATTCAAAGATTTTAAAACCCTTGTTGAAAATGAAAAAGAGACAAAAATAAAATGTCTTAGATCTGACAATGGTGTTGAATTTACCTCAAGAGAGTTTGATGTCTTCTGTGAAACTCAAGGAGTAAAAAGACAATTCTCTGCTACTAGAATGCCCCAGCAAAACGGGATTGTTGAAAGAAAGAATAGAACAATTCAAGAGGATGCAAGGACTATGCTAATTGAAGCAAAATTATCAGATGGATATTGGAGGGAAGAGCAACATCATTAAATATGTTTGTATGAAGCCTCAAGACTAGTGGGAAATAGAAGAAAGGGAACTAGACATTGGGTTGATCACTAAACTGTAGATGTCTAGCTTGAGATATTTGAGAAAACTTGTCAGAATTAGCTTCGAAGTGGATGAAAAATCAAACCTTTTTCCTTCATCCACCTTGCCAAATGTTATCTTCCCTCTTGTGATAAATTCTCCTTGAAAAAGAAGATGGTCCTTTTCCCAAAAATCTCATTGTTAAGACCAATATTGGATAATGAATCTCATCTTTAAGACCAAGCATGGAAAGTGAATAGTAGATATGTCATCCTTATTACTCCAAGTTTCATGTTATTCGTGTTATTAGCTAAAATGCAAACATTACAATAATCAAATCATGCAAGGAACATGAGTAAACAAATCTAAACTTGTTGCATGTAATCTCATAATCAGACCCAATCGAAATGCAGGGAAGGGTCAGCCAAATGAAAAAATGGTCGTAGTCTAAACACTCTACGTTTTGGTCTTTTTTCTGAGGATATTTTTTGTTTAATTTTGTCCAAAATCCAATGAGAAATTGTTGGATCTGTACATTTGGGTGGCTAATCTTGTATAATTCAAGTGCTCCATGGGTTTTCCAGCAAGCTAAATCTGTTTATGCATTTATAAATGCAATTTAGACAACAACAAATTGTGATTTTGTCTAGATTTATATTGTTGGATTCCGACAAAAAAAAAAACGTAAAATAGTTAGACAACACCAAAAAATGAAAGCATGATAAGAGGGGAGGGATCCTTCCTTGAAAGCGAGTTGAAGGATTCATTATCGGTTGGTCATTGACTTTAGGCATTCTTTTGCACACTGGGCTTGCAAAAGAAAACATTTATTGGTGAAATAAAATGCGACCGCAACATCCCTGTGAGTTTACATATAAAATATAGTATGTTTTTGTTGGAAGAAAGGAAGCTATGCACATAATAAGTAATCAATTAAGTGCAAGTATAAGCTCTGGATACAGAGTGAATGCTTCATGCTATGTACCAAAAAAGAATAGGTAAGACATGGCTACATATCATACAAATAAAGTATGTTAAATACATTGAAATGGTGGTAGGGATGGACAGAATAATAATTTTTTTTTTTTTTTTTTTTTTTTTGCTGGCGGAATCGGCAACTGGGCCGGTCTCGTACTCACGTGACACGGGGTCGATTCCGACCGCTACCACTATAACCTCCAGGTGCCATACGTATGCCCCTTCCGCAGGCACGGGTAAGTCGGGGGGATTTGAACTTGAAACCTCATCGTACATAACACGCTATATCACGACACTTGCTAATTGAGCTGCCCCCCGGGGGCTGACGGAATAATAATTTTGAGATGGATCAAATAGTAACTTTTTAATAGAGAAACTTTTAGGAGTTAAATTTAGTTCTTGGGTCAATTTTACATTTTTAAAAATCAAATATTGGTTATTTTTCACTTTTTCTAAAAAGTTATTCACCAAAATTTTATGGAATAAAATTATTTTACTTAAAAAATTGCCAAAATTTTATACAAATGATCTAAAATTCTTAGAATTTGAATATTTAAAAGAAAAATTTGTTATTTTATAGTTGATATCTTAATAATTAATAAGATTAGTCAAGATTTGTACACTTTAAAATAAGTATGGATCCTTAAAATCTCTCACTTCCAAATTGTGTAACATGCTAGTCAAGTTAAGAAGCCAAAACATGCATCAATCTATTTCTCAAATGGACATGACATATGACATATGACATATTGAAATAGCAAGGCATGTATAAGGGTTTGACATTGACATGGTGTTTTTGTATGCTTGAATCAAATTGTTGGTAAAACAAGATAATGATAAATTTGCAAACTCAACATTGCCCTGCAATTTCAATGGGGATGTGACAATAATGATCCAATATAAGGGCTACAACCTTATTTATAATTGGCACAGATGATGAACATAGAGAATGTAATATCCCAATGTACAGATGATGAAAAACAAGAATGTAATGTCCCAACGTTAAAATAAATAACATATTGCAGCCTTGTTTATTTCCCAAAACATCACCAACACCAATAAACAAGCAAAGAACATTGTGGCAGGAAGGAGGAGGACTTGTATATAGTGAATTAGAGAGGGAAACAATGAACAACAAATGAGTGGAGGATTTGCGAGTGAAATACACGCACAACGCGTATAGAAAGTGTCCATGTTCACAAGAACAATAATCGTTGTATTATGAGACAGTGAAGTATACCTAGTCACATCTTTGTTTCAATAATAAAAGGTGATATTATATCTTCTAAGGTGATATTACATCTTCTAAGTTTTCGAGGAAACAACAACTTCTAAGGTACAATATGTGCTTCTTTATTATAAAACCCAGATTTAGATCAATTCATATGCTTGGATTTATAGAGAACATCATTAAATGAGCTTATACATCACAATGCATGTTTAAAAAAAAAATGTTGAAAACCAAACAAAGAGAAGATAGCGAGATAACCTCATAGGTAACCAACCATAAGCTAACCAACTTCCAAGCTATCTGACAATGTCAACATATCATATCTTCCAAATAAGATCTAGACAAATCATAAGATAGAGATGAAGTCACCTAATCTTTAGTCTAAGTTATGTCAAGAACTCCTCCTTGACCATCAACTAGATTTTTGGATAACTTGTTTGTTAAAACATTAAGCTTTCATAAGAAATGTTTGTATTAAAATAAATAAAAATAGTATATTTGTTCTTTAACTTTAACTTGGGTAATAAGACAATATAACCCAATGTTATGGTTCTAGAAATCTTTGTTTATCCATCCAATCATGAGTTTGGAATATCTGAAAATTTACAATGCATTGATGTCTCTATCAACAACCCAATATTATGGTTCTAGAAATATTTGTTTATCCATCCAATCATGAACATAGATTGTTTGGAAATTTACAATGTATTGATGTCTCTATCAATAACAATACCAATCAGCACAAGCACTGCCTTAATCTCTTCCACATTATTGCTCCCCCTTCCTAGTCAACAAGAAAATGAAATCTTAGGATCGTCAAAAAGGAATAAAAGATTGCCTAACACCTGCTCCACATAACACAAGGTTCCCTCTCAATGCCCCATTGAAGAGACCTGAAGGCTTGCTTTTTGTTATCTATTTCTAGTGGAATACTTTCTCTAACCACCTTAGTTTTTACTATCTTCATAAGCCTTTCATATGAACATTGGGATTTATAGAAGACTTGTAGGGGAGTAAGGGGTTGATCATGGAAAATTGAAGCATTCTTAGCTAACCATAGTGCCCAACACATTATAAATGTGAGCGCTTGTTGTGATACTATAATTTGATTTTCCATCCAAATTTTCAAAGATGCCTCTACTGAGTCACCTTCCCATACAATACCTTAGATGCAGACCATACCTCCTTTGAAAATGGTATCCAACCAAGAGATGATATGTTTTCTCACCATAGTTCTTTCACAACACACAAAATATTGGAAAATATGATCAGTTTAATGCCCTTCTCGTGAAAATTCCAATATCAACTTTGCAGAAAGTTGCTATTGGAATTTTCCTTTACAATAGTTCATGAGAATTCAAAATTTTCACTTCAATTGTTGGGTTCCCCAAATATATTTTTTGTGAGATTTCAAAATTAGGGATGAATTTAAAACAAAATTATAGCAATATAAATTTCACTTATGTTCAACCAATTACACAAGACATCCCAAGAAAATAAACATCAAAGAAATGTATTTCAATGGAACAATGTTTCCAACAGTGCTTAGAGCACACTTTCCAACATAAACTAGATCTGAAAATGACTTCTTATAGTAGATTCATTACAACCATAAATATGCCTACTTAACTTCTATATGTTTGTTAAATTATGCAACAAAATTTACTGCTTTTTATATCAAATCAACATGCATAACCAACACTAGAAACTAATCAATCACCATGAGAACAGACATTGAAAATCGAATATGCAAGTACACAAAGTTTAGACATCAAGGAATTATATGTGTGTGTGTGTGTGTGTGTGTGTGTGTGTGCAAGTACACAAACTTTGTGTACTTGCATATTCGATTTTCAGTCTATATGAAGTTACAAGTAGAGTCCAACAGCTTTATACAAGCTTGTACAAGTCATGCTCTCCAAAGCCTAACTAGGGAACCCATCATAAATATCAAATCTGTTGGACACACCTACCACACTTAAAGGGGGGGGTGAGTGAGTGTGGGGCTCTTTTTCCCAAAACTTCCCTCTTGCACAAAAACTCATCAATTAGCATTCAACATTTATTCATTACCCATTGTTGTCATTTATAACCAGTTAGATGTGAGCACATATCAACAACATATATCAGCAATATATCATCAACAAGTCATCACCACAATGAACACAAAGAACACAAGATGTATGTACAATTTTTTTTATTATTACGGACTACAATCTTTGGGGTTTATCAGCAACAACTGAATAGAGTACAATTCTACAAGAGCACCAGTTCTATATGCAAGAATCAGCTTGCATTCTCAGCACCAAATGAGATGAGGCAACAATCCTCAACATATATCAATCTGTACCATAAACAAGAGCATCAACCATGCACCGACCTGTGCCAAACAACCTGTAATCAACCTGTACCATAAACAAGTGCATCCAACCATGTACCAAGTATATAACAATCATGTGTCAACTACTCATCAACAATGAATCATCAATATTTACCAACATCATCAACTATACACCTCATGTATGTGCCAACTCATCAATTGCTTGTCTCAACCATGACTAGTTTTGGATTAGTCAACAACCCTAACTTGAAATAATCATAACTTTGTACCTGTACTGAATACAGATCTGAAATTGATACACAATGTTCTTCAGTGTGTTTTATGCAATTTCTCCAAGTGGAAATACTTGGAACCTCTCAGAAAAGGAGTTATAGAAAACATGGCATACCTTGTTGAATTCTGTCTTATTCTAGAGAGCGACCTTGTAGAGAGTGCCCCACACAAAATATTTGATGAATAGATATGAAACTATTACATAGAATACTATAGACTATAATATAACCAACACAATTGATCTCACTGAATTTGGATCTTTTATGAAGAAGTTATGACGTTTTTACCTGAAACACCTGATTTTGACTAGTTTCAGGACTAGCCACAAACCCTATTTTCCACGGAGTGTAACTCCAAAAATGAAATGACCCACAAACTGAATTTTTAACCACAGATACTTGGCTATGTTTTCTCACTTTCATAGCAATTTCAGGATCTGAATCATTATAGAAAAAAAATTATAGCAAAAATGGTGAGATGACCTGTAAATAACATACCTTAGAAAGCACCATCAAAAGAATTTTTCCTTCCTTGCATTTTGGCCTTCTTTTCTTCAATTTCCTCAGAATTTCAGCTTAGATATCCTTGGTTACCTCAGTCACCTATAGATCTTCAATATCCTCAAGTGTTCCACACCAAAAATGCTCAAGAAGCTCTCACAAGAAGCTCTCCATCAATACTCCAAAATATATTCCCACAA
>ML792307.1:328460-348846 GCA_009831015.1 Picea engelmannii | reverse complement strand
GTCATCTATACATTTTTCCAACAATGCATCATATACCAATGGAACCACATCGAACCATCTTCATCATGTATCAATGACAACTCATTGATCCATCTTCATCTATGCATTCTCATCAAGGACACTACATATTATATTACATAAATTATTAGTCAATCAATCCTTTGACATCAATCGATCACTTGACATCAATCAATGACATCAATCAATCAAACCATTGGCATCAATAACAACATGATCCAACAAAATCCTAGCCACCACCAACTCCTATCTAGGATATCTTTGAATGAAAGTTGTTTTCTCCACCAAATATCCACAACAAACAAGTATTACACATCGACAAGTCCTCTTTGGAACCTACACTTACATCAAACAAGTGTACAAGAGAAAAAAAATGGCCTCCCACTATCTTCTTCACATCATGTAGCAAAATCCATTGTTTGTTATGTCAAATCAACATGCATAACCAACACTAGAAACTAATCAATCACTACGAGAACATACATTGAAAATCAAATCTGCAAGTACACAAGGTTTCGACTTCAACAATTATATATATATATATATATATATATATATATATATATATATATATATATATATCGAATATGCAAGTACACAAACTTTGTGTACTTGCAATTCGATTTTCAGTGTATATGAAGTTACAAGTACATACCAAAATCTTAATACAAATTTATACAATTCATGCTCTTCAAATCCTAGCTAGGGAATCCATCACAAATAGAAAACCCTAGCCACCACCAACTCCTATCTAGGATCTCTCTAAATGAAAGTTGTTTGCTCCATCAAATATCCACGAAAAACAAGTATTACACATCGAAAAATCCTCTTTGGCATCTACACTTACATCACACAAGTGTACAAGAGAAACAAAAAGTAGTATCCCACTATCTTCTTCACATCAAGCACTCCAAGTAGTACTAGGGTTTCCAAATTCCACCATTACTACATTTGGGGTCAATTTTCGATGTGTTTTTGACGTTAAAATTATTGAATACATGTCAAAAATGACTATACAAAATGCCAAATTAATGTTGAAGACCGAATATTGATTACTTGACATGAATCTTGTTGAATACACATTGAAAAATTAACCATATCCACATCAAGATTTTCTTATTTGATGTATGTTATGTGTCTATTAACCAACATGAACTAGAAATATAATCAGCGTTTGACACATTGAAGTAGCATTGATATCTAGACTTTTAAAAAAAATTACAAGACTCTAACATTGCTTAACCAATGTTAATTTGACATTAAACCAACATATATAATACTTTGAAATTTCTTAACCAACATTAATTCAACATATAATAGATTATGGAGGTACACCTCATCAAATCACTAACGTGTAAAGTGTCATGTGGCAACTACCACATCAACAAAAGGTTGATATGGCACCTGCCACATGGCACACATACACATCAACAAAATGTTGATATGGCACTTGCCACATGGCACACATACACATCAACATTTTGTTGATGTGACACCTCATTAGAGTAGTTGTTAACGTTGGTTATGTGATGTCTATTCAACATCTATGCTAAACCTTCAACATGTATTCAACATAAAAGATTTTTCTTTAATGTTGAAAAAACAACAAGTAATATGCATTGTACATTGAACCATTGTCGCTAAATTGACATTTAAGTTTGTTTTGACTAAAAAATATTAAATGTTGGGAAGGAGTTTTTGATACAAAATTGAATTACATGAAGAGGCTAGAATCTATCCTTAACCAAAAATTACCTTCTCATTAGATGATAATTAGATGCATTCTTTCTTAAAGGATGCAACTAATTTTGAAGAGGCTAGTTTGATCAACTAAGACAATTTGCCATCTTACCAATGGTCATGCTCCATGGAAATAGAGATAACACCCAAGAAATGAATACATATATTACCTACTCCTAATCTTAAGAGAAATATAATGCTAGCAAGAACAAAATAAAGTTCATTATTTTCCATAAGAATACTAAAAGAGTAGTGTGCATATTATATTTGCAAATATGTGCATGTTGTTACACTAGCAATTTTAAAATCCCTCAATGGAAAGTTCATATTGTTTTGGGTTGTGATCCAAATAATGTCTACATTCAAACAACCAACATAGGCAATTTTATTTTGAGTCTATCCATGAAGGGCCACGTTACTATTAACTCACTTCTTCATTTGCATGAGTATGGTCACTTTCTTATGAGTGCACACCATAAACAATCTCATCTTCAAATTCCTTTGATAGAAACCTCTCATACATCCTTGATCCAAGACCTGTGATTTTACTTGAGGTTAAACTTGGTGCTTGTCCCAGTGTAAGTTTATTCCATATTTACTAGATGAAAATCACAATTGCAAGCACCAAAATGGTGATTGGAATAGCAATATCTCCAAACATAGACATATGAACTAGGATTTATAGATTCATATTCATGTGCAAAGTAAGGATTGAAAATTGGATATCTTGAGTAGTCATAGATATGAGGAAATACTTGCATAAGAGTTACACCAATGTAATGTAATTTCCTGAGTGGTTTACATGGAAAATCCCAGAGAATATTACTGACAATTTGAGGAAGTAGGAAGAAATATTGGATTAGACCTATATAGTCCCTAAGTTTTGTCTCTCATTCATGTTGATTGTGAACATTACCTTTTGAATCCAACATGGTTGAGGATAGAATTGGATGACTGTTGATACTCACAGTATGAAAAACCAACACAATTAAGAAACCTACAATGTGCATAGCTAAGGAAATAGCAAGGACTTGTTTATCACACGGGACTCTCCAAGGAAGTAAAGGACTCATTGTTAGCAACCAAATACGGGATTTCCAAACCTTTTGACATATTTTAAATGTCAATAGAAATGCAATCAACAATAGTAGTTTAACCTGATGTAGTCAATGACCTCAAACCATCAAATTTGAAAGGTTGATACATGGCCTTTAAGTAGGAATTTTTGGAGATGAAGTGAAGAAAAGGCATGGCCAATTGCAAGTTCAAGGGATAAGTCTATGAGAACAAATCAACAACAAAAATTAAAGGCCAAACAAAGAAGTATCGCAGTTCTAATTTCATATCCAAGACCACTTTCCATTTCACTTGTCCAAGAGTTGAATTGAGCATGTTCTGATCTTGAGGTAGAATAATGCATTCAAGTAATGAACAAATAAATTAATTTACAAAATAATGTGTTCAAGTAATGATGTTGTATCTAAGAAATATGAGCATAACTTGTATAAACAAAGAATAAAATTCTACAAAAATTGCAAATATCTCTAAGGTCAATTTTCCTTAACTTGCTTTTAATCCTTGACAAAGAAAAACTGTTTGTAGGAAAATGAGTAGAGAGACAATATGGCCAAGCCTCTCACTAGAATTGGTTAAATTGCAACAAAAATGCCTCAATGTATTAGGAAATTTTGTGTACATAGGCAGAACACTAGGCATAGTGATTGAGTTGGATTTTATACCATGGACTTGCATGTCATTGAAGAATGGGGAGGCGTCATGTGGGTGACCATTCTTTTTTCATAACCATGGATATAATTACCTTGCTTTAGAGCCAATAAATCAACACACACAGGGAGAAAATTATACATGGTAGTTGAGATAGGTTTTACACCCTTGAATTGCATTTCATTGAATAATTCCAAGGATTCATTGGGGTGTCCATTGTCTCTTTCATTGAAAAAGTGATATTTGTTCAAATCTATTGTTGTTCGTTGGTAATATGGTCATGAAAAATTCATCGAAGACATTGATACCCACAAGACATGAACTTGGTAGAAAAGATGCATTCATTATGTGCGATGGCTTGGATGATCCTCATGTTGTGAAAAAAGTTACCAGTGCTACTTGCAATCAAGTGGGTAAGGAAATATGTCACTTAGTCTTACCATCATGGAAACTATTTAAGCATTGGCTTACCCTTGTCTCTACTCATTGCAAGGATTTAGGCTATGAATTTATGGTGGAGACAGACAAGCCAAACCCATAGTCATTAATGCCAAAACTTTATGGAAAACAAAGTATTTATTTCATGGATGAGATACTTTTGTGTTTTCAGATTTGTGATGCTCTTTTGTGTGGCTCAAAAAAATGAGCTATAAAAATTTAGTATGTTCTAGATTTGATATACCCACCATTGTAATCAAATAAAGTGGTAACCTTCATAGCAAATAGTATCATAGGGGCATCACTAGGATAATAAGTATCACTTTATGAAACAAGTCTACAAGGCACCATCTCATTATTCAACATGTGAGGTAGATGAGAAGGTTATGAAAAATGTTCAATGTTGAGCCTTTATTAGAAAAAAACTGATTTGATGTGTATAAATATTATCTATCCAACATGGTACCCAATTCTTGGTATACATATTGTCATTTCCTCCTCATCGTGCTCACCAAATGAACATGAATTGGAATCTTGAGGAAGGAATCAATCCCTCACTCTTATGATGGAAATTTACCCATTCATTACTTGTGTCCATCACAAAGAGGTAATATCACTTGTATAACATAAAATATCATCAATTGCACAAATTAAATGTCAATGCATTTCAATCATACAACTAATGTCTACCACAATAAAATTTATAATTATTATATAATCCATAAGCCCTGTAAAAGTTTATAATTAACCATTCAAAATACATTTCACTTTTTTTCCTTCACATTCACAGTAGAAGTTTTTTGTGCCTTATCTTGCTTTAATTCAACCAAGGCTTGATATCCCCTAGTCAAAGCGATTTTTAGATAATCTTTAGTGAGCATATTATCATTGTTGATTGACTATATATCATAACATAACATGATTTATTAAGCCCTAGACAAAGCCCCATGTTGAGCATAAAGTCTCATGTTAAGTCCTAGATAAATCCCTAGATATTGAGTTATTGCATTTCTATTGTTATATTAGTGTTGTTGGCTAGACCCTTTAATTGTAATTGTACCCTTCCCCTCAAAGAGGATTATTTTTCATTCCTCTATCTAATTCTCAAGCTATGGAGTTACTTCTCTTTCTATGTTCAGGCTATTTGGGTGTTTGTTGCCTAACATTTGGTTTCAAAGAATATGATCCTAAGGTTTTTATCCTTCAAATGAGTCATCTTGGAATTTTTATTATAATCTTTTTGGTAATGTTTCAAACTGTAAAACCTTTAGGAGCCTGAGTATACATAGCAAAAAAAATTGGTTTTGTTTCTTTATACTTTCTGAGATATAACCTGGGGAAGTTAGGATTTTTTACTAGTCCTAAAATTAGTCTCAAATGAGTCATTGTGGAATTTTCACTATAAATTGTTTTTGGTGAAATTCAAAGTTTTGGTTCTCTATACTTTCTGAGATATAGCCTATAGAAGTTAAGGCCTTTTACTAGTCCTAAAATTAGTATCAAACAAGCCATCATGGAATTTTCACTATAACTTTTTTTGGGTGAAGTTTGAAACGGTGAAATTTTCAATATTTTGGGGAGGCATAGCAAAACTTGTGGTATAAATTCCAGGTTCTTATTCACTATAATTTCTGAAATACAAGATGTGAAATTTATAGTTTTTTACTAATCCTAAAACTAGTCTCAAACATGTGTTCTTGGTACAACTATCATATATGAAGCTTGGAAAGTCAAAATTGAGTGCCACTAGTTCCTTTGGAAACTATATATACCATGGTATTTTTGTTAAAAACTTCAGAAGTAGATCGGAAAAATTAGACACGTGGCAGGCAATTTCACTCTCTTGAAAGGGACACAAACAAGAAGTTTTAGGAAAGTTATTATAACTTTTTCTTAGCACCATAGAATTTAGTCAAACCTATGGAATCATATAGAAGACATATCGAGCTAACACAAACCAAAATTTTAAAATCATAGGTGCGTAAATTTCATATTTATATCAGGTGCAATATCAACCTTCGAAACAATATTCAAATCAGGGTTTTAAAGGTGTAGAACTTACAATTGACATAAATTTGATTGGCAGATCTATTTGGGTGATTCAAAAAGTGTGGTAAATTTAAATATAGAAGAAATATAGATAATTATTATTGTTACCCCACATGACAAAGGGTGTTCCAAAAAACACTACACCAATAAAACCTGCAGAGAACTCAACCATGATTGATGAAGAAAGTGAAGAGATATAGAACCAATTATCAAAATTGGAGAACCAATTTAAGGAAATGGGTGATACTGTTTTGAAAAAGGTTGATTTGTCACATTTGAAAGAATTACTTAAAGGGGAAATAGATCAAAATATGGAACAATTACAAAATTCTAGGGATAAAATAATGGATAAAAAGATGAAATGATACAAAATTCCATGGATCAAAAGATGGAACAATTACAAAATTCCTTGTCATCCATTATCTCATGTATCGTAGATGAGAGATTCCATAAAGAAGATATCAATACGAAAGGAAATCATGAAAATAGGGAGAACAATGTGGAGGACATGCAAATTGTGTCCCATAATCATAATTATTCATCACTCCAAGATGCACATCATCAAGGGTTCAACTTGACACCATAAAACTACTTAATTCCCAATATTGATATGAGTAAATTTGATGGTAAATGTTCTATAACATGGATAGTCTAGATGGATAAATTATTTGATCTACAACTAGTGCCAAGTTTGCAAAAGGTAACTCTTGCATCCTAGTATTTAGAACCTGATCAATTTGTTTGGTATTGATGGATTTGTGAAAAAAACAAGGATTATGTTGTCTCTTGGTCCATTTTTATGGATCAATTGATAGCACATTATAGGGATATTAAGATAAATGCATCCTTTATTCAAGTGATAAATCTTCAACAAATAGGTCCAATTACATAGCACATTCAATAATTCCAGAAACCAAGTCTCAGGGTAAAGAACATTCACGAGGATAATTTGTTAGATCTCTTTATGGGAACTTTAAAGGAGGGCATTCAATATTAGGTGCATATATTTGAACCTAAATACCTAGATCATGCTTTTGGTGTGGCCAAGAAAGTTGAAAGTAAAGATATGGATACTAGAAGAGTAGCCACTAACAACTATAGGAGAACACCATGTTCCCTCTCCTAACACCACTCAACCAACAAGGTTGACACCTCAACAAATGGATGAAAGAAGAGAAAAATGGACTATGTTGCAATTGTGACAACAAGTATAGTAAGGGGGATAAATGAGTCGAGAAGAAATAATTTTACATAGACTATGAAGAGGAAGAAGATCAAGAATTGGAACAAGAAGAAACTACTCCAACCACATCTTGTCATGCATTGGCTAGCATTAGTACTCTGAAAACCCTCAATATAGAAGGAAATATCAAAAAGAAAAAGTTAACATTGTTTATTGATTTGGGTAGTACCCATAACTTCATTAATTTCAAATTAGTGAAACTTTTCAATTGCTTTATATCGACCACCAAAGTATCAAGTAATGATTGCAAATGGAGGTACCATAAATTGTTCATGGAAGTGCCATAGTATTAAGCTCACTATGGAGGAGTATTTGTTGGATACTTCCATGATTGCAATCCAAATGGGTGATGTTGATGTTGCATTAGGGTTCCAATGGTTACAATCACTAGGAACATCGACTCTTAATTGTTGGAGATATTACACACTCATCTAGTATTTATTTTCCTAGGTTGACTAGTCTATGTTGAGGGAGATATTGGTTAGAGATATTCTCCTCTATATGATAATATTCTCCCCTATATGAGGTCACCACATCCTCTTCAGTATTGAGTCATTTACACCTCAGTTAGACTAGTGGAGTGGAGTCTTGCATGGAAACCTCGGTATTATCACCAAGTGTTGCATGCATACCTCAATATCATCATCATGAGCGCACACTGACCTTGGGATCATCACCAAGAAGGTGTCACACATGTGCATGCTATATTCTCTCCTCACTCCACTTGTGATTAGTCAATTAACCAATGACTCCATGACCAATTAACTAAGATTATGTGGCAATTCACTCCAGAGACTATTAGTGAGTCCTCACATCTCTCTAGATCACTACTATGGCACATTAGTTACTCATGTAGCCTATATCTATTGTAATTTATTCATTCTTTGAGTATGGAATTCGGTTAATACAATTCTTTCATTATACACTCTTCTCTTCTCTCTCGCAATCTTTGTATGTTCATTTTCTACTAGCTAGGTTCGTTGTGAAAACTTTGAATTAATTTTTAGGAACTTTTCACGAGTTTTTCCTTAGAATGAAAGGAAATTGAACTCATAAGTATCCAAGGGAAACCCTTTGTAATGTACATAGGGAGATTAATATGGGGTACCTAGGGAGGTATCCAAGGGGATAATAAATGTAATTTGGCCAAAATAATGGAATAGGCCCACTATGTAATTAAAATGAAATAATATAATAATAATGGGTAGTTGGCATAAACCCCATAAGAATATTCATGAAAAAATATTTGTAGTTGGCACAAAATTATACATCCAACCCATCCCCAATACAATATACTCATGTGTATTTATATTTTTTCATGAGTATTCCTGGGGGTTTATGCCAACTACCCTCTATTATTATATCATTTCATTTTAATTACATAATGGGCCTATTCCATTATTATGGCCACATTACATTCATTATTCTCTTGGGTACCTCCCTATGTATGCCATATTATCCTTCCTAGGTACATTACACCCTCTAAAGTCATAACCTCTAACAACATGACAAAATTACTCAAAATGTGACACCATGGTGTAATTGCACAATTGTGCTCACTAAATGTTCAAACATCTAGACCCTTTGCTCTACTGGATCTCCAAAATGTTATCGAAAATCATTCCAAGGAATTTGGAGCGATGCCTAAGGGTCTTCCACTTGCTCGAGATAATGACCATGCTATTCATTTGCAATCAGGAAGTGTACCACCTAAAATTAGGCCTTACATATACCCATATGCACAAAAGAGTGAGATTAAGTGTATGATTCAAGAAATGTTAGAGGTTAGCATCATTCAACCTAGCCAAAGTGGCTTCTCTTCACCATTGTTGATGGTTCAAAAAAAGGAAGGTTCATGGCATATGTGTCCATATTATAGACAAGCCAACAAAATGACCATTAAGACAAGTTTTTTATTCATATCATTGATGAATTATTAGATGAACTGCAAGGAGCAATTTCCTTTACTAAGTTGGATCTCCGTTCTAGATATAATCAAATTAGAATGAGGCAATAATACATTCTGAAAATATCCTTTAAAACAAATGAAGGTCATGATTATGAGTTTTTGGTGATGCCATTTGGCCTTACTAATGCACTTTCCACATTTCAAATCTTGATGAATTCTATTTTCAAACCCTTAGAAAATTTGTATTAGTATTTTTTGATGATATGTTAATCTACAAAAAAAATTGGAAAGAGCATGTACAACATGTTGATATGGTCTTAAAACTATTGGAAGAGCAAAAACTATATGGGAATCCTTCCAAGAGTGCCTTTGGGGTTCAAGAAGTGGAATATTTGGGTCATATTGTATCTCGTGAAGGTGTCAAAGTGGACCCTAAAAAAAGTAAAGCTATGATGAAATGGCCAATTCCCAAAACCTTGAAGGATATTAGAGGATTCTTAGGCTTGATGGGTTATTACCACAAATTTTTCAGGAATTATGGTCAAGTAGAAACACCTCTAAAAATGTTATTAAAAAAGAAGGCATTTTCTTGGACTCAAAAGGCGACCAAATATTTTGAAAAAGTTAAGGAGGCTATGTGTACAACACTTGTGCTAACCACGCCTGACTTCAAAAAAATATTTATTGTGGAGTGTGATTCCCCAAGACATGGCATTGGTGCAGTTTCAATGCAAGAAGGAAGGCCCCTTTCCTTTGAAAGAATCCAAATTAAAGGAATGAACTTACTCAAACCCATTTGTGAAAAGGAAATGTTGGTCATATTACATGTGGTTAAGAAATGACATCGTTGCCTCATAGGAAGACACTTCAAGGTAAAAAAATATCAAGATAGTTTGAAGTACTTCTTGGAACAACGATTTTCTTTAGAAGAGAAACAAAAATGGGTTACAAATATTTTAGGTTATGATTTTGACATTATATACAAAAGGGGAAAACAAAATATGGTGGCATATGCACTTTCTAGGAAAGAAGAAGACATAGAGGGTTTACTGTGTGTTATTTCCATTTCATAGCCTGATTCAATGGAAGAAGCAAGGATAGAATGGAAGCAAGATCAGAAGGTATCCAAGATCATTTAAAAAATACAAGAGTACCCAAGTGCATTAGATAATTTTGTGTGGAAGAATGATTTACCATGGTATCAAGATCGCCTATATTTATGTAACAATTATCAACTCAAACAGAAGGTCCTTTTGGAATTTGATGCAAGAGAATTTTACCTCTCAAACTTGGTGATACAAGGGAGGATCGTTGTAACATACAAAAAATTACACCATGCACCCTACTACAAAATACACAACGGAAATCAACTGGAAACTAAAACACTAGAAAAACCACGAATTTCAACACCATTTGTTTATTGATTCAATGCAGATAACATATTTTTCTATATTACATCTTGCCTGGGCTAAGAGATAGTTGTGAATTTTGCTTGCGTGGCTGAAAACCACTACGAAATCATCCAGAGGGTAATGGTATGCGTGTATGGGCTGAGATTTTGTTTCACCCTTCTTGCGTGCTCTCCCAACCTAGAATCTTTCTCTCTAGTCTACCTTCCATGATTTCCTCACTTCATGGTTCACCAACCCCTTCAAAATTGTGCTCATTTATTTTTTTTAAACTCCTCCTCAACTCTAAAATGATTTTCCTTCTCTCCAAGAACAAGTTGTTACCCAAACGTCCCTTGGCTTCAAAGTGTTCACCTTCTTCTTGGTGTTAACAATTTTCCTTTTGGGCACCATATCCTTTACCTAACCATGGTTGAGACTCAACACATTTTACTTCCATTATGGAAATTCAATAAGTGTTGTAACAATGTTTTCATAGGAGGAAATTCAATTTTCAACGAAATCCATATTCTACAGGAGTTTCAGCATGTGTTTCAGCATGTATTTCGACATGTGTTTCAACACAAGTGTCAGCATACACAAGAGTAGTTTCACAAGTAAAAGTAGTTTGAATTCATAGCAAATTGATTAAATGGAATGGATCACTAACATAGTCCTTATTCAACT
Organism: Picea engelmannii; assembly: GCA_009831015.1. NCBI lineage: Eukaryota > Viridiplantae > Streptophyta > Pinopsida > Pinales > Pinaceae > Picea > Picea engelmannii. The sequence continues at coordinate 337,649 of ML792307.1, read as the reverse complement.
TATGCCTAATTTGCAAAATAGAAATATTTTTGGGTGATGTGGATTGCCTGAGCCCAAGGATGCTCCACATTAGACACCCCTGGTAAGAAAAACATGAGCTCTGGATCATGTGTAGATCATTGTTGAGGTGAATATTTCAAAACATGTGCTAACTGATCTTTAGTCACCCGGGATGCATCCTCTACCCCTCGATTCTTCCACTTGATTAAATATTCCATGTACTCCTTCCGGTGAGTCTTGTTACCAACTCTTGTAGAAAGAATTTCTTTAATGTACTCCTTTGACTTAATTGGTAGATGTTGTTCCCATTTGTTGAGGGTACCTTTATCTTCTCTTTCATCCCCTTCCTAAAACTCATAGAGGTCAGCAACATTGAATTTAGGAGATATGTCAAACTTCTCCAGAAGTTTAGCCGATAAGGATTATCATAGATATTTTTCTGAATTCAACATGGGCCTATATTCTTGTATTTGAGTTTATTATAGGTGCCTCAAGGAAATCGCTCCTTCCTTGAGTGAGCCATGACCAACCTACCGTCTCATAATACCTTATGTCTCCTATGTTGATCTGCTCTTTATTTATAATTGTCATTGTTGGTCTGCAATTTCTTCTTTACTTGTTCTTGTAATTCATGCATATTGTCCACAAAATCATTCACATCAATGCTCTTCTTGCCTTCTAAATATGGAAATGGAACCAAATATACCACACTTTTTGGTGACCATCCATAAACAATTTGAAATTGACTCTTTCTCGTAGATCTGTTCACATAATCGTTATATGCGAACTCAGCTTGGGATAATGCCAAATCCCATTGAGTAGGATTCTTTCCACTTAAACTTCTCAACAAATTTCCTAGAATCTTGTTCATTAATTATGTGACCATCCGTTTGAGGATGATATACCGAACTGTATAGAAACTATGAGCCTAATTTTTTCCAAAGTGTCGTTCAAAAATTCTCAAGAAATCTGGTATCACGATCTGAAGTAATACTCCATGGAAGTCCATGCAATTGAACCACCTCCTTGAAAAACAATGAAGCTACCTCACTAGCATTGCTAGTCTTCTTACATGCTATGAAGTATGCCATTTTCAAAAATATATCCACAACTATCATTGTTGAGTCATGTTTTCTCTTTGTCATAGGTAATCCTAAGAAAAAATCCATATTGATATCCTCCCAAGGTCCTTTGGGCACTAGAAATGGAGTATAGAGTCTCGTGTTCTGACTTTTTCCTTTGGCTAGTTGACATAGCCTACAACCTTCAACAAACTTTCATACATCTTTATTAATGTCGGGATAGAAATATCTCTCTTTCACCAAGGTTGTGGTCATATCAATCCCAAAATGTCCTCCTAAACCATCACTATGCAACTCTTTAATGAGATTCAACCGTATGGAAATTCTGGGAATACACAATTGTCGATTTAAAAATAATAATAATAAATCCTCTTGGATATGGTAGTCTAGATTGGTGTTATATCTAAACTCCAAGGATCCTTACACGCCTTCCAAGTTTCTGAGAAATCTGCATATTCTTCATACAATGTCTTTAGACAATTCAGACTTAACACTTCTACTAACATGGTATTGAGTAATGTTTTCCTCCGACTTAATGCATCAACTACCTTATTAGACTTCTCGGACTTGTGTTTCAGCACAAAAATAACTTTGCAAGAATTCTGCCCATTTAGTATGTTTTTTATTCAACTTACCTTGGTTGTTAATGCACTGCAGAGCTTTGTGATCTGTGAACAAGACAAACTCCTTCGGCAGTAGATAATGTCATCATTTCCTCAAAGCTTGCACAATAACATAAAATTCATGATCATAAACATAGTACTTCTTTCTGGACTCATTCAACTTCTCGTTGAAAAATTCCATGGGTCTACCTTCTTGACTTAGAACTGATCCAATTGTTGTTCTGCTAGCGTCACAATCAACCTGAAACACTTTGTTAAAATATAGTAATGCTAATATTGATTGTGTTTTTACTCTCTTATTCAATTCTTCAAACGACTTATCTGTTGCTACAGTCCACTGGAACACTCCTTTCTTCATACATTTTGTAAGAGGCACACATATTTGGCTAAAGTTCCTAATGAATTTCCGATAGAATCATGTCAATCCATGGAATCTCCCCACATTGAATGTGCATCTTGGTGTTGGTCATTCGATAATAGCCTTCACTTTCTTAGGGTCCATTTTAAGTCCTACCTTTGAAACCACAAAACCTAGGTACACCAATTCTCATTGCATGAATATACACTTCTTCAGGTTTATCAATATTTTTCTTCCTTCAAGCACTGTAGTACTTCCCTCACATGCTCAACATGTTATGTTCTACTCTTGCTAAAAATCAATATATCATCCAAACCACAAACTTACCCAAAAATGGCTTCAAGACTTCGTTCATCAATCTCATGAACAAGTTGGGTGCATTGGTTAGTCTGAATGCCATCACTAACCATTCAAACAATGCATCTTTCGTCTTGGATGTAGTCTTCCATTTGTCACCTTCTCTTATTTGAATCTATAGATAACCACTCTTCAAATAATTTTTTGAAAAATATTTTGAAGCACTTAGGCAATCCATAAGGTCATCCATTCTGGGAAATGGAAATCGATACTTGATAGTGATCTTGCTTATAGCATGTGAATCAGTACACATTCGTCATTGCCATGTTTTCTTTGGAGTCAAAATTGTTGGTACTGCACAAGGACTTATAATTTCTCTAATCAATCCTCTATCAAGTAACTCCTGCACTTGTCTATTCACCTCTTCATTCTCTTCGAGGTCATCCTATAAGGCGCTTTATTAGGTAAAATCGATTCGGGCATTAAGTCAATTTGATGAGAAATACTTCTCATTGGAGGTAATCCCTTTGGTAGATCATTAGCAATAATTTCCTTAAATCCATCCAACAACGACTTTATTTTTGTAGGTACAAATTTGAGTCCTCTACACTTTTCACTTCTTTCAAAATCACTACTAAACAAAATGTTGATCTTCTTTCTTCCTGTAAAAAGATTTAGTAGAACATAACATGATTCTATTGTTACTCGTGTTTATATCAACACAATTTCTTGTTGTTGGTATTGTATTCTCCAACATTGGTGTTAATTTATATCGGTGTCCATCTTTCTTGAACTCATATGTTTTTTCCTTACCATCATGGTGAACTTTTCGATCGAATAACCATGGTATTCCCAACAGTATGTGGCACGCATCCATCTCAATCACGTCATATAACACATGCTCCTGAAAACTCCCTATTTGAAAATTCAATAATCATTTATCAATCACAGTCACTTGTTGTCCCTTGTTCAACCAAGAAACATGGTAAGGGTTCGGATGGTTCAACCTTGTCAAGTGTAGTTTGTTCATGACTTCATTGGATACAAAATTTTATGTACTTCCTCCATCTATAACCAGGTTACAACATTTTCATTGAACCTTACATTTTGTTTTAAAAACTTTCTTTTGTTGTTCTGGTTCCTTTGCCTCTTTTTGTTCAGATTTAAGAAATACTCTCTGGAACAACAAATTATCACCTTGTTCTTGTTGAATAATAGTCACATTTTATCCAACTACTAAAGCTTCTTCATCCTATGTGACTTGTGCACGTGCTTCACCTCTTCTCCCTGAAGTTTTCCTTTCTGGACATTTAGACTTATTGTGTCCCTCTACACCACAGTGGTAACAAGTAATTACATACATTCTCTTTCCTGTTCCAAATATTCCTCTAGATCTACTAGCATTACTTCCTCCACTGCCACCTTGACCACTGGCAGATTATTCTTCCTTTTTGTTGCCTTTAGCATTCCCCGTTTTACCTCATCCTTTGGAACCTCTTCCTCTACCTCTAGGTTGTGTTTTCGCCTCGATATTTTCTTCTACCTTCAGAGTAAATTGATAAGCTTGATCAACAACGTAGAAATAGTGTGTTCTCATTTCATCTTGAATTAAATACTTTAACCCATTTACATGCCTTGCAACTCGTTGGAATTTTGGTTCTTTGAGGCTTGCTCTAAGTGACAGCCTAAAGAACTCTTTAGTGTATTTGTGAACATATGTCTCCCTTTGTCTAAGGTTCTGGAATTGTGGGAAAAAATTATGTTGGTAATCAACATGAAGAAATTTCTCTTTAATCTTGGTAACCATCTTCTTCCACGTTCTAATTTTCTCCAACTGATTATTCACTCTATCCTTATGCAACATATCCCCCCATAGTGTTGCATGGCCTTTCAGTTTCGTAACAACAAATATTACCCGATTTGGATCCTGAACATTTTCATACTTGCATTATATTTCGAGTTCTCCAATCCATTCAATGAGAACATCATCTCTATGACTACCATCATAATAGGAAACCTCAACCTTTGCACTACCCCTGTTACTCAAATACGAAATCAACATAACTGCTATGTATCTTTCATCGTCATCCCGTTCATCTTCGATTTCTTCTTCTGGCTCTGAGTATACTTCATCATCTCCATTCCTACGATTTTCCAGTTCCTCTATTATTCATCTCAAATATTCTAGTTCTCGATTTCCTTCACCCCCTCTTCTTGCTCAAAAGGGAAAGTCCATTACAGAAATGTGATAGGGATTGAATTCTCAACAAATAAATGATCTTGGTTCAATTGGAATCCAAGTATAAACCCAAAATATCATAAGATATGATGCACAAGAGGCGTCCATTATCATTTCGGTATAGTCCAGGACCATCAGATTGAGGGGAAGTCAGAGGTTGGGAAGAATTAGATCTCAATCGATGGATCTAAAGCAGGAGCTTTAGGAGGTTTTCCAACCATTAATATCAAGGAAGGAAATGAGTCTTCTAATCTAAGAAACATTTCGGGAGTTATATTGATCATTCGATCAAAATAAAGTGGAAGGATAGGATAAGCAAGGCCAAAGGCCCGAGATCCCAAATAGTCAAATTCCCGACAATCGTTGGATCATGTTAATATTTTTGGATTAAAGAAGGACCATTAGATGAAGTCAAGTTACTCAAGGTTTATTCTTCAAGGAATCGCACTTCGGGATAATTGGGAAGTGCGAAAAAGTGAATAACCCGAAGGATGAAGCCCCGGAGTCATGAAATCTCGTCAACCGTTGGATCATGAAATCCAGTCAACCATTGATCTGGAGTAACAACTGTCAGAGCGCGGTCAACTCTGGCCTTGACCTACTTCGATTATAAACAACTCAGATGAGTCAAGAAATATCGAACCCTAGAGTTCCAGAATAAACAGGCCATAGGATCAAGACAGGAAAGATCTACGGTGATAGATCTATTCATCACTTCGCCAATTCGGGAGGATTAGATCGAAGTCTCAAAAGTGTCATATTCTTGAAGCAATGGAAACTGTCAGATCAATAAGAAACTTCAGATGAACCTACTGTTACGAGGAAAATATCTCGATGGATAGGAGTAAACCACAACAAACGGAAATGACTACAAAAATCAAATCTAATCTCAAATATGCTAGAAAGACAAGATAAAAGGCCTACCTTGTCCAGACGTTTGATGAAGTCCATCGTTGAGCATTTGACTCAAAGAAATACACCTGCAACTTGTCCTCAATAATCAATAAACACAAGCATATGGTGATAATATATAAAGTTATCACATTCAATAGCATAATCCATCAACATTCATAACAAATACACCCATGGAATAATAATTCAAATATTTGCAAGATATCAATTGGTCGAGAAAAGGGTATGTATATTAAAATGTAATCAGCAGAAGTGAATGAATTACAAACGTATGTGTCGGCATGGTTCAGAACCAATAAACTAATTCCCTTCCAGTTGGGTCTCCACCACTTCAATCCTCCACCAAAGGCAAGCTCATGTAAGAGAGACAATGAGATTCTCAATCAAGTAGGGAAGATCTTGGGGGATGAACAATGTATTCATACTTAAAAGGATAAAGGGATGTTGACTCAATATGAAGTGAATAATTTCTCCAAGGTAACTTTGCTCTCAAAGTTGAATTATTCTCCTCTTTTCCATAGCTCGGATTTGGCCCATTTATAGCCTTCAAGTAGAACTAAAGGGCCAAGTCGGAATGTTTCCAGTATATGGAAGGTCAAGGATCATGGATCTCGTGACGTGACATGGAAACATGACACCATTTTTTAATTTTGGGCACAAAACCTGATGTACACGGGTTGTAGTGGTGCAAATTGCATATACGCATGATGTATAATAGATAGGGTGTGTATATGTGGAAAAATAATGTTTTTAGCTCTCGGATTTGAAAAAAGGGACTTCAAGTCTGCTTAGTGAAATGGAAAAAGGCCTTCTAAGAAAATTTGCATAGGGTGAGGAAAATCTTGCTATAACAGATGCCCCCTAATGTGTGAGGTCATAGGAGTATCTGTGATGGACGAAATACATTATAATACCTAGAAGTGGAGTAATGGAGACCCATTTGGACGAACTAGTTGCTCATTACAATCTATATTGACTTTGCACACGTGGCTGCCAATTTGAATTACATTGTAGATCCATGTGAAAATATACCAAATAGTTGTTCATGGCCATGAATAGGAAATACAAAGGTGGCTACATGTCAAAGGCTATCATAGTCACGAACAAGGCCCAGTAAAACTAGTCTCAAAATCAATCTAAAGATATCTGTATACAATGGAGTACAAACTGATCTCCCATGATCATTGAAGTCACATAGGTACTGGTCCAAATGAAAGATAGCAACAACTCAGGAAAGCTGCGACTATGGACTGATGTCTTCAAGTCTTCTACATGTTCCGCCAAAGGTGCTAGTCTACATCATGTGAATAAAGGAGTTGAGGTTGAACACAATAAGACTTTGTTTGATTATCGGTCATTAAGTATATTGTTAACAAACACAAGACAACCTACTGATAATGAAAGTAGGTATCAAGGCACCGAGTACATTCTTGCAACTGTGAATAGAGGTGTCTGGGTCGAACACTTGAAGAATCCATCGATCAGGAGACATTGATGTCTTCCCAACTGTTGATGACGAGGGAACCTACCATTAATGACTACAAGCCTCTAGGTCTCATCTCCAGAATGGATGAGTTGAATTAGATGGAAGGAGACCCATTGAAAGGAGAACATTGAGGCATCTCTCATCATTCATCATGAGGTACAAAGTAGGATCTTGATGATTTGGAGGAAATCAGACGAAGAACATGTTCACTAACCAACGAACCTATGCGTCTTTCACGTGTGCCAGATGCAAGCGGTACATGAAAAAGACCCTATCAATAGTAGCCAATAAGTAAAACTGCTGACAAAGGCGAGGAAACCACCAATAAAGCTAATGGCATCCAAGACATTGCATGAATCCCAATGTGTGAATAGATTTCTTTCCGTCGAACAGAAGGTAATCCACCCAGTCAGCGACCAATGATGAAATGTTGACTGTTGGATTCAAGGTTACTTACCAATGATGAAATTAGGACCAGGGTGCACAATAGGACTACAACTTCATGTAACTCTGAGACACACTGAGGGTATGGCTGACATGCAGAGTCAAGAGTTATGAAGAATGGCCAACATAGGTTGATAGACATCCTTTGAACAAGAGCATGAGACATATGGAAGACTCTAGTAGCATAGACTCAATGATGAAACTTTGATATGCAGGAGGCATAAATCAAACTCTCCATAGGGACTGGAAGAGTAACCAGTCGGGGGAGTAAACTCTACGTAACGAGCTCAACTTCCTAAGGTCATGCTAAACCCAAAATTTTGATGACAAGTGGACTCAAAGATTTTGTGCTTTGTTCAAAGGTGACATGACTGCTGCCAATATAAGATAATATTATTTTCCTGCCCGTCATTTTTTGTTTTTTCATAGTTAACTAAATGCTATGATATAGAGGAAGAAATGAGTGTCGCAAGTAAGCAATCTAGTTCCAATAGTGGAACATACCTATGCTCAATGCAAGGAGGTGCATGTGGGAGATGGACACTCGAGGGAATGTTTCCTCTTGGGTATAGGGTGTCAAGCTGCAAAGGATATAAACAAGGCTCTACTTGGCTGATGATGCAAACTACTGAGGTGAAAGGCCTATAACGCAAAAGCGAAAACTGACAATAGGCTCAATACTGCAAGCAAGAGAATGAGATGCAATTACAACTTAATGCCAAAAAATGTCATTTTTCGTAATCTTAGTCTACTTGTTTTGAAAAAGGGATAAACTTGCACCAAATAGACGTCCTTTCAAATCCAATTTATGAGTGTGAAAGAGACAAGTTAACTCGACAATATTTTTTCTTTTTGAGAGAGTCGGAAAAGATCTTAAATTAGACTCATTGGGGGGTTTCTAGGTGGCATGTCATGGGGGAGGCCAAGGCTCCCATGCAAGATTTATGTGAAAGGTTAGAAACTTATGGATAGTTGACACAAGCTTGGGAAAACCCAAATCTTTCCAAGTCGAGGAGGATAAATTTCTAGCGGTGGTTACCTTCTCAATGATATATTAGACCTATTATCTGAAAAGGAATAGGAGGAGGAATTTGATACCCCACAAGACCATCCCAATAAAAGGGAGCTTCTCCAAGACTTGGAGGGAGAGTACTCGGGGAGAGTAAAACTCTCTCTTGTTCAGAAGCTGCAGGACTAAAGATGTTAATGACATGGTCGAGAGATGTCTCACTCCATAAAACAAGAGTGGGGTCAGGTGATGATTGCATCGGCATGACTGTCGTGTCAATAAAAGGAGAAACAGAGTGTTGGGAAACCAAAGATGACTCAGAACCCAAAGGGCCCCTAGGTAAGGACCACACTTCTTGTACCACAACAATAGCGGGGCACAGACGAGTAAGGTGATCTCCTTTGCAAATCCTACAAAGGTGTTGGGTATGTGTTATATTCTTTGCATGTGTGTGTGTGTGGGTGCGTCAGATACGACGACTGCGTCTGACGATCCCTTCACTAGGGGGGTCTCAGGGGGGGGCAGGTATGCCCCCCCTTGGTTACGCGGAGCGTTCGGCACCGGGCGTAGCCGGGGGCCGAGGGGTTCGGGGCAACGCCCCGAATTTTTTTTTTGGGCGGTTTTTGCTATTTTTAGCGGATTTTGCTATTTTTAGCTGATTTGTAAATTAATCTCGGATTAAGGGATTAGGGTTTTGGTATCTACGGAATACCTAAAAACATTGTATATATTGTATGGC
>ML792307.1:290258-309346 GCA_009831015.1 Picea engelmannii | reverse complement strand
AAGTGGAATTCGAATTTGATGATGTGTGCCAAAAATCCCTATCATTTTGCCCTTGAAAATCACCAAATCTAGTCAAAAAATTCCCTTTTGACTTTCATCTCCAAGAATGGCCTTCAGATTTTGATTTGATAATTCATAACCAGTGTATTGAAGAAGAATTCAAACCATTAAAACCCAAAAAATCCTGATCTGGGCGAAAATTTGGCTATTCTGGCCATGACAGGCTTTCAACAACTAACTTACCCGAAAATTTGCTCCTTAGTTGTTGAAAGGCGGAGCTTTCAACAGCTAAGTAGTTATAATTCTGCCTTCTGCGCTGGTGAAAGCGCATATTTTTTCAAAATCAAATTTCTCAGTCATGGAGAGTCCATTTTGCATGCTTAAATAGTCGATCGACATCTACAAATCCTGAAATTTCCAATGATGCTTTCAGATATGCATTTGGAGCTCAGGAAGCTATCAAAATTTTCCCTACAATATTAGGCATCGTTCTTTCAAAAATGTCGGTGCGTTTTTGGTCGCTAACAGAGAGAAATTGCAATTTTCGTGAGCAGGATGGTCATCTAGAGTTTAAATATTTTAATAAGATGGAGGCCTTAGAAGCAATAATGAATAATCACATCATCAATCTTTATTCTTCTTCTTCCAACTCATCATGGACACGCACTTTCTGATTTCGATTTTTCTTTTAGTGTAACATTTACTTCTTCTTCTTCTAATGAGTGGCTTATTGATTATGGAGCATTTTATCATATGGCTAAGGATACAACCATTTTTTTTGCTCTTAATGAATGTAACACCAAAAAAATCTTTGTTGGTGATGATATATCTCTTAGTGTTGTAGGGTCTCGAAGATTTTAGCTAGATGACAATCATTTTAATGATTTATTATGTTTTCCAAGTCTCTCCTACAACCTTCTATCAATATTTCAAATCACGCATCCAAGTGAAGGTAAAATAATAGAGTTTTCACCTCACCAAGTTGTAATCAAGGATTTAAATATCCTAAGTATGTTCTAGCAACTAGAATTGTTGATGATATTACCAAGTTGTACAAATTTGACAACTTTGAGTCATCATCTTTTCCATTAATTTTTATTACTCATAGTGATGACTTGAGAAAACTTCGACATGAATGATTTGGTAATCTAAACTAATTCTTATTACAATAGATACGTAATCAAAATATTGTGACAGGTAATCCTCTCATTTCTTGCAAAGATGATGTTTATGTTAATTGTGTTCTCGGCAAACATCATTGGAATTATATTGACAAATGTGCCTCTTGGCACACCTTGACCCCCTTGTGGTTTGTTCATAGTGTTTTACGGTGGTCTAATTTCTTCTCCTTATTTGTTTGGGTTCAAGTACTTCTTAACTTTCATTTATGACTTCTCTAGACACACTTGGATTTATTTCTTAAAACTTAAGAGTGAAGTTTTTGACATGTTTTTGGCCTCCAAGGCCCTTGTAGAAAAATAATCTAGACTTCAACTCCATAAGTTAAGAACAAATAATGGAGACAAATATGTTAACAACAAATTTACAACTTATTGCACTACACAAGGCATTCAGATGCAACATAGTGTTCCATATACACCACAAAAAAAATGATGTTGATGAGAGAAAGAGTCGTGCATTAAAGGAAATGACAAATTGTATGATTCAATATAAGGGATTAAGTCTTCATTTTTTGTTGGAAGTGTTAATTGTGCCAAGTACATAGTCAATCACACTCCCATAAAGGATTTTAAAAATATAATATCGGAAGAAGCATGGAGTAAAACTAAACCAGATGTAAGCTACTTCTGTGTGTTTGGTAGTGAAGCATGGGTTCACATTCCTGATGAGAAAATGAAAGCATTACAACCTAAAAGTGAGAACTGCTTTTTTTATGGATATTATGAAGATTTAAAAGGTTATAGACTTCTTCAACCTAATTCCAATGAAATTGTTATTAGGATATATGATAAGTTTGATGAAATTCTTTCAACCTGCGAGCCTAATTTGTCACTTGTGTCGTCTTCATCTTGTGAATCTATGCCATCTTATCTTCCCAAGTTTTTTGTTAGTGATATTTAGATGATGATAGTGAGGATGAAAATTCACCTCTTCCTACTCACCTTCCTCTAGTTGAGTCCATTGAACATGAACCCACACTTATACCATTTCTTCCCAGATGGATCTATACAACACGAGAAGTATTTGGTGATCTTATTGGTGATCCTATTGATCAACATTATACACGTTCACAATTCCAGTGAGGCTCCTTTCTTTTGGCTCAATTTTTAGAGACTCGTGATCCATAAACATTTGCAGAATCTTTTGGCCATCCAAATTGTGGCATGATAATGAATGAAGGATAATGTTCCTTAATAATGAATGATACATGGGATCTTGTACCTTTTTTGAAAGGAAGAAAAAAATTCATATGTAAAGGGGTGTATAGAACTAAGTATGCATCAAATGGAAGTGTTGAAAGGGATAAGGCATGTTTAGTTGCCAAAGGATTTCTCAAGCTGAAGGGATTGTTTATAATGAAACATTTTCCCCTATAGCCAAAATCAATTCCATCCACCTTGTTTTATTCCTTGCAGCCTCATATAAATGGGAGGTATTTCATATGAATATTAAACCAACCTTATTACATGGGGATTTACAATAATAAATTTACATGGAACAACTTCCTATCTATGTTTAAAATGACTTCAACATTGTGTGTTGCCTTAAGAAATCTTTCTATGTCCTTAAGAAAGCTCCATGGGTTTGGTATGCTAAAATGGATATCTTTCTTCTTGACACTAACTTTTCTAAATGTCATTATGACCCCAATTTCTATACCAAGAAAGTAGATAACCATCGCATAATACTTTTTCTTTATGTTGATGACCTTATTTTCACTAGTAGTGACCCCAAACTTTTAAACCATGTGAAATATAGTCTTAAGAAGAAATTTGAAATGACAGACTTAGGTTATTTTCATTATTTTCTTGGTCGAGTCCAAGTATTTCAAACTAAGGAAGAAATTTCCCTTTTTTAGCCTAAGTATGCATGTGACCTTCTGTAGTTCTTTTGTTGGAATTACTAAGAAAACTGAGAGGGANGGGGGGGGGGGTGTGAATCAGTTGTTACTGTGCTTAAACAATTTTATGCCTATTAAAATATTATTAACCATCTCCAAGTGATCATCAAGATTATGCAAGACGTGAACAGCGGAAATAACAAACATCAATCACACATATGATATACATAGAGATACATATTCATGAGGAAACTCATAAAGGGAGAAAACATCTTCTTATTCAAATGATAGACATTCTTTTAAGTTTTGTACATCATCTTTATTTGATCACCAACTCAAAATGAGGCTACAACCTCTTCTTTAACAAGCTGCAACTTGCTGAGAGCACCAACTCTCTGGTTTCTCTAGCACCCACTAGAAGGAAGCACCAACTCCCTTAGTGTTACAGCACCAATTCGATGGAAGCACCAACTTCCAGTCACACAGGCACAAACCTGTATAACAGAGAACAATGGTTGTCCCTTGCACCACCCTGGTTTTTCTTATTGCAACCAGATAGAAGCTACAACTCCATGTATTCAAGCACCCACTTCAAACTTTGAGGACAACAATCCTCCCTAGCACCACCCTACCACCCTGAGATATAAATATTTGCTTGCTGAAATTTATTACAGTGATACAGTATTTATCAATGGCTTACCAGTCTCATCATTGTTCTTCTACATTGGTATGCTCTGCCTACATCAGTGTCTTCTTGCTCGTAGCTTCTTGCGCTTAAGTTCTCATACAATCTGTTGTTATCACCATTTCTTCTTTGTCCAGCTTATGTTCTTCATCTCTGCATTTTATCCCTCAATTCATGTTGTAATCTTCATTGCTTATAGTTCAACTACTTTTTACAGAGAAACAACATCCTCTCTCTACCACAGCATTTTTCTTTTACTCCTGCTCTCATCATCCGTTACACTCTGCATCTCCAATGCTCAAGTTGGGAATATCAAAAAAATGCTTAGGAATCATGATTCCAATGCTCAGGAACAATGATTCAACCGCTCAGGAACAATGATTCAGTTAGTGTCACTGATCAAGAAATCACGAGATGAAACAACAACCCTTCTATCAGATTATGTTTGATCATCGCCATTGGATTATACATGCAGAGGACTTTTTGACTTTTAAATGCGTAACCTTCGATGTGGAGCCTAGCAGCGCTAGCTCCTTCCCCTATCTTCAACTGATGTGACCTTGGGCGATGATATCATGTGACCATGCGATTGCGGGCATGGCCAAAGGTGGTTTGAGATCAAACTACATTTTGCCCCGCAATTTACCTCGAGCCTCCTTGTGTCCTTTCTCCAAAACCGTGGTTTCAATTGCAGCCCACCCTTAACTTTTTAAAGTTCATGCACCTTAAATCCATGCAATGTGACAGGACCGTCGATCTCACAATCTTGATGGTGCTCCTGAACGAATGGTTCAGATTTATTCTTTCATGATCTGTGGATTAGATCTAACCTCCCTAAATCAACGATTGTGATTTATTTCGTGATACGGGCTTCGGGAGTTTCAAATCTCAAACCCTTCTTTCTTTTGTATGCCAATCTTTCGTAGTCGATGATCTGCGGACACCTGTCCTTTGCAATCGACAGCTCTACCTCTACTTCAGGAATTTGACCTTCTGGACTTTCAACCTTTCAAACATGATTTCGTCGACCGGATCGGACGGTTCACGTTTATATCAAGGAACCAGATCAATGGTCATATTCGATCCTTACATTTATCCTTTCTTTTTTAATATGATGGCTAGGACTTAATCAAGCATTGAGATGGATGGCCACCATTTACTCTGGTACTTCAACTATTCTACTTACATTATCCTTCCACTGTAAAATGATTAACGGTTGTAGATGCACCCGAAGTATTCTTCAGATTGGATGACCCATGTCCACTTCAAGACTTCAGTGTTCTGGCTCTCCAGGCTTCAGTTATTTCAATTCTCAACTGGAAATTCTTGAAGTGAGATTTCTCCAGATCTCACGATCTGTTGCCACGTATCCCTCTGGATCTGACGGTTGAAATTTACTCCAACTCTCCAGGATTCGGGGATTTCAAATCTCAAACTTGAAATTCTTAAAGTGAGATTTTTCCAAAGCATAACATCCTCATAACTTTAGACCCAAAACAAATGATGTTCGTTTGATCAAGATCTTATATCAATGGCTCGATCTGTCTGCGATTCAACTTTTCCTTGGATTAAATCCAACGACTCTCCATATTTTCTTATCCTATCCTTCCATTTAATTTGATCTAACGGCTGACGAAAATTCAAATGATTGGGATCTCAGATCTTTCATCTCATCATGTCCTTCCACTCAAAAGTGATCCAACAGTTGTGAAGACTCTTGAAGCAGATCCTCGATCAAGGATTTTGATCCTGATCACGTTTATGTACTGCGCTTTCCCTTCTGAGCTTTGATCTTTTCATATTGTTCGCTTCTTCTCCTGAGCTTATGATTTTCCTATTCTCCATCGTCATTGTTGTTCTTTCCATCAATGACAAGCACACTCTTCATGTAAAATATGCCAACAATCTCCCCCTTTGGCATTGATGGAAACCCTGAAAGGCTTCACTATACTACTTAGACCTCCAACTGTAGCATCCAGACCACACCTTTTCTCCCCCTTTGACGTCAATGTCAAAGAAAACTGAGAGTGACTTTGTTCTCCCCCTGAACAGAGATACAATAAGCACTCTCCCCCTGATCAGATAGACTGTTTTAACTTGATAACAGGTTCACGCCCAACTTCTGGTGTAGATACTCAAACTGATCTTTTGCAAGCTGTTTAGTGAAGATATCAACTATTTGTTCTATGGAAGGAATATAATTCAGCTGAACAACTCTATTTGTAACCTTCTCTTTGAGAAAATGATACTTTATTGGTATATGCTTAGTCTTTGAATGGAGAACAGGATTCTCCGAGACACTAATGGCACTAGTGTTATCACAGTGAAGTGGAATGGGATCAGTATAAGTTACCTTTAAATCTTCAAGAGTTTGTATCATCCATAAGATCTGAGTGCAGCAAGTAGCAGCAACAATGTACTCTGCCTTTGTAGTTGATAATGAAATAGATCCCTGCTTCTTAATAATCCATGCTACTAATGAATCACCTAAGAAGAATGTGCCTCCATTGGTTCTCTTTCTCTCATCCGAATTTTTTTTCCAATCAGCATCTGAATATGTAGTTAATTGAAAATTTGGATTTATAGGATACCAGAGACCATAAGTCATTGTACCCTTCAAATATTTGAATATTCTTTTGACAACTGCTAGATGACTTTGTTTAGGAGAAGACTGATAATGACCTACCATTCCAACAGCTTGCATTATATCAGGACGAGATGTTGTGATGTACAGAATATTTCCTATCATTGATCGATATGTTCTTTGATCAACATCAGGTGAAATATCATCTTCACTAAGCTTGCAACCAACCACCATAGGTGTACTAACAGGAGAGGAATATTCCATCTAAAACTTCTTCAACATCTCTTTCAAATACTTTTCTTGAGAGATAGATAGCCCTGCAAAACTCTGATTGATTTGTAAACCAAGAAAATATGACAATTCTCCTATCATGGACATCTCAAACTTGGTTTGCATTGAATTAGAAAACCACTGAACTGAAGGGTCATTAGGGCATCCAAAAATAATGTCGTCTACATAAACCAAAACAACTAATAAATCATCACCTTCAGACTTAATGTATAGATTAATGTCAACAATACCTTTCTTGAACCCTTTGTACTATAGAAAATTTTCCAGTCTATAATACCAGACTCGTGGTGCCTGTTTTAGTCCATATAATGCCTTTTTCAACTTACAGACATAGTCAGGATTATCTGTCAGTGAAAATCCTTCGGGTTGTTCCACATATACATCTTCTTCTAGATCTCCATTAAGAAATGTTGACTTAACATCCATTTGATATACTTTAAAGTTCTTATGACATGCATAGGAAAGAAATATTTTGATGGCTTCCAATCTTGCCATTGGTGCAAAGGTTTCATCAAAATCCTGTCCTTCAACTTGTGCATACCCCTTACAGACCAATTTGGATTTATTCCTAATAGTTTGTCCTTGTTCATTCATTTTATTCTTAAACACCCATTTGGTGCCAATTAAATTCTTATTTGTAGGTCTAGGAACAAGCTCCCAAGTATTGTTCTTCTCAATCTGATCCAGTTCCTCATTCATTGATTTTAACCAATTTACATCTTTACTGGCTTCATTAAAGTTCTTGGGTTCCATCATGGATACGAAGGCTATATGTGATTGCTTGGTGTCTTTGATTATCCTTCTCCTGGTTTGTACACCTTTGTCTTTCTCACCAATTATTTGACTTGTAGGATGATTCTTTTGATTAATTCTGGAGGGAGGATTTGATGTTGTCTGTTGATTTGAGTCTACCTGAGTATTTATATATTCATCTGAATCAAAGTCTTCTCTTTATGATTTTTGGGCCTATTCATCTTCAACTTCAACTATATCCTTTGTTGTTGATTCAACACTGCTTACATCTCGTACCAGGATTTCTTCATCAACTTTTATGTCAATACAATCAACCAATTTATGCAACCTCTTATTATAGCATCTGTATTAGTTACTGTTTGTAGTATACCCTAAGAAGATACCTTCATCAGCCCTGTCATCACATTTGCCAAGATTTTCATCATTATTCTCGATATAACACTTACTCCCAAAGACTTTAAAATGCTTGATTGAAGCAAGTCTTCCAAACCATAGTTCATAAGGAGTCATGTCACTTTATGGCCTGAGATAAGATTTGTTAAGAATATGTACAGTTTGTTGGCAGCCAATTCAATTTTTTCTATTGTCCTATAAGCTGCCTACACCTATGTCTTATGAACTTCAAATTGTTGTCGCATTTTGCAAATAGACGATATTTTCATTTCTTGCGACACTTGCAAATTGGTCTCCATTTAGTTTTCACGACTGCAAGCGTGAAAACTCCTCCATCGTTATTTGAACTGTCATGATCTTTTATCGATATGTTAAATGGCACTTACCTTTGGTTTATCATTATGTGGCTAAAAGGATTTTCGAACTATGCCCATTTGGACATTCTTACTTTGATTAGGCATTGAGCATATGGGCTTATACTTGATTCTATGAATTGAATAAAGGTCATGAATTATTTTTGTTTTTATATAATGTGATCCTTATGTTAAAATTTTTATATCTCTTGGCTTGTCAATTTTATGAATTCGATTGGTACAATGGTTTAAAACTTTGATTATACACTTATACGATGGCGCATATTTAACTGTTGGATTTGATTTTATGTTGAATGACATTGGTTTGAAAAACTATAGTTATTTTTGCGTGGGCATATCACTCATCGTTTGATTTTTTGTTTGGACGAATGATAAGGTTTTGAGTTATGTTATGATTGTTTGAACAGAGGTTTAATCCGCCGGTTGTACTTTGCCATTACTATTATGCATGGCGGTGAATAACTCCACCACCCTCGCATGCACACATTAATGCTTCCCCTTTGATCGTTCGTAGATGTTAATGACTCTGCTCCTGTGTATTGGGGAATTCAACCCAAACCCTTACCATGTGCTCGCACCATGGCTCTAGTCGTGAGGGCTGAACCGAATGGCAGCCAGGCTCTGTTGATGTTCGACAGCGCCCGCAGTGACCTTGAGGACAATGGGTGGCTCCCATTCATACAGAAATTCGAGGGTTTTAACCTCTGCGTTGCTAGGCAATTTGCCATGACCTTTAACGGCTGTCGAGCCAAGGTCGGCGATGTTCAATTGCAAATTGATGAGCAGTTTATTAGTCTTGCTATGGGTTTGCCTATCACCGGACAACGATGGTCCAAGAACTGCAAAGTAGAACAGGTCCCTTGGACATTGCTCTTCCAGTCGCGTAAGGTTAGCTCCTGTGATAAAGGTTTACCCGTGACCATGTTGAAACAGCGTTGGCATGATTTATTGATGATTATCAAATAGTTTATCACCTGTGAGGGTCGGTACGGTTTTGTTTTCTTACACCACCTTCGTTTGCTTATGGTTTTTATGGGTTATCAGCTCAATATGCCCTATTACTTGCACAGAAGCCTGTTTAAAATGTCAAATAAATACAAAAGGAACCAGTATGATAGCAACCTTTTTCATTATGGGTTGATTAAAATTATTGTTGTCTATCATTTGGGGTTACACGGAGACTGTTGGAACGATTTTCTTACTCAGAATGATTTTGAAGATTCGAACCCACCACAGGTTGACAAAACTGTGGTGAGCAAAGACAAGTTTATACCCCCGGTACCCTACAACATCCTTTTACCTAAACCCTTGCCCAACTCACCTATCGACCTACCCCACTCTATGACCAAGGATTTCGAGACTGTTAAGCCTGTGGGAAAAAATCCTAAAGCCAAACCTACTGCAAACGCCAAAGGCAAAAAGAATGCCCGTCTAATTTCTCGGATGGCGAGGAACAAGCCAAAACCTCCTGTCAACCCTAACCCTATCATGTTGAGTGAAGAATCTGACTCGGACGTGGAGCGTTTCCTGGCTAGTGAATATCCCTATTCAGAAGGTTTGTGTGTCGAGCCCTCGTATGACTTTGTGTCAAACCTACCCCCTTGCCTACAAAACGACCCTAACTACCCAGGCATTAAGCTGCTTTGTGAAACCCCGGCTCATTCATCCAAACCCTCTCCTGCTTTGTCAAAACCTACAGTGCCACCCTGTGAACAATGTAGCTCGTGGTTGGAGAGGTATTATCTTGATGTGCCAATGCTACAGTCGATAATTCACTCTTTGGAGGACCAGGTTGCACGGCTTACCAGTCAAAAGGCTGAGTTGCAAGCCACTGATAAGAAACAAAGGATGATAGGTTCCATCTTGTTTAAAAATGTGGAGTCAGCTACAACGGTCGTGAATTCTAAGTTGGCATGATTTGAGCAGCATCACTGGTATGTTTTATCACTTGTTTATATAACGAATTCGAATTCTTTGAATAGCTCTGTCTACAGCATTGATTGGCTTTGTCACCTTATATGCATTCTGTACATAGTTTTGTTTTGATAAATGGAATTTTGTTTTCCCAGTTTAGCTTCGATTGGGTTTTCATCGATTTGATTGGATCTTGGTTTGGATTTGATTGGTTTGATTTAGCTTAAATTGGATGCTCTGTTGTTAATGGGAGTCGTTTGCATCCATTCTAGACACAAGCTGATTCTCATTTTCAATTTTGGAACACAATCACATTTTGATTCGTTCTGGTTATAATGTAAATAATATGATTGGCAATAATGGTTAACTGTTACAGTTTTATGTTCCATATGATTTTCGACCAATTCGAATATAATTCGGATTATTTTCAATGAGATTATGTATAAATTCACTCAAATCGTGAATAGATTCAATTCATAATAGTTATACCCAGCCGATTAATTCGCATTGGTTTACTCGACTATGTTATCAGTTGGTTTCATATTGTAATGAATATGTTGTTTGAATTCGATTCGGAGAATGAAATTGACTGATCCAGGTTCAGGATTTGTTTCTATAATTAAACTCAGTCGTTGTTTGTTTTAATTGCCCAGTTGATAATTATAACCTCAGGTGATTCTATTACGGTCCTGTCTTTTGACTGTGCAAGGATCAATCACGAAATTGATTGGGTCGATGCTGTTACATATGATTTCGTTTACACATAATCGAAACAGTCTTTCTATCTTTACATTTGATTGAACGATATGAATCTGTTGTTATATCATTATAGCTATGACAAGTGGGAAATGGTTATGTTGGATTAGATCGTATCACATGCGATGTGACTCACTATTGATTTCATTTGATATGAAACAATCTTGTTACTGTTTGACTGGATTTTATGGTGAAAGCAAAACAGAGTATGCTTACCCCTGTTTTCGATTGAATCACTTTAGATTATGTTTAATATTGAATAATAAAATCATTTGAATTTTGAGTGATTCGTTTTGAATGATCATTGAAAGAAAATTGGTTTTGATTATTTTAAAAGATTTGATTTGATTTCGATCCTGATCCTGTATGTTATTTTAGACTAGCTACAGAATCAGATGATTTTGTAGCTAAGTCTGTAGGATTAGATTTTTATTGTTTTGTTAATAAAATATCTTTCTAACTTGTTATTTTTGGTTTCTTGCAGATGAATTCGAAATTGCACTGGATTTGATGAGAAGTTAGGGGATATTTGAAATATTCTGATGTCATTTAGTTTCCTAGTTTAGTTGATTTTGGGAATATATCCCAGATTATGTAAAACAGTTTGATATTATCCACAGGGAGGTTTTACCCTATGGAGAGACTTATAAATACCTATTATTTTTGTAATAATAATATCCTCATTCATGGGAGAACAAGGATATGGAGTTTTAATACAGACTGAAGTAGAATTTGGTGTTTTGTTACATCTTTAGCTTCTCATGATATCAATATTTTGTTTCATGTTGTGTATATCAATTTGTATTTGGTTAATGACTACTTTAGCTATCTTAATCATTTGCAAAGGATATAATTTAATCACTGTAATCCATATCTGATTTCTTTCAATTGTTTAAGAAACATAGCAATTGCTTAATTCAATTTGTGAACGACAGATTTCTCTTCTTCATAAGTTGAATTATTAAGTATAAGTTTTTGCATAACAGGTTTCCCTTATTGCAGAGATTTATAAATCATATAATTGTTATGATTTTTTATGTCTTGTTTGTCCTGTTAACAACTCAAAGAGCAGTGCAACTTATCGTTTACGAGAAGCTTTTGGATTAACCGGTGCGAGTTTCCTTCCTCCGACCAGCTTCGAAGTCATCATACACAGGACAAATGGGGAGCATTCCCGAGTCAATTTGTCATTTGTTTGTTAGTGTATTTGTTAGAATATAGTTAGATATATGTAGAATTAATACATTAGATCGTTTAATTTCAGTAAGTTTTTATTTCTTTTTCATAAAATATAAAAATTAAAAATATATTTCTGGCCGTCTTAGGGCAGAAAACACATGAGTTTTACAGGTTTTATTCAAATATGCTACTTGTAGATATTGTATATTTTTGAATAAGTTGTAATTCAATTAGTAATTAGATATTTAATTAATAGAGTTAGTGTAATAGTAATTAGTAAAATAGTTAGAGTAGTATATATTTAGTTTTAGTTTAATTTAGTAGTTTGTTTTAATTATATTAGTGTATTAGTTTGTTTTTATTTATTAGTTGTTAGTTTAGTTTCTTGTATTTAGTTTAGTTAGTTTGTTTTAATTAGTTTAGTTAGTTTTAGTTTGTTTAGATAGATTGGATAGTTTAGGTTAGTTTTCTCTTTGGTTTTCGTAGGACCTTAGAGTGGCCAACAGAGCCGTTAAACCCATCAGGGTGGTTCATTCCAAACGGCTTGGGTTATTTAGACAACCCTGGACCGGTTCCACTCTCTCAATTGACGGACGGACATTTTCGCCCGTCAACAAATGGCGCTAGAAGGAGGGCTGATTGACAAGATGGCCTTGTAGGAGCTTTTATTTTTAAATGTATTCAATTTCCCCCATGGCTCCCCAAATCACTGTGTTGGAACATGCTTTCAACTTCTCATTACCCGATGTTTCCAACGAGACAGTCTCATGCTTGTCCAAACTCACCTTTGATGGTGAAAGCAATACATCTGCTAAAGACCACCTTAACAAGTTTTGGTGCAAGTGCATCAAACATGACATCTCAGATTTAGGAGTTTTATACAGACTTTTCGCTTTTACTTTTAGAGGTCAAATCAAACAATGGTTTGAATCCTTTCCAGCATGTCACATATTTGATTGGTTTCAATTTGTAGATGATTTTCTAGATTCTTTTGAAATTTATGATTTTGATCAATTATGTGAAGAATTTCATACTTCGCTAATTAACGACGATTTATCTTCAGAAGGATTTTTGACAAGAGTCTATCATATCCTCTGTAAATTTAACCTCGATGACATGTCATTGGCATTAAATCTCTTCTATGATGCTTCCATCCCTTCCATTCAGTCATGTTCAATCACGAACGAAAAACCAATTGCAAATCCTATCACTCAACTGCTAGAACAATCTTCTTCACAAGAAGAGAAAAATTCTTTCGATAATGTTGAACAAGCTAGGGAGGTAGAATCTATTGATCAGGCTCTTATTGACAACCAAATCGGTTTTTCCTTTGAATCGTTGTATTTTCAGTCTAAGACTAGTATGGAAGATGATTCGCCACCGGCTCAAGGTGAATACCCTCATTCTTGTAACTCATACTCTAATCAACATTTAAAATCAGTCATTGAAGAACACTTAAGCAACAAAAATCTTCTTGAATGTTCTAGTACTCCTATGAAATTGATTAGAGAAGAAGTTACGCAACTAGAAGAAGAAACTTTAAACCTTCATCCTCAAAATGCACTTTGTTCACAGAAAAGACTAGATGCTTGTCACATAAATTTTGAATTATCTGTCACACAAAAGGCAAATCCAGATGATCATATTATGTTAAGGAATTCATCACCAAAAAAGAGTAAGATTTTTAAAGAAAGTGAAGAGAATTGTCTTGAGAATACTATTGTTGATTATCATAGTTCAAGAGATTCTTTTTATCTACTTATTTCTTATTCCTTTTATTCTTTATATCCTGATCTATTCCTAGATTCTGGTGGACTTGACATCTTACCTACAACATCCTTCTCTTTTCCACCACAATCATATCCTTTCGATATGTTAAATTTTGGTGAAGTCGGTTCCAAACCCAACATTAATAAACTTGGATTTGATGCTTGTTCACTTTCATCACTCACATGGGAAGAAGACATGTTGCAAGATGATTTTACACAGCTTATTGTTGAAAAAGACAATGCACTATATTTTATGGATATTAAACATTCTAAGTTGCATATTCATTCTTTAATTAGCTCGAATCTTAATGTTTATGCTTCACATTTTGAAATGACCAATTGCATCAAAGGAAACATTCAAACCAATGATCTAATCGATTGCATGAATCCTCCTATGATGAGCTTTCCATTGATATATTTGTTTCATTAAAGTCATGGTTTGTATCCCCATTTTTGTGACAGAATCTTAGAGTGGCTTGAATATTCATATATGAAAAAATTTCATAATAAAGACAAAGTTGAGCTTGCTTTCTTTTTACCCAAGTATCTTGGAAGTAGGCGTGACATATTTCTTTTAGATCCTCCATGTAAAGAAATTAATGAGTACTTAGAAAACTGTAAGGAGGATGGGGCATTTCAGCCTTGGCTGAAGGTTATTCCATTTCCTCATAATCCTAACAAGTTTTTCAATACTACTTACACTCACCCATGCCATTGTGACCCTTATCATGACAAAATTGCGCAATGGCTGGAGGATTCGTACAACAAGAATATCCAAGGAAGTGTTAAGATCATGCTTACTTTGTTTCTAGATGATGATTATGAAGGTAAGTGTGATATGTTTCTATCATTTGTTGATATACTACCATTCTTATTAATAATGATTGGTTTTGTTTTCGTTGCATGATTGGAGTTACTCCGATGGCTACATTGGAAGCATGACTTCACGTAGTATCCTGATTTATTTAAAAGTTAGGGTAGGTTTAGGAATAGGTTTTCTTGTAGTTTGATTTCTCACTATTTCTTTTTGTAATAATGCAGTTATGAATGCAAGTGGGCACACCACAAGAACCATAATACGGATGTTGTCAGGGAAGTCCCCATGATCTCTTTCTCTTTGCTCTTAGTTCAACATTTATTTTTAAAAACGCAATATCGTCATGAAAATATTAAATGGAAAAGTAAAGAGATAAATGAATCTGAATCAACCCTGACCCAAGGTACCATGAGTAGGACTGCTTTCCCATCAAATAGGATCTTTCTACTTTTCAGTTTCCCAAGGGATTTGTTGCATGAGGTTTTCAGATGCACCTTCTGTGCATATTTGTTTTTTGTTGTTTGGATTTCTTTTCTTTCCAATTTTTTCTTTGCTGGTGTGTTTTGATTTCTCCTTTATGCTTACTAGTTTTGCTTTTGGAAATACACATACCTGTACACTGAGCTATTCAGACCAAGACAATAGAAAATTTCTTCGCTGAAATAACTTCTGAAGATTTGTACAAACATCGATGATATATCTTTGAAACTGATATCTATGTTGGAAAATTTTGTTTTTTGAAAGAAGTTTATTGATTTCAATCTCTGAGCAAAGTTTATCATGATCATCTATTATCTTTTTACGCTGTCCCTTTTCTGTAAAGGAATGACTCAAAAAGGATGTCTCCCTATTGTAGGAAGTTGTTTTTATAAATAAAACATCTCTAGAACTGAATAAAGGATAGTGTTAAAAAATTCTGATGAGGTCTAAAAAATATGTCAAAATAACAGACTTTCAGCGTCACCCCGCTCAACTATATATCTACAAAAGAAAAAACAAAATAAAATCATTAATAAGAGCTGTGGGAAGTGCTTGTAAACCTGCCGGGATGCTGAACAGGTCCGCTGGCAGTGGGTAAATGCATGCATGGTGCCAAGACAACTTCACCGGGGTACTGAACAGGCCCGCTGGCAGCGAAGCAATGTCGGGTACATGAAAATCTATAAAAAAAATATGAGAAACCTCTTTAATGTCCTTTATTCTAATCTAGAACTTCTTGACAGGATACAGATGTCAGAGTGGGTTAAATGGCAACCCTGTCAAGGCTATGGACGCCTGCTGGCAGCAGTGGCCATGCCAACGGTATCAAAGATTTTATATTTAATATCGTGACTTGTTGATCTTAAGACTGTTATTGGTTTTCATCTTTTAAAACACTGCTAAAAAAAAATGATTAATGATGATGTTAGTACGATTTTCTGGTTGTTGTTTTAAGTTGAAATTTTCTTTGTTGTCCTAATCTGAATTTATTTCTTTTGACAGAGATAACTGCTTCTACCAGTGTGTCGCCATTGTTGGCAGCCAATTCAATTTTTTCTATTGTCCTATAAGCTTCCTACACCTATGTCTTCTGAACTTCAAATTGTTGTCGCATTTTGCAAATAGACGATATTTTCATTTCTTGCGACACTTGCAAATTGGTCTCCATTTAGTTTTCACAACTGCAAGTGTGAAAACTCCTCCATCGTTATTTGAACTGTCATGATCTTTTTTCGATATGTTAAATGGAACTTACCTTTGGTTTATCATTATGTGGCTAAAAGGATTTTCGAACTATGCCCATTTGGACGTTCTTACTTTGATCAGGCATTGAGCATATGGGCTTATACTTGATTCTATGAATTGCATAAAGGTCATGAATTATTATTTTTTTTATATAATGTGATCCTTATGTTAAAAATTTTATAGCTCTTGGCTTGTCAATTTTATGAATTCGATTGGCACAATGGTTTAAAACTTTGATTATACACTTATACGATGGTGCATATTTAACTGTTGGATTTGATTTTATGTTGAATGACATTGGTTTGAAAAACTATAGTTATTTGTGCATGGGCATATCACTCATCGTTTGATTTTTTGTTTAGATGAATGATAAGGTTTTGAGTTATGTTATGATTGTTTGAATAGAGGTTTAATCTGCCGGTTGTACTTTGCCATTACTATTATGCATGGCGGTGAATAACTCCACCACCCTTGCATGCGCACATTAATGCTTCCCCTTTGATCGTTCGTAGCTGTTAATGACTCTGCTCCTGTGTATTGGGGAATTCAACCCAAACCCTTATCATGTGCTCGCACCATGGCTCCAGTCATGAGGGATGAACCGAATGGCAGCCAAGCTCTATTGATGTTCGACAGCGCCCGCAGTGACCTTGAGGACAATGGGTGGCTCCCGTTCATACAGAAATTCGAGGGTTTTAACCTTTGCGTTGCTAGGCAATTTGCCATGACCTTTGATGGCTGTCGAGCCAAGGTCGACGATGTTCAATTGCAAATTGATGAGCAGTTTATTAGTCTTGCTACGGGTTTTCCTGTCACCGGACAACGATGGTCCAAGAATTGCAAAGTAGAACAGGTCCCTTGGACATTGCTCTTCCAGTCGCGTAAGGTTAGCTCCTGTGATAAAGGTTTACCCGTGACCATGCTAAAACAGCATTGGCATGATTTATTGATGATTATCAAACAGTTTATCACCTGCGAGGGTCGGTACGATTTTTTTTTCTTACACCACCTTTGTTTGCTTATGGTTTTTATGGGTTATCAGCTCAATATGCCCTATTACTTGCACAAAAGTCTGTTTAAAATGTCAAAGAAATACAAAAGGAACCAGGCTGATAGCAGCCTTTTTCATTATGGGTTGATTAAAATTATTGTTGTCTATCATTTGGGGTTACACGGAGACTGTTGGAACGATTTTCTTACTCGGAATGATTTTGAAGATTCAAACCCACCACAGGTTGACAAACCTGTGGTGAGAGAAGACAAGTTTATACCCTCGGTACCCTATAGCATCCTTTTACCTAAACCCTTGCCCAACTCACCTATCGACCTACCCCACTCTGTGACCAAGGATGTCGAGACTGTTAATCTTGTGGGCAAGAAGTCTAAAGCCAAACCTACTGCAAACGCCAAAGGAAAAAATAATTCCCATCTAATTTCTCAGATGGCGAGGAACAAGCCAAAACCTCCTGTCAACCCTAACCCTATCATGTTGAGTGAAGACTCTGACTCGGAAGTGGAGCGTTTCCTGGCTAGTGAATATCCCTATTCGGAAGGTTTGTGTGCCAAGCCCTCGTATGACTTTGTTTCAAACCTACCCCCTTGCCTACAAAACGACCCTAACTACCCAGGCATTAAGCTGCCTTGTGAAACCCCCGCTCATTCATCCAAACCCTCTCCTGCTTTGTCAAAACCTACAGTGCCACCCTGTGATCAATGTAGCTCGTGGTTGGAGAGGTATATCTTGATGTGCCAATGCTACAGTCGAGAATTCACTCTTTGGAGGACCAAGTTGCACGGCTTACCAGTCAAAAGGCTGAGTTGCAAGCCACTGATAAGAAACAGAGGATGACAGGTTCCATCTTGTTTAAAAATGTGGAGACAGCTACAACGGTCGTGAATTCTAAGTTGGCATGATTTGAGCAGCATCACTGGTATGTTTTATCTCTTGTTTATATAACGAATTCGAATTCTTTGAATAGCTCTGTCTACAGCATTGATTGGTTGTGTCACCTTATATGCATTCTGTACATAGTTTTGTTTTGATAAATGGAATTTTGTTTTCCCAGTTTAGCTTCGATTGGGTTTTCATCGATTTGATTGGATCTTGGTTTGGATTTGATTGGTTTGATTTAGCTTAAATTGGATGCTCTGTTGTTAATGGGAGTCGTTTGCATCCATTCTAGACACAAGCTGATTCTCATTTTCAATTTTGGAACACAATCACATTTTGATTCGTTCTGGTTATAATGTAAATAATATGATTGGCAATAATGGTTAACTGTTACAGTTTTATGTTCCATATGATTTTCGACCAATTCGAATATAATTCGGATTATTTTCAATGAGATTATGTATAAATTCACTCAAATCGTGAATAGATTCAATTCATAATAGTTATACCCAGCCGATTAATTCGCATTGGTTTACTCGACTATGTTATCAGTTGGTTTCATATTGTAATGAATATGTTGTTTGAATTCGATTCGGAGAATGAAATTGACTGATCCAGGTTCAGGATTTGTTTCTATAATTAAACTCAGTCGTTGTTTGTTTTAATTGCCCAGTTGATAATTATAACCTCAGGTGATTCTATTACGGTCCTGTCTTTTGACTGTGCAAGGATCAATCACGAAATTGATTGGGTCGATGCTGTTACATATGATTTCGTTTACACATAATCGAAACAGTCTTTCTATCTTTACATTTGATTGAACGATATGAATCTGTTGTTATATCATTATAGCTATGACAAGTGGGAAATGGTTATGTTGGATTAGATCGTATCACATGCGATGTGACTCACTATTGATTTCATTTGATATGAAA
>ML792307.1:257994-280694 GCA_009831015.1 Picea engelmannii | reverse complement strand
AGAGAGAGAGAGAGAGAGAGAGAGAGAGAGAGAGAGAAGTATGTTGAATAATACGGGTTTTGACAACACATTCTATGGGGAGGTTGTGGTTGTTGAACATGTTGTAATTGATGTTATGCTAAGGAATTTGCAAGCAAGGGGGAGCACCTCAAGATATATTTACTAGTGCACGTGAAAAAGAAAAAAGTAAATTTTACTAGTATATTTAAAAATGCATGTAAAAAAGTCAAAGAAATATTTTACAATTGGTTTTATCATTGGTGGTTTCAAGTCCATGGTCATTGCAAAGGTGAAATAAAAAGAATTAATTATTTAATTAATGAATCAATACATCTCTTCAAAATGGTTCATGATGATGTATATAAATAAATGTAATATTTGAAGAGAAGAGTGTGAAAAGAGTGGAAATGTAATATTTAAAGAGAAGAATATGATATGAGTAAAGATTGAATATCATTCCAAAAGGAGTGAGTGACGAAGAAGTGTGTGTGTGTGTGTGTGTGTGTGTGTGTGTGTGTGTGACGATATAGCAAACACATATGGTGAAGGTAGAAATAATGAATAGATCTGGTGAACGCAGAAATAGCGAACAGATTTGGTGAAGGTAGAAATAATGAAAAATTTTGGTGAAGGAAGAAGTAGAAAGTAGACGTGGTGAAGGAAACATGAATGTTCATCATCTTTTGAAGAAGTTATATTGTAATTGAGGTTTGGTTCCACTCAAAACAAAGAGATTGGTGTATATTGCTAAGTTTATGCTTAGCGGTGGGGATTGGTGTCTCCAGTAGGTTGGTGCCTACAAAGATCTGTAAGAGTAGGTTGATGTCTATCATAATTTGTACCGGTGGGGATTGGTGTCTCCACTAGTTTGGTGCCTACAATTTTCTGTAACAGTAGGTTGGTGCCTACAAAATTATAAAGAAAAGTTTTTGTGGTTTTCTCCCAAAAGGGTTTCCATGTAAATTCGGTGTACTATGGTTAATCTTATGTACGATTGATTTCTTATGGTCAGTGAATGTTTAAATGAACAAAAGATTGTCTTATATTGATTCACCCCCCCACCCCACCCCCCTCTTAGTATAAGTGTGTGCTCAACAGTGGTGATGTATATTAGGAATAGTGTTCCTTAACAATCATTCAATGATGCAAATTTAGAGAAAGTGTGGCCCAAAATGAAGTCATCTATGCCATACTTGAGGGTGTTTTCATTACAATCTTTGGGGAATACACTTACCCTAAATAGATGGGTATCTAAAATTTCATCTTATGTTACTATCATGTCCTTACTTCATCCTTAGACACTTTAACAATATCCTCTAAATAAACAATAACTACTTTATGTAGATACTATTGGTTTAGTCGAGCTATTTAAGATGTGTGAAGAATCCATTACTATTGAAACATTGGAAACCAAGCTAATGTTGAGCTCCTCAACATTGTTACTTATGAGATATAATAGAGACACAAATTAGAGTTTAGAGGCCCATTACTTTATTTAATGTGGCCTACAACATTGTACCCAAGGTGTTAGACTAAGAGGGGTTGAAGCAAATTGTTGCTAGAGTGTTTAGAGTGGAGAAAATGGTGTTTTCATGTGTAAATTCATCTTTGACGAGATTATCTCATCATGGAAGATCATGCAACAAGTTGAGTTTGGTCAAAAATCTTTTTTAAAGTGATTGATTTTTATAAGGATCATTAGAATGCAGGGACTCGTTGACATCTTTTTGTGGTTGGGGTACATTCCAAAGTTAGTAGTGGAAATCAAGATTTTATATTCATGTCCAATCAAGGTGTTATTCAGTGGTTGGCTCTTAGATTCAATTAATGATATGGAGATCCATTAGATAAGGCTAATGTCATGTAAGTTCAATGCATAAAACCTTAAATTCTTGAGATAATGTCAACTTCTCCACTCTTATGATTTAGTCAAATAAGAATACAGTAAAGATGCCAAGAATATTTTATAGGATTTTTATAGTTATTTTCAAAGCTTCTCTATTTTAAAATTTCCTCCCCTTTATGTATATTAACTAAAAGGTTTCAAGCCAAAGAGAAATGTCAAATAGTAGTTATTGTTATAGTTTTTAAGTGGGATGTAATCTTTGTAAACAATAAAAGAGGTTAAGTTGGTCATTTAAGCTATGCAAGAATGAAAGTCTCTTGTCATGGATGGACATTGAATTCAATTTTACTAGTTTATGTAGATATTATTGGTTCATCGAGCTATTGAATATGTGTGAAGAAGCCATTAGTATTGAAACCTTGGATACAAAGCTAATGTTGAGCTCATCAAAATTGATTCTTATGGGATCTAGTAGAGACACAAATTAGACGTTGGAGGCTCATTGGTTTAATTATCATGGCCTACAAGTTTGTAACTTTAAGTGTTTGATTACCTTTTGTTTAACATTTGAGGTAGATGTGAGTGAGCATAAACTAAACTATTGGGCGATGGAAAGACCAAACACTATCCTTGATTGGCTTAGTCTTAAGTGGATTATCAATGGATCTATAATGTCTCATCTTATGCCCATAACCCACTCGATAGTTGCACATGTTTTGAATTAATTCAACTGCAATCCTTTCCAAGAAATCATAATTCTACTATGGGGATTCTCACTTGTTTTTAGTCCTCCGCATTTGTTCTTTAATTCAGCTATTAGCATGTAGTCACGAGATTTGGTTTCATTGATTTCTTGATTAGGAAAGGGTAGAATTGCATTATGTCTTGGTGTAAGAGCTTTGACTTAAGGAGTTAAGACTCCAAGACCTTTTCAGTTGAGTAGTACAATGTCTTTGAGTAAAGAACTAATACTCCTCATATCATTTTTTCTGAATGAGAAGAAGTACATAGAGACAACCTACATATATGACCCCATGTCAAAGAAAGACTTTGGGATTTTCTTTGAAATGGTAAATACCATAAAATTTGAATATGATAATGTGCTTAGGATTTTCTTTGACCTATTGAATACCATAATACATTTCTCTAATATTCCCCCCACCACCACCCTCGTATATGAGGTTGCGGTTGGGGGAATGTTAGAGAAATGTATTATACATTTCCCTAATATTCCCCCTACCCCCACACCCTCATATGATAATATGAAGGTGAGGGTGAGGGGAATAATAGAGAAAACACAAATACCATAATGTGACAAAATTCGATGAGGCTATGTATCAATAGTTGGATTTTACCAATATGTATTATAATAGCCATACCATTAAAAAACAATACATTGAAATAAATAAATAAATTTTTATATTTATATTATTTTTTATTTAAATTCATTAAATGCGTTGAAGTAAAATGATTAATTTCCATATTTATATTATTTTTAATTTAAATTTGTTAAATAATACTTTGCAACATATTTAAAAAAATTCACTCCACTCCAATTTAATTATTTTACCCAAAGCATTTTTTCCACAATCATAATAGTCACATTGTGCCTTGAACCTCGAAATTTTCATAAGACGACTACATTTATTTTGGTTTATATAAAATGAAAATTATATAAATACAAATTCCAACTTACTATTTGTATAACGACTACATTTATTATTTTGGTTTATATAAAGTAACCGCCATGGGAAGGAGAATAGGGTTTGTCCCTAGTTGGGATCTACGAGTAATGCATATGCGTTGGATCTTGGTTGGGATCTGAACCAACACCCACTTAGTGGAGGTGCCAGAGGAGTAGGTGATAGGTTTGTCCTTATTGGGAAGAGATATAGTCTAGAGTAGGGTTTTTATTGCTACGGTGGTTGTACTGCATTTAGGGTTGAGATGGCTTGTGATGTGGTGGTACTACTTGATCGACTGGCAAAGGATAAATGGTGGAGTCAGGGATAAATCCTACAACCTGATGAAGTGTATAAAGATGAACTTCGGAGGTATAGACTGTCGAGAGTACAGGATGATGAAAGGGGTGGTCAAATCGAGGATGAAATGGAGGATCGAATTTTGAAAGGGACAGATGGCGTATTATCTAGCGGTTTTACGAATGGTGAAGTTAAGGAAATCATAAATGCTAGCTTAGCTAGGGAAGCGTTTAGGGGTGATGCGTGGAGAATTACGCCGACAAACATACCCTTGGATACTTTTCTAAAGGAATTGGAGGTAACTCAGCTTAGCAAGGAGGCAGTGGAAGGAAAGGAAGGACAAACCATTGTAGGGTGTAAACCAGGGCTTTCGATTGTTGCGGGAGGGGGTTTACAGGGAAGACATGTAACAGATAGGTGTAAGGAAGAGGAGAGGAAGCTAAGGGATGATAATTCTTTGCGGGAAGTGGTGGAGGTAGCTAGGAGGGAGGAGGTTGCGGGGTATGTAGCAGGAAATAAGTCTACTTACAACGCGGGGGATAGTAGGAAGGTTTGGTTACAGGGCTCTGGGGGCTCGGGAAATTCACAGATGGGTGGAGGATACATGGTATCCAGTATTGGGTTATCTAACTGACATTTATATACTGACTAAAGGGTGGTTTTGTTTTGTATTTAAATCCACGGAGGAAGCAGAGTGGATTCTAAAGCAGGTCTGGTTGGTTAATGAAGGAAGTCTTATGCTAAATAAATGGCATTGCGCGTTTAATCTGGAGAAGGAGGTCTTACGTTTTAGACATCTATGGGTCTTATTAGCCGGTTGGTCGCTCACTCTATGGAGCTTGGAAGCGCTAAAGAAAATTGGTAATGTGATAGGGAAGTTCTTATTTTCCAACCCTAAACTATTATATGGGTCCGATAGGCATATGGGAAAAATGCTAGTGGAGGTTGATATGAATGAAGGCTTATCGGAAGAATTAGAAATTGAGTAGTGCGATACAGTGGTGCTGCAACGTCTGGATTTTGTGGGGGTGTCGTTTAGGTGCACATTGTGTAAACAAACAGGCCATTTGTGGAACCAATGTTGGAGGCAGAAAAAGAAAGTGGCTTTATACTCTATTGTAGACCCCGGCGATACAGAATTATTTGATTTGTCTTTTCCCACAGAAGGATGGTCCGAGTTCAAATCTGATCTGGTAGTGGACTGCGAATTTCCTACGGGTAAGCTTATCAAAACTTTACCAAATGTTATTTCTACTCCTTCTATCAGTTATGAGGATGGTAAGACTTATGTAGGAGAGGAGTTGTTAAAGGTTGGTTGTGATTCTTTTGAGGTTTCTAGTTTGGGTTATATTCTTGTGTGTGAGGTTCCATCTTTGACGAATTCAAAGCCCAATGAGGTAAACTCACAGTTATATGTACCGAAGGGTTGAAGGGTTTAGAGAGGGTTTTGGGAGATAAGGTGTTACACATTATTTTCATCACCCTTATGACCGTTAATGATGTAAACCTATATGTTTCCTTCAGTGGGGTCAGTGGCCTGAATTCCTGAAGAAAGAAGGGAGAAGAACTTTCCTTGAGAGAAGAAGTTGTACATTCCTTTGTAAAAACCCTATTAAGGAGGATTTTCGCAAGCTGCTCTATACACAAGGTGTGGAAATGTCTGATTTTCGCAGGTTGCACTATAGCTAGGTCGCGGAGTTTCCGTAGGCTGCACTATAGCTAGGGTGTGGTGGCCTTCGTACGTGGGAAAAATGAGCATCTTCTTGATGCTTCTAGAAGGAGAAGCTTCTATGGTGAGGTGGCTTCTAAATGGTTTGGATCTTACTCGCTTTCATGATTTAGTGGGATCATCCTAACCTTCTCACCTTATCCTCTTCAGCTTATAAAAGGAGAGGAACTCTCATGGAGAAAGTTAGTTGAATTTGGCTTGAGATTGTTAGCTTGGTTAGATTGGCTTTGAGCTTTGCTTTGTCAAGATAGATTGTGAGTAGCTATCATATCCATGGTCTCAGAATCCTTGGAGAAAGAAGTGTGTGGGAAGCAAGGAACTTTTGGAAGGAACTTGACAACATCAAGGAATCTGGTTGTATCTTTCTTCCACATTATATAATACAGTGGCATGTTTCTTTCCCATAAAATCATTAGCATTTTATTACATGACTCCTTGATCACATGTTTAGGTTTTCATTGAATCTACTATTATTCCTTTCACTTTGGTTGGTTTGTGTCATTGCGAGATCAATAGCACAAGAGCACCGGAGCAAAGCAGGGACAACAAAGATATAAGGAAGCGACATATTGAGGTATGTCATCCATTCCTTTTTTGGTAGTAAATTCAATGATTGTAACTTAGGGAAAGCGTCATGTCCTGTCCTGTTTTGTTCTAGATCCAGGTGGATCTAGGGAGATTAGTTAGTTCATGTATGTATCTATCGATTTATCCAACAACATAAGGTAGATAAGTGTAATGTGATTGGGGGGTATGAGTCTTAACTTGTTGATGATGTTAGCCTGCAAGTCCTGGGGGATGGGAGGGGTTATACCTATCCGGAAAGGATTGGTTGTCCTTCGGGTGAGGGGTGTGTCATTTTGGGAGGAAGCTTTATTGAAGGATTGGAGGATGGTGTAGATCTGAGGAGTGTTCCATGGGACGAATTAGCTCTCGAGGTATCTCTTAAGAGTATCACTTTAGATACCAAGGACTTGACTATAGGTTATGTAGATATAGTTGGTGACTCGAACTGCTTGGATCACCCTTCCTTTCCTGGAAGTATTCTGGTTGGGTCCTCTGCTATAGAAGTGGAGAAGGGGACGGTGTCACACCATTTGACTTCACAAGAAGCTTTATATTTTGGGGGGGTATTGTTTATGTGGGGGATCAGAGTTGTGTGGGCCGGGATGATCAGAATGTACTAATTGTGGTCAGAGAGGCTATAGTAGATCATGTTCCGACCTATAGGGATATTCTTTCCATAACACCTTTTCTTATTTTCGTTGGGTGAGGGGATACTTCAAAATCCTTTAGAAAAGAATATTAAAGGGGGGAATTCAAAGGAGGTTAACACTCATAGACCGATGGGTAAGGAATCAATGCTTAAAGGGGTTGTTCATGAAGGACTTCTCCCCTTTAAAGACTAGAAGTGCTAGGAAGCTAGGGAGTGGGAAGTTGATCGGTGAAACTAGTTGTATTGCAGTGGTTGATGGTCTGAGGGAGCTTAGAGCACAAAAATCCCTGGCAAGAGTCAAAAAATGATTGTGGCCTCTTTAAATGTGAGAGGAGTGGGGGGGAGCTCCAAGTAATTAGCCCTAAAGAGATTCTTAGAGTTAACGAAACCTGATGTATTGCTCATACATGAAACAATGGTTGGGGTGGAAAAAGAAAGAGAACTTTTTTCTAAATTACTGCCATATTGGTTTTTTCGTGGGGTGGACTCCACAGGACTCTCTGGTGGGATGCTCTCAACTTGGAACCCAAGGAAAGTTGATTTTTCTGCTTACTTGATTCCTATAGGGATTGTGCTGGATGGACATGTTAAAGACCTTGATAGAAGTTTGAAGTTGATTAACTACTATGGACCGTACTCTGACAGAGAGGTCTTTTGGGAGGTCATTAAAAGAGAAGGTATATTTAAAGAACAAAATTTAATTATGAGGGATGATCTTAACTTCACTACCTCATTCAGAGAAGTTTGGGGTGATCATGCTAGAGCAGATCCATTACAACCATACTTTAGTAAGTTGATACAAGATGAGGGAATGGTGGATGTTGAACGATTACAATTGTTGCCTAGCTGGAGAAATGGTAGAGGGGAATAGTATTTTATTGCCAAGAGACTGGATCACTTTTTTATTTATGAGGATCTTGCGATTTCAGCCTTTAGGTATAGATCTGTAGTGTGTAATCTAAATATTTCTGATCATATGCCTGTAATCCTCCATTTGGAAAAAGATAATAGAGAGGTCAGCTTTCCCTTCAAATTTAACTCTATTTGGTTGGAAGAACCAAAGTTTGTAAACTTTGTCAAATCCAACTGGGTCGGGTTGTTGGGAGCAGAGACATTAAATCCTATGGATTGATTGGTACAAAAGATAAAGTTACTTAAGTCTATGATGATTAAATGGGGAAAAAAAGAAAAAGCTTAAAGCCAAGGAAGAATTGGTAAAGTTGGAAATAGAGTTGGATATAAGTTACTCAAATCATCCTGGAGGATTTGAGAAGGAGGAAGAAAAAGAGTTGATTGCTAAAAAAGAGAAGAGAAAATTGTTACTATTGAGACAGGAAGAGGAAACTTGGAGGCAGAAGAGTAGACTAAAATGCTTGCCTTCAAGCCATAGAAATTCTAAATTCTTGCATGCTTATTCTAATTCCAGGAAACAGATCAATACAATTTGGTAGATGTCCAAGGAGGATAGGATGGTGATCTCTAGCAACAAAGAACTTCAAAATATCTACATGGCTCAACCTAACCTTGCCATTTATGATCAATTTGCAATCTTAAGGAATTATCCAAGGATGTTTATAGTGGAAGATAGTCAAAGATTAACTTTACCTGTAACTTCAACAGAACTTTTGTCAATACTCAAAGGCTTTAAGGTATCAAAAAGTCTTGGGCCGGATGGCTGGACTGTAGAGTTTTTTCTAGCTTTTTTTGACATTCTGGGAGATGATTTAGTGGAGATGGTTGAAGAGTCTAGGAAGAATGGTAGGGTGTCTAGAGCATTGAATGCAACCTTTCTTGCTCTAATTCCAAAGAGTGAGAATCCAGGATCTTTTGGGGAGTATAGACCTATAGCTCTTTGTAACTTGGTGTATAAGATCAGTACTAAAATTATTTCCAACATAATTAAATCTTCTTTGTCATGTGGTATATTAAAGGAACGATTTGTCTTTCTTGAGGGCAAGCAAATCATTGATGCTATTGGCATTGTTCAGGAAGATTTGCATAGTATTAAGGTTAAAAATATCAAAGCTTTGGTACTTAAATTAGACATGATAAAGGCCTATGACAGAGTTGACTGGGGTTTCTTAAGACTTGTGTTGTTACAAGTGGGAATGAGATTAGAAGCCATTGATTGGATCATGGGGTGTGTGACCTCTGCAAACTTTGTTATGTTGATCAATGGTAAGCCTACAAATTTCTTTAAAATTTCAAGGGGATTAAGACAAGGGTGCCCCTTATCTCCCTTACTTTTTCTTCTAGTTGTTGAAGGATTAATCAGAGCCATAAAGGAGCAGGTTAGGGATAAGAATTTAGAAGGTATACTTGTGGCTAGAGGGATATACATTACTCATCTGATGTTTGTTGATGATATTATTCTATTTGGAAATGACAATTTTGTTGAGTGGAAGTTATTTAAGGAGCTCTTAGAACTGTTCAATAAAGCAACTGATATGGCTTTTAGCCCATAGAAATCCTTGTTTCTAGAAGTTGGATGGACAACATAGGATTTAGCTTTGCTGAAGGAGATTCTTCCTTTTGAATTAAGCTCAGTAGATGTTGGGTTTAAGTATCTTGGATGTTTTCTAAAACCCAATTGTTATAATAAGGCTGACTGGTATTGGTTGGTGAGAAAGTTTGAAAAAAGGATTGCAAACTGGAGTCTAAGATGGTTAAGCTTAGGGGGAAGGGTTACACTTGTTAAAGCAGTACTTGAAAGTATTCATGTATATTGGCTTTCATTGGCCAAGATTCCAAAAAGTATACTCAATATTATCATAAGGAGAATGTTTAGCTTTATGTGGACTGGAAAAAAGTCAAAAGAAGGGATACATTTGATAAGCTGGGAAAATATTGCTAAACCTAAAAAGTTGGGGGGGTGGGGTATAAGAAATATCTATACTTTTGGAAAAGCCTTAGCAATAAAAAGTTTATGGAGGTGTCTTATGGTACCTGGTCTTTGGCATGAGGTAATTCTTAGTTATCTTAGGAATAAATATGTGGTTGAGTGGCTTAGGGAAGGAAGTAGAAAGTGGTCTGGGGGTTCTAATATTTGGAGAGCACTCACCTCGTCATTAACTATTATAATTGTTTGGTTGGTTTGGAAGCCAAGAAATGGGAGGGGTATCATAATTGGAACTGACCCCTTGGTAGGGTCTCATACTTATTTTCAACTATCAAGGAACCTTATTTTCTTATTGAACGATCTAGGATTAGAATTTTTGGCACAAGTAGGGACTTTGGATTTCGAAATTTCAAGACACACAAGATGGATAAAGGCAGAGGCATTAGGATTGGAAGGAGAATTAAAAGTTGAATGGAATAATTATGTAAAAGGTTTAGTTAGTTCAGGGTTTGAACTAACTAATGAAAAAGACTTATTAGTGTGGTCCTGGGAAACAAAAATTGGTCAAGTAAGTGCAAAGAAAGCCTATGAAGTACAAATGCTGGAGGATGTAGTGGATGAACTTGTTTTCTGGTATACTGATCTCTGGTACTGGCAGTTACCATTAAAAGTTAAACTTTTTATATGGCTATTGTTAGAACAAAGAATTCTTACGTGGGAAAATTTAGTCAAAAGAGGGTTTCTTGGGCCTAGCAGATGTGTTCTTTGTGGGAAAAGTGAGGAGATTGTGTACCATCTTTTTGTGGAGCGCAACTTTACCAAAGATATTTGGTATATAATGCATAAGGAATTAAATTTGAATTTGAAGGGTGTTTGGGAAGGTGGGTAGTTTATTGATTGTTTACAAAACTGGAAAAGATTGAAGGATGATAGGAAAGAAATTCCATGTTTTATCTGTTGGGAGATTTGGAAACATAGGAATATTACTATTTATGAAGATAGGCCTCTTAATAGGGACAGTGTAACACCCAAAAATCAAAGTTTTTCGTTGATTTCTCAATAATGAGAATCCCCGGAGCTTGTAGCAGAAACAATGCCAATCCCCGATCCAATAGGTCTTCCATTCACCTACCCGGCTCTCTGTACATGACTGTGGTCTTACGTCTCTTTCCGTCGGGGTTTCTGTCTTAAAAAATTTCAATGTGCTTAAATACCCGTTTAGCCTTCTAGGCTAAGATCTTGGTTCGCATGACCTCCTCTATATGACCACGGTCATAACTCCCATCGGGGCTACGGGGTTTCAAATGTCAAAATTCACTCACTCCCAAGATTCGTGATCCTTCGAATCCCTACGCGCTCCCTACGCGTTATCCCTCCTGACTATAGGCTTCGAACCATATGATCGTTAACCTGTGACCACGGTCTTATCTCTTATCGGGGTTCAGGGTTTTGCGTGTCGATATGCACCAAACCTCTTATCAACAGAATCCCCGATTTCCCGATGCACAGATTCCCGATTTGACATCACCAGGAAGCCCTTCCTCCGTAACCAAAATCAACGGTGGTGAGCAGTCACTGAGATCAACGGCTCCATATCTCCCTCTAAATGACCACAACCATACCTCCTCATTGGGGTTTCGGGGTTCTTGCTGTCAATGTGCACACGCCCTCGGAACCCACGATATGCCGATTCCCGACGTGCCTCTGCTTCAACTAGCCCTCCTGGCTCAGCCCTAGTTCACGTGACTGTTACCCCGTGTCCACAACCTTACCCCATCAGGGTTTCGCGTTTCGCGGTTTAAAAAGGGGTAAACACCACGTCCACGGGATTCTCGATATCCCGATGAACCAAACGCTGAGGGATGGCTTCCCTTGTCGGGACTTTCTCGGTAGCTCTAATCTCCTCCACGCGTCCCTCCAAATGGATGGTCCAGATCGTTGTCGGGGTTTTAGGACTTTCGAGGTCCTGGTTCCTTCGACCTCAAGAATGTCGATTTCTCGATTTTCCGACTCTCGTCAGATCTTCGACACCTGTCCCTCTAAACGGACGGGTCGGATTATGTCGGGGTTTTCACCTGGGACTTCCCCGTCCTCTTGTCCTTGGAAATGTCAATTTCTCGATGCGCCAAATGTTGATGGCGCTTGATCTCCGCCACGTGTCCTCTGCCAATGGACAGCTCTGATCTTGCCGGGATATCGCAGATCGCAATTTCAAGCAGCAAGATTTCTTCACTTCCGGAGTTCTCGATAACTTCAATATCCCGATGACTTTTTAGGGACGCTCCTCTGTTCACTAGGACTTAACCCCGGTGTAACTCCTGCCAGATCTAATGGTTAGCGAGAGTTCAGCTGCTGATCCAACGGTTCACCAGCCTTTCGAACTTGGACTCCGAGGTGGTCGTAACCTCATTGCACCTCAGTGAGATCCAACGGTTTTGATGCCACTTTATGCACTCTTCCACAACTTTGTGGACGGGGAAATTAGAGGTCCGAATGTTCTCGTGGAGCATGGGAATCTACGACCCTAGACTCTTCACTACCCATGAAGACATAGGAAAATCAGGTGGTAAGGCCTTTAACACCCTACCTTCTCCTACTAATCTAACGGTTGTGGGGAAACTGTGGATTTCTCGACGAATTCTCATCTGTCGATTCGATATTCCTCCCTTACGCTGTCATCTCGGGTCTTTAAGAGGATCGTTCCTCCTCGTACAAGGTTATTAAGAATTGCACCTTCAAGGTCCTATTCCAGGTTCTGGGTAAACCTTTCCAAGGAGGAAAACTCTACAACAGATCTATTCTGGGGCTTTCCGGGAGATGGGTGAAGGGAAACAACTTCTCAAGAATGGGCTGGAAGCCTAACTTAATTCAACCTATAATTAGATTCATTTATCAACTTAAATTATGCATGGCTTCCTCTGTTATAAGCATATGTCTATAAATTCTTATCAAAACACTACGTAGACATTCTTACACTGAAATCATTCACAATTTCACAGGTCTATGAGCATATACATATATGTAACATTCTATGAATTTCAAGAGGCAATATGTAAACAAAACACTTATCAGAAGTGACTTCAGAAATGGGTGCAACTACTGAGAGGGGTGCTCGTTTCCACCCAACCGTAGGCGTAGCGACTCCCAGCGGATTTACCACTAGCCACCCCCAAGCTGAGACCACGATGCTCTGAGACTGCGTCTCTCTGTTTGCCAGTGACCAGGAGCGAAGGTTGCAATCCTTCCTCTTTGTTATCACTCACTCTGCGTAAAAACTGCCAGAGTTCCCCTCGCATCTGCCCTTTCAATCGTCTCTACCATACGCCTTATCCTCTCGCGAGGTTGCGTGTGGCACGATTACCCTCGCGTCGATCAAGCCTAACGGCTCTACGGATGGGCGGTTCACCATCCCATCCCTCATCAAGCCATCCGCCTACCAGCCTGCGAGGCATTGAATTTCAGGGCCAGCGAGTCGCTTTTGGTTCTCCGGGCCAGTGGAGTCCAAATACGGTATTTAATTCTCGGTGGAAGTTAACGCCCCCTTTCCAGGTGCCCTCCACCGCCATCGTGGTCTCTTTTCTACACATCCCCTCTCAACAGTCCTGCAATAAATTCAAAATGTTATTCACATTCATTGACCTCTTCCTGCAGGTCCATTTACATCACATATTCATACTTATGAGTTTGCCATAGTCCTTGGTCAGTCCAGTTATATTTACAATCTGGGGGAAACAGGGTGTTACAGACATAGTTTGTACTAGTATTTTTCAGGATCTGGGAGAAACAAAAGTAGGACATACTACTAAGGAGGATTGATAGACCACCTTTACTTAATTGGGACTTGGTTGTGGGTTTTTTTGATGGTGCTTCACAAGATAGGGGTGAGAAATGTAGAGCAGTAGCTGTTTTAAAATGTCCAGTGTTGGGTATTTGCATAATCAAAATGAATTATGGCAGTGGAACTAATACCAAGGTTGAACTTTTAACGTTGTGGTGTATTTTATTTTTTGTTTATTACAAAAAGTTAACAAGGCTGCAGCTAGTAGGGGATTCAAAGGTTATTATAAACTGGTTTCAGCTGGTAGGCGATTCAAAGGTTATTATAGACTAGTTTTCTAATGAAAATAATCTGCAGGTGGTATCCTTGCAGCCCTAGATGAAAAATATTAGAGAACTATGCAGGAGCTTTTTACAACTTAAAGTACAACATATATAGAGAGGATTCAACATGGAAGTTGATCAGCTTTCAAAAGCAGCACTATCCCTTGAGGAAGATGGTATATACTATGCAGTGATTACTGAAGCACAGACAAAAAATTATGATAGATTAGATATCAGTTAAATTATACAATTGCAAGGATAAAGACACTATTACTTTTTTGGACTGTGTAAAGGAGATGTAATTTATTGAGACTAAAATACAAAGCTTCCTAACTATGATGTTTTGTAATATGTATTTGTGTAACAGAGACTGTAATGCAACATCAAGTGATATGATAGATCTGATCTTTTTGTTAGTGAATGTAACAAACTTTTATATTAACTAATATAAGTCTTTTTCTTATTGAAAAAAAGTAAAATATATATACACATATTTTAATTTACTATTTCTATATTTTATTATTGAATGGTTTATTATTAAATGGTTTAATTGGTTGGTTAAGATGGAATGGTAATATACTTTTATACGTAATATTATTAGTTACTGTGTCTCCGAAAGTGATTATAGTTTTCGCTTCACGGTTAAAGTCTATTTACTTTATATTAATTCATTCCTATTTTATGAAATACCTTAAAGTTTTGCTTATATTTTTTATTTAAATTTTTAAAAAATTGTTAATTTTTCAAATTTATAATTTGATTTTTTTATTGTTTAATATAATGTTGACGGGACTAAATACCTGTGGTGGTGGGTAATTTTTTTCAAGTATTTGTTAAACCGTGAAAATCAATTTAATATATATAAAAAAATCAAATGAATCATTGATCTGAGGTATGAAAAATCTCTCAGACACGGTGTAACCGATGTTTGAAAATTGATCTAGGCATCGACATCCTTTAGGATGTGATTTATATTTATCTTTGATGGGAATAATTATGCTCGTTAATGTTTAGGAAGGGTGGTCCACACGACAGGTTGCATGGAGCCACTGCTTGATCCTCCACATGTTGATCCACTTAATCCTCCACTGCGAGCTAAATACGAACCTATCAACCTAACTCTTGAACAAGCTATCAACTTGGCGAGCCAGCTTGAACGTTGCAACTTGAGGTAGCCGAGAAAGGCAAGAGAGAGGGTCTAGAGCCTTAAGTCTTCAGTGCTACCTCCATCAAACATAATTTAGGCAAAGACAACATTTCATTCTACAATTGTTTCTTTGATGAAATTCATTTGTTGTAGCTTTTATAAGGAAATGAATAAGTACAAAGTTCTAGGGCCTGCACTATTTTATTTGGACTCTATTTTTTCTGTGTTGTTTGTGTTATGTAACAACAAATATTAATGCATGAGAGGAGGGAATCGCATACCAGGGATGAAATGAAAACAAAATGAAGCTATTTAATGCCCATGGAATTGGATTGAATTCTTTGAAGCTTGGCCTACTAGATACTAGTGGTGGTACATGTTCATCTCAAGGAAAGGTTCAACCTGATCCTATGTTCATATCGATAGAGAGATGCTACTAGGAACTACCTTCCTCTTCAATATTCAAGGGAGATTGAAGTTCGAGTAGGAGGCTTATGAGTGGAGGGTGTAGTTCCCCTCGACTTAAGAAAAAGAAAAGCGGAGTGGGGCATCATCTCCAACCAAAATGGTAAATAATAGTATACCAAAAATCACTTTCCCATCCTTGGTAAAGGATAAGGTGAGGCCTGGCTAACAACCTATGTTTTTTATCGTTGAAAGAGAAAAAGGTGAGGATCATGGTAGGATTGTACATTA
The DNA here is from genome assembly GCA_009831015.1 of Picea engelmannii. Taxonomy (NCBI): domain Eukaryota; kingdom Viridiplantae; phylum Streptophyta; class Pinopsida; order Pinales; family Pinaceae; genus Picea; species Picea engelmannii. Next base: position 265,138 of record ML792307.1, on the reverse strand, counting down.
ATGAGCCATGCCTTATTTTATACTGAATATAATCAATCAAGTATTTTGTCCATGTACACTCTAACCTTGTCTAGCTACACAACCCTTCTCCTCTCGATGTGTCCTCTTATTGTTGCTTGGTCGAGCAGTATTCTAACATCATATCAACTCTCTAATTATCCACACTAGTGGCCTCTACATAAATGAAGAAGAGAAATGAGAAAGAATGTGAAATAAATAAACAAAGTAGGTTTCAAGGTAGAGAAGACTTTGAAAATTTCAATTAATAAAAAATATTATTCTCTTATGTGGGCAAATTTAGACAAGTAACCTATTTATTTGTTAATTACATTTTTATTTATTATGTAGTCCATATTCCAATGCTTTGTTTAGTAAAATACATATACTTTTCTCTTTGTGATCATATTTAGACAAGTGTTTATTTGTTTATTACATTTTATTTTCCAAGTGGCAATATATTCTAATGCTTTGTTTAATGCAATACAAATACTTTTCTCATTAATAATTCAATGCTACATGCAACTCTTAATCAAATGTTTCACATACCCTAGCTTATAAATTTTCAACCTTGGAAGACTAGTTTTATCATTCCATTACCTGAAGGAAGCCCAACACTGAAACGCGGATAAATCAACCTCTTTAAATCAAAAGAAGTTCAATGTTATTTTATTTTTATTTGGTTGAAATGGACTTAAAAAAAAAAAATATCCATTCCAAAAACTAAATATAAAAATTGTTTACAAATATTTTCAAATACTCAATTAAAATCTCCACGAACATGTCCCTGACAATCCTGGCATATGCAAGTATATAATCCCAATCACGTTATATTTTATAGTTTAGTTGACACAAAGTCAATCATTGCAATTAGTGTGCAATGAGTCCCTACGGTGGTTTCTTTGTCTAGTTGTCAAAGAAGCAAGTTATTTCTTAAAATTATTTTAAATATCAAATGTTCGATCATTGTTGAAATATAAATTATTTTGAATATTGGATATAAAATAATAATTATTTAAATACAAATTATTTGAAATATTAAATATTTTAAAACACAAATTAACTTGATGGTATATATTCAGGGCTTTTAATGCTTTTTATCACATTTGATTGCCCAATTTAAATAAAACAAATTATAATAACCATGGAAAATACATTAGTACAATCACTTGTTAATGATATCCATTAAAGGCTTTGAACTAAGACATGAAAAGTAACTAATATTAATACCATTAATTCATGTGGACAAATGTTTAATAGGGTGTAAATATATGGAGAATCATGATTTATGAGTTTTTGTGTTAGATATTGTATAATATACAAATTGAATATATAAACTAGTTTATTAATACAATCTTAGTAGGTCTAATGGTTAAGAATATGGATTTTTTCTTGGAAAATTATGTGTTCAAATTCAGAAGAGAGAAATAGGATATGTATAATTTTGTAGATTTTTGTGACCTTAAAAATAAATTATTATTATTATATAATTAAAATATTATTTCTTTACACAATAACTTTAAGATTTTGAATTTTCCATTTTATTGTTTTTAATAAACTTGTATATTGAGTAGTTTAGTTAAATGGTTAGTTAAGATGGAATGGTCATATACTTTTACATGGTTTAATTTTTCTCAATAATATAAAAAGTTTAATTATTTATTTTTTAAAGTTATTAAAATGGTGTATGGATTTATTTATAAAAAGTTTAATTATTTATTTTTTAAAGTTATTAAAATGGTGTATGGATTTATTTTTGTCAGTATTATTATAAATTATAAGAAAAAATAATTATAATTGATTAGGAAAAATATAAAATTTATTCTAAGACATTGACTTTACATTATTTATTTGTTAAAGACATTATTTATTTTTTAAAGTTATTAAAATGGTGTATGGAATTTTTTTTTAAGTAATATTATAATTATAAGAAAAAAATAATTATAATTGATTAAGAGAAATAGAAAACTTAGTGTAAGAGATTAACTTCATCCATTGTTATTAATATTATTAGTTATTTGACTAATTTGGTAATAGCATGTAATATAGCAAATTTAATAATAATCCCTAAATGATGGCGATGTTAGTGGTGGTTATTAACGTCCAGTGTTATAACAAATATTTAAAATTGAGATATAATGTGGGTACATGCAGAACAATCTAAGAAAAAAAAAATTTCATCTTCAACCCTCTTAGTCTCACAAAGATGAAAAATTCTTTAGACCCACAGTTTTTTATGAATTGTCCAATGCTCTATTTCTATTTCACTAGGGAGCTCATGAGAATTTGTTCTTATTTTAACAATGTTGGTTATCTTCTTTATGCTAATTAAAACATAGAGATATTTTTGATTTTCTAGATTAGAGTTGATCACTTCCTTATATTATCTTAATTTTCTTTTATCCTCTAATTCTTTATCACACCACAATTTGTCCTTAAATTTAGATGTTATAATATTTTTAATATTATCCTTATTTTGTAAAGTAACTTCTTCTTTGATACCCCAATGATTTAGTCAATGCTTGGCATCTTTGTGTCAACCTTGCTTGAGCTACATGTGGTTTTCAATAGATTTTGAAACAACCTTCTGAAGCCTCGGAAGCCTATTATCTTCCATGTTTTTAATCTTGTTCTTGTACAATAAGTAGCTAGTCATAGCCATGCTCTCAATGGGGTAAAGACTCACTTTTATGAGGAGTATATAATCGGGTGTACTTTTGGATTTCATTTATCTTTCTCCACTATTCTCTAGAGATGTTGCAACCTCAAACTTCACAATCATATAAGATAACATGAGTGACAAGAGACTCAAAGAAGAGTTTTTTCTTATTCCAATGCCAAAGCCAAAGCCAAAAGTCTGTTGATTTAAAATTGTTTTCAAGTCCATCCTATAAACTTTCCACCCTCCATTTTGTTAAATTTGTTATTATAGTGATGATAGATTGTCCAAGTTGAAACAAAGTAAGTTATCTCAACAAAAATTTATATCGTAGTCGTCGATCTAAGATGAGATATAATGGTTGAGATTTAGTTTCTCCTTCTCACATGGATAGTCCTTCAAGTCCTTCAATATAAAGGCAACTCAACTTTACATTAAGTAAAAGAAGAATCATTCTAAAGAAAATCGAGAAAAGACTAGGAGAAGGTAGCCGTACCACCATACGACCTTGTAAACTTGAGGAGGAAGTGAATCGGTCGAGTAAGGGTCGTATTCACTAGAGTTTGGAGGCGTATGACTCGACCAATCTAGGGTCGAATCTCCACGAGAAGAACGAACTCATTCCTCTTCATTTTTCAGATCCGTACGGCCTGGAGGTAGCACGATTGTTTCGTACAGCAGGAAAAGTAGATTGGTACAGTACTGAAGGGATATGACCAGTTTGATCCCACAGTCGAGAAGGAAATTCTTGTGGGATATAGTGAAACGTCCAAAGCTTACAGGATATACATTTCGTCCTCAAGGAAGACTGTGGAATGTAGAGATGTAAAGTTTGAGGAAGAAAGGGATTTTCGGAAATCCTATCCAAATGAAGATGTTCTGGAAATAGAGGTTCCACAACAAGAGAAAGATTCATCTCCCCAGCCTACAGATTCTTATAATGATAGTCAGAGTGAAAAACAAGTAGAAATTCGGCCAGGACCCTTCAAAAGAAGAAAACCAAAATGGGTTGAACGGTTATTGAAAGAAGCCAATGAACAGGGGAAATCTCCAATGAACAGGTGAAATCTCCAAGAACTTTAGTAAGATCTAGTATACCTCCTCAAAGATAGTCATGATATGTTGCTCTCATGAGTAATATTATTGAGTCAGAACTTACCAGCTTTGAGGAAGCTGCCAAGAAGCAAGTATGGAGAGAAGCCATGGTGGGAGAATATGCCTCAATAATGAAGAATGGAGTTTGGGAGATTGTGCCAATACCAAAAGACAAATCCGTGGTTAGCTCCAAGTGGATCTTCAAGATCAAATATACAACAACTGGTAGCATTGAAAAGTACAAGGTGAGGTTTGTAGCCCGAGGATTCTCCTAGCAGGAAGGGGCGGACAATGATGAGACTTTTTCTCCTGTAGCACGCTACAACTCCATTCGGGAAGTGATGTCCATTTCCACTTAGATGGGTGGAAAATTCATCAGATGGACGTTAAGACATCATTTCTCAATGGGAAGATTGAGGAGGAATTCTATCTAGAACAACCATGGGGATTTGAAGTTCATAGTAGAGCAAGTCACGTATGTCGACTAAAGAAGGCTCTTTATGAACTTAAGTAGGCATCCAGAGCATGGTATGCAAGAATTGACAACTATCTCCAAAGCATTGGATTTGTAAAAAGCAATACAGATCCCAACATGTATCTTCTCATAAGGAGCAGTAATATTATTATTCTTGTTTTATATGTTGATGATTTATTTCTCACATGTGTAGAAAATCTGGTCACCAGTTGTAAGCAAGACTTGGCCAAAGAATTTGAAATGAAAGACTTAGGTATTATGCATTATTTCCTTGGCTTATAAGTATGGTAACGAGAAGGGGAAATTTTCCTTGGTCAAAGGAAATATACAGTAGAAATTATCAAAAGATTTGGGATGGAGGACTTGAAAAACTATGACTACTCCCATGATTACAAATCTCAAGAAACTGAACACCTCTGAGTCAGAGAAGGTGAACCCTACCATCTACTGGAAGTTGATCGGTTACTTAATGTATTTGGTCAACACTAGACCCGATATATGTTTTGCAGTCAACACTCTCAGCCAACATATGGTGGATCCTCATAGAGTGCATTGGATTGCAGCCAAACATATCCTCGGATACCTAAAAGGTACCATAGAGTATGGACTTCAGTATGTGAAGGGAGATCATATTAGTTTGGTGGGATACTCAGATTCAGATTGGGCAGGAAGTGAAGTTGATCGGAAGAGTACTTTTTGTTGCTACTTCAACATGGGGTCAGGTATGATCTCTTAGTACAACAGGGAACAAAAGTAAGTCACTCTTATTTTTGCAGAGGCCGAATACATGGCAACAAGTCAAGCAAGTTGTGAAGCTCTTTAGCTTCAGAAGGTACTTTTTGACTTATTTATTACAAAGTTAGATCCTACCATAATATATTGTGACAATCAGAGTTGTATCAAGCTCTCAGAAAATCTAGTTTTTCATAACAGATCTAAGCATATTGAGATTTGGTATCACTTCATCGGAGATAGAGTACAGAGGGGGGCAGTAAATCTCTAGTACATCTCCACCAATTAGCAGGTTGCAGATATACTTACTAAAGGGTTGTCAAAAGAGAAATTTGAACACTTCAGAGAAAGATTGAGAGTGATTGAGAACACTTTCCTCACTAAAAGGGAGTGCTAAATTTGTTATAGTGAGGATAGGTTCTCCAAGTTGAGACAAAGTAAGTTATCTCAACAAAAGTTTATATCCCAGCCATCGATCTAAGATGAGATCTAATGGATGAGATTTAATTTCTCCTTCTCACATGGATCCTCCTGCAATATAAAGGCAACTCAAATTTACACTAATTAAAAGATGAATCATTCTAAAGAAAATTGAGAGAGGACTAGGAGGAGGTAGTCGTACAACCATACAGCCTTGTAAACTTGAGGAGGAAGTGAATCGGCCGAGTAAGGGTCATATTCACTAGAGTTTGGAGGTGTATGACTCGACCAAGCGAGAATCGAATCTCCACAAGAAGAACGAATTCATTCCTCTCTTCATTTTTCAAATCCATGCGGCCTAAAGGTAGCACGAAAAAGGAGATAAGAGATCTCTTGCGTTTTATTCTTTCACTGTGTATTTCTTTGAAATATATGAACATAAAAAAATTGATGTTTTACATATGTGGTTGCTCTTTGTAATACATGTATCTCTGATATAAATATGCATTTTCAGATTATTTTTAATTTTATTACAAGTTTACACATTTATCATTTTGTCAAAGCTATAATTTCAATTAAGTTTGTGATGAAGATATATTCCAAGATATTTGTATAAAGTCACTTCTTCCAAGTTTTCCTTGTCATACATGTAATTAGTGTAAGTGATCTTTTGAAAATTGATTATCATAACTTTTGTTTTGTTCAAATTAATATTCATACTTTTATTAAAAAAAATAAAAATATTAAAATTGATTATCATAATTTTGTTTTGTTCAAATTAATATTCATATCTTTATTAAATCAAAAAATCTTTGAAAATTTTTATTTGTTTCTGGAAATCATAAAAACTTTTCACCATAAAAACAATATATATACCTTTAAAAAATGGTTACATTTTAATATGGGATAATCTATTTTGAACATTAAATTAAATTTCTGTAACAAGCTAAAAACCACTCGTTAAACATTATGTTCAAATTTAATCATACTCTCTCCCCTTTCCTTTTTAATTTGCCATAAAAGACATGAAATTGTAAAAAATAAATCATGATGATAGAAAATTGGAGAGTTTCCTAAAGCGTGATGCTTGTTTGAACTTTGAACTTTGGCCTACGAAAGTGTATTGTCACATTTTTATATATAAAAAAAAATCGAATTTTAAAAAATAAATATATTATATTAAATGTTAATTAAAATATAATTATTTTTCTCTAGATGGGGTGTCAAAAGGCAAATAACGCACACGGGGGAGGTCGAAGGGCAGCTGGCATGGTCAGGCCACGTGCCCATCACCTTTTCCCTCACCCCATCCTTATATTGAAGCACATTTACATTGGTGTGATTATCCTCCCCGCAACGTACCATCTCCAGGTGCTACAACATGCCATTCCTCCTAGAGCAGTTATGGCGATGGATGTTGTGAGCAGGTTGCCATGTCAACTCCTCTGTTTTGTTCACTTGACTCTGGGGATGCTCCTCTGTAATGTCCCCCACCTCTTAGAGAGGTAATGAGGAGACTCAGTGGCCTGGGCACCCCCACTAGGTCATAGTCTCACACTGAAGGGGGGGAAAAGTCAAGAAGTTAAAAGTTATATTTTTAAGTGACTTAAGAAATGAAAAGGAAAGGAGTAAAAGATAACTCAATAGAAGAATAGAAGATTAACCCTGGGAGTTAATCTAACTCAACAGAGAATTAGAAGGAAAAGTATAAGTAAGAGGCTGGGGTGCACCTATTATTCATTCTGGTTTTGGATTAGCATTTGCTA
>ML792307.1:239943-252676 GCA_009831015.1 Picea engelmannii | reverse complement strand
TGGGTTTTGTTCACAGGGGAAGGACCATCAGTTTGAGGGATTTTCTGGAGGGTTATCATCATTCTACATTTGTCTGCAGATTGGGACGTCTTGGAGCCATAGGGGACGTCCTGTAATTCAGTAAAACTCAGATCTAGGGAGATATGCTTAAGATCTAAGTCCAAAACTTCTCCCACGGGATTCTCATAGCCCGATCTATATTCTTGGAGAGTTTCAAAGCATTTGGGGACCTCCTTCATCAGGGTCGAATCAACTAGGGTTTCAGTCATCCAGTGTGGCACTCCATTCAGTGGGAAATTCAGATCTACGGAGATTGAGAGGGATCTTGGAGATTCAGGCACCTGGGTTATTCTTACCATCGACTGATCTATATTCTTGGAGAGTTTCAGAGTATTTGGAGGCCTCCTTCATCAGAGCCTAACCAACTAGGGTTTCAGTCATCCAGTGGGGCACCCCATTCAGTGGGAAATTCAGATCTACAGAGATTGAGAGGGATCTTGGAGATTCAGGCACCTGGGTTATTCTTACCACCACCCGATCTATCAATTGGCATATTTCTTAGGGTGATTGGACACTTTTGGCAGCAGGGCTGAGTTATTGAGGGTTTCAGCCTTCTATTGGAGTGTGGCATTCTTCAGCTGGAGAGTTCGGCATTCAGATCTTCTTGTATTGATCTTCATTTCTTATTCAGCCTCTGGAGGCATTATTTTGTATTAGCGGGAGCATTTTGTAGCAGCTCATATCTATTGTTTGTATGTCCATCTGAGGTTTATGCCAGATCGGCCATCTATTGTATTGATCTTACATTGCTTATAATAAAAAGGTCAGATATTTGCTTGTGCTTCTACATCTTGAATATATTGTGATCTTTGTGTGTTGATGAATCTTGTATGCACTTAATAACTCAATAAAGTAGTAGTAGTTAGTGATTCCAAGAAAGAATTTGTCTTGGGATCATTACATCCTCTTCCATTGCTTACCACTTTCCATTGTTGTGGATGTGCTCCTCCACTGTCTCATTTATTCGATTGTCCCTCCCATTCGGCTCCAAAATTTGTCTCTAATTATTGTCATCCCCCACTGCCCCCTCCTGGTTATGTCGAGGCAAAGAGGAAAATCCAAATGAGGCTCATACTGGTACACTCCATATGGTAGGATGGAAAATCGAAGCCCCAGCCAGCATGAGTCCTTTCCCACTTCCCTTGCATCTCATCCCCACATTTTTTTTTGGTTTGTTAATTGGTCCAGACCTTCTTGGCATCAGGATTAAACTTTGGCTTGAGAAACCGTGACTCAGGGGCATCTAATCCATCAAAATCACCCGGGGATCGCACCCGGCTTGAGCCACACCAACCCTTAACATGGTTGGAATTTTTGTCCCCGCAGGTTTCGAACCAGTGACTTTTCAACACAGAGTGGCTTAACAACACACTCCATCACCGACTGCCCTACACCTCGGGGACCATCTCATCCCCACATTGATCATCCAAGCTTGCCACCATTGTATTCGCCTTGGGCATGTCGAGTCGAGTGGTTTGATAGCCAGGGGAACTCTCTGGGCTTCGACCCTGGTTTCATTTTGGAAGTGCCTCCCACCTCTTGCCCAACCAGATCCTCTGCAACGTTGTTGGTTGACCCCCGACCCAATTACATTCCCACTCTGGAGGCAACACCATCTCAACCCCCTTCGTCTGTTGGTTGCGACTGTGGGTATTACTCTCGCATCCAGACTTCTTTGGAGGTTCTGTAGGACTTGGTTTTTGAATTCAGGCACGACTTGGTGGATCTTGTGTTTAGGGTCAATCTCAGGGAACATTAAGTAGATCGATTGGAGGCTTTGTTAGCTACACTCCTCCACCTTTTGGTTCCTTCAACCGTTGTGACAACCAAGACTTCGGAGTCCAGGGACATGACTCCAACTTGAAGACTTATTTCTCAAGTTATGGTTTTAGGATGTTAATGATGGACATATTTTGGTTAAGTATTTTTTCTCGCCCTGTGTGGCATCAAAGTTGACAGATAGCACATTGTGCATAGGGAACTGGGTTTTGGCATTTGCAAGTTTTTAAATTTTAGGAAGTGGATTATTTTTTGAACTTGGTTGCATTGGTTTCCCACCCGGGCAATGCAGACCAACAAACTTTATGCTCTACAGACTTTCTTGTATATGGTGACCTTTGACAGGTAGCTTATAATACAAAATATTATTTACAAAAAATATATATAATTAATTTTGTATTTAAAATAAAAATAAAAATAGCAAATTATATTATGTTAATTTGTTTTTAATAAAATTATAAAATTAAAGTGAAAATATAATGTAAAGAAATTATATATAAATTAAAGTGAAAATATATTAGTTCAATAATAGAACCATTATGATTAGCCCTCTAATTATAGGATCGTTATAATTAGACTCATTTTAGCCAAGCTATGTGAAAGTATTTTGGAAAAGAAGATAAACATATGGCTAGAAAGCCATGAAAAAAGATCTAAAGGTCGGGTTGGTTTTAGAGGTTATCATTCAACTGGACCACCTTATCACACTTAGGACCATTATAGAGGGGTGTCGCAACAATAAAATCATTCTCATTTGTTGTTTCATTGACTTTAGGAAATAATTTGACAATGTTCCTAGGACCAACCTTTGGAATAAGTTAGAAGAGCTAAGAGTTCCCTCTTGGCTAAGAGTTGTGGTAAGGTTGTATGAGAATGTTAATGCCAAGTTTAGGATCACTTAGGGTTGGTCATAAGAAATTAACTGCAATATAGGAGTCAAGCAAGTTTGTCCCATATCCCATACCATTTTTGGCATTTACATTGACAAGTTTGAAGATTGTTTGGAAGTCGTGGGTTGTGTTCGACCAACTCTTGCTAGTATAGTAATCACCCTTATTCTCTATGTCGATGATATTGTTCTTATGGAAAGGAATCCCACGACCTTAGTAATCATCTTAGAATCCTCAAGGACTTCTACTCTAGTACATGTATGACTATGAACACTGACAAAACAAAGGTTATGATCATTAAATCCAATAAGATCACATATGATACTTTTGTATATAACAACAATATCTTGGAGGAAGTGTCTTCGTACAAGTATCTTGGAATTGATATTCATCACAAGATCAATTGGAACTATAGCATTAAGAGAAGGATAAACGGAGGGTGTAAATCTTATTATGGGCTTGAAAATAATTGTAAATTAGCAAACCTTTGGCTATGGTATAAGAAAAAGCTCATCTTTGAGACTCCTGTCACTCTCGTTATCTTATATGGATGTGAATTTTGGGGATGAAATATCTCTCAAGAATCTTGGAGAAAGATAGAGACGATCCAAAAGAATTTTATAACTTATAATCTCAAAATTAAAGGCAATACACCATATCCTATCCTCCTCATAGAAATGAGTTGTTTCCCCATTGAGAGCACAACTATGATTAGGTACTTAATGTACAAGAACAAGATAAACAACATGGATGACAAGAGGCTCCCAAAAATTGTTTTTGAATCTAGCCAAAATCACCAACGACTCTAGTGGAGATGGCGTAATGATGCCAAGTCTTGGCTAAATCATTGAGGAATAAAAGAAGAAGTTACTCTGCAGAATACCGATGATATTAAAATTATTGTGCAATGATCTGGATTTATGTAGGAACACAATGAAATACAAAAATACACATAAACGCAGAGATGCAGTGGAAATAAAACTTCATTTCATTAACAACAAATCACTAAAATATGCTTACAGACATAATGGAAATAAAATAGCTAGGGCACTGGTAGCTTATCTCTGAGAAGAGATGTGGTGGCTACTAGCCTCTAAAATTTGTGTTACAATGAAGCTCAAAGGCCTATATATTATTCAGAAACAATGGAAAACCCTAAACATCCAAAAACCTAACCCTGGGAGATGAAACGCCGGAATATGGGCCCCGTCGGGGTAAATTGGTACAACAATTTCTCGGGGTCGTAACTTTGGCATACTATCTCTGTTTGACGCACATGATACATCATTAGAAAGATCGGACTACACTGCTGACAACAAATATCAAGTCCAGAACAAATTCATACTCGCTGGAGCATTTGATGCCAAAAAACGTCGTTTAGGGCCTCAAAACGACTCTGAAAGTTTAGGACACGAAAAACTGCTAAAAATAGTAAATTGTGCTACAATTAAGGAAACCGAAAAACTGAAAGAAACAATGGTGCGGGTTCAAGTGGAATAGGCGGGTGGCCACCAATATCCACTTGGATCATACAAGCTAAATTTAAGAAGAATATATGGTTTGATAAAGAATTAGATGATAAAAGAAAATTAAGATATTATAAGGAGGTGGTTAACCATATTCTTGAAGATCAAAAGTATCTCTTTGTTTTAACTTGTGTAAAGAAGATAATCAATATTTTCTAAAATAAGTATTAATTCTCATGAGCTGCATAGTGAAACTGGGCATTGGGAAATCCTCAAAACACCATGGAATGAGAGAATCTATCACATTTGTGACACCAAGAGGGTTGAAGATGAAAAACACTTTCTCATAGAGTGTCATGCATACACCCAAATTAGATCTCAATTTCAAAATATTTGTCACAATACCAACCTTCCTAACCTTCTAAGTCATAAAAAATTTAGTGATCTTGGATAGATTCTCTTAATGCTTTTCCGGAAATAACATTTTAAAGAAACCCAAGTAATTACTTATTTTTCTTAAGGTACGATAAACCAATTTTGTTCTCAATGGATGTTAACCACCATTATCATCAATAAATAATGCATCTTATTGAAAAAGTAATGATAATTTTTTAAAGTAGATTTTATGACACAACAATTTGATAATTTGTTTTTGAATAAATATGAAAAAATGACATTTATTTTGATTTTTGTAAGTGTAAAATGTTGGATAAATATGAAAAAGGAATATTTATTCCAAATTAATTAGGATAATGAAGAATTTCAAAATAATCTTATATAGTTTTCCTTATAATTATAAAAATGTGCATAATGATTGATATTGTCTAAATATAGTTCAATTTTATTATTATTTTTAACAATTTTGAAGTTTAGTAAATTATTTTGAAATTTGATATTTTATATTACTTTTCAAAAATATGAGAATATTGCATTATAAATTATTTTTTTTATTTTTTAAGGTGGTAAATTTTATTATAAGTTTTTTTTTTAAGTAAAAAGATGGAGCCTATTATATTATCATAAACAAAATATATAAGTTGTTGGTGATGCCAGCTGTCCCGCCTGAGCAGGAAACCGGGACAGCTGGGCATCCCTGTCCATTTGTCACCCAGTTTGCAAAATTGACAAAATTGACGGTGCTACGTCCTGCCCGAAAGAAACCAGGACTAACAGTCACGAGCATGAAACTAGTTAACCTGACTAGTTCTAAGAAATACTGGTAGCTAGCTATCTCAAGGCCTAAATTATAGCAACAAAAACAAAGTCTAGTTCTGAACATTATGTAACCTTTGAACCGACATGCTTGTCCTTGTCCTCGGACTGCCTCCATCTTGTTGGGAACGAATAGGCTCGTGCGCAAGTCAGACATTGTTTCTTTGGCAGAGTTCTGGAATGTGCCGCAAAGAACATGTCAAGTCTCTGATCCATTCGTGCAAGGCGGAAGATCTAGTCCTCTAGCATATTCCTCATCTCAAAGACGAGATTGAGGTACCCCCAGTCGACTGAAGGTGGCTGCTCCGAGTGGTGGTTGTCCATTAACTCCTCGAGGGTGGCCGCTTCTGCTTCCTGCTTATTGTGCCATTGTCGTGTGTGTGCTTGCCCCTCCACTTCCTTGGTAGGTTCGGGAGGAACCTCCTCTTCCACGTAGCAGGGGGAGTAAGGCATCTATGAGCTGGTGGCATGAGGGCTGAGCATACTGCTTGCAGGCAGTGGCTTGCTATCCGGACCAAAGTTCGAGCTCGGATTCCATTTTTCCGGCACTATAAACAAAGTGTGCTCATGAGGGCTTTCCAGGCCTCCTTCTGGGATGACTTCCTCCACGTATGCCATTGGAGGCGTGTGTGGTCTGTTTCTTCTTCTATTAGCTTCCATTTCCATGCCTTTCTCAAATTTCTCCTTTCTCTTGCGCCCCTTGTACCAGGCAGCTCCCCTTCGCGGTTTCCCTCTCGCTCGGGGCATGGTGGGGGTCCGGTGAATTGCCTGGGTGCTTTCTCGAAAGGTCGTTCTACTCCTGAGTGTTGGTGAGGTCACCGGGTGTTGCCACTGTTCCAGGGAAAAGGGAGAGAGGCTGCTACAATTCTGCTTCTCCAGTGGAGCGGAGGCCGCAGGGAGAAACTGGCTCTTTGTTCTTACGGCTTGGACAATGAGCGTGAGTGCTAAAACAATCACCATATCCATTAAAGTCTACTGGATAGTGCGCTGATGGCGGGTACCCTTCCCTTGCGCGAGGGGCCTCGTCGTTTGAATGCGCCTGCTCATTCTCATGCTGAGTTATGGTCCGAGGTGATGTGGGCCGGTGGATGCATTAATGTTGCATCCCGGCTCGCTCCCGCGTGGCACCATTGCGTCCCGTGTCACCCCATCCGGGGAAAATTTTATTATAAGTTAGTTGTTATTGGATAATGAATTGGATATTAAGTCTAAATGTGCAATTGTTGGTCACTTTTATTTGAGGAAAATCACCCCATCTGAATTGATGTACTAGTGGTTTGTAAAAAGGCAGACCTTCACTCTTGCTAGATGTTTCGGGTCTTGGGTTGCAGTTTAAAGTCTTATTCCAAGACCACCTGTCCTTAACCGATCAAAACCAGTTTTAAATAGTATTCCAAGACCAAGTTCTCTTAACTGATTAAAAGCAGTTTTAAGTATTATTCCAAGATCTAAAGATTATTTCAACCTAGAGAGTGTTGATGATTACAATTGCATGAGACATCCTCCATGACACAGACTGAGTGAGTTGGCCTATCAGAGAGCCCATGAGTTGGGTCTGCCCATGAGATGGGTGTGTTGTTCCTCTCTGAGATGGAGATGGAATGTTGTGTGCCCTGTGTGGGGTGAGGAAGCCCATGAGTTGGGTGTGCCCATGAGATGGGTGTGTAGTTCCTCTCTGAGACAAAGATGGAATGATGTGTTCCCCTATGTAGGGAAGATTCCCATGATTTGGGTGTGATGTTCTCTCTGAGATGGAGATGAAATGTTGTGTGCCCCTAAGAGGGGAAGATGCCCATGAGTTGGGTGTGTCATTCTCTGATACAGAGATGAAAAGTTATGTGCCCCTAAGAAGGGAAGATGCCCATGAGATGGGTGTATCGTTTGAGATGAAACGATGTGTACCCCTGTCTGGGGTGAAGGAGCCCATGTGATGGGTTTATTGTTCTCCTATGTGTAGAGAGTTGAGATGATGTGATACTCTAGATGATTCTCCTGTGAGACTCAATGCTATAGAAATATGTTGAGTAGGACGTTTACATGGCTGAGCACAGGTGGATGTGATTCTAGTGGCTGAGCACTAGTGAGTGTGTATCCTGATGATTCTCTTGTGAGACGCAGTGAGACAGATATATGTTGACTTGAATGTCCCTGTGGCTAAGCACAAGTGGATGTGCCCCTAGTGGTTGAGCACTAATGGGTGTGTGAGATCCCTTGCTATATTGTCTATGAGTCAAACTTTCATGTAACTGTAATTGTGATGTAAAGGGTACAGGTCGGCCCCACTATAAAGTGAAAGATAATTAACATTTTAATTAATAATTATACTCTGAGTTATTGAGGTCGGCCCTATTGTGCCAATAGACACATCATTTGATGTGATAAGTCTTGTATAAATAAAGGTGAATCCCCATTGAGGAAACACACTTAGCATTGTGTCATCTCATGATTTTAGAAGTTGTGGTCTGGAATTATGAGAATTACAACACCCTCTTGTGTGCTAGGTTTGGTGATGGTATGGGAGGTATTTCTCTTGAAGAATATAGAAAAGGATTGGTTGGGTTTCATTCCCTTGTTGAAAAGGGATTCCCAGATACTTCTTGTGTTCTTGTGCATGGTTATTCTTATTGTGATCTTGGTTTAATGCAACTAGTTATTGTTGTTGCAATTATTTATGGTTCAAGTAAATGCTAAACAAAAAATTGAAATTAAATGCATGAGCCTGAACTAGTGAGAAACTCAACATGGTATCAGAGCAGTTCTTGAAGATGACTATTGCACAAAAAATAAAAGGGCAGGTCGTGGACTTTAGTGTAGATTTTAACCTTGTACAATATTTACTACAAACATATTTTCAATAAAAGAACATAAAATATACAATGGAAAATACAAACATTACACAAAGATTTTTCCCCTAGAAACCCAAACCGGGAAAACCAGCATATTCTATATTCATTCATTGTGTTATATTGTTTACAATACAATATAGATATAGGAGCCAACGACATCCAAAACCCTAACCCAATGACCTGGATTACAACAACCCTAATTCCTTAACCAGAAATAGAAAACCATCGGCAAAAAAACATGTGTCGAAAAACCACCTAAATATGTGACACGTTTCTCGAGGCAGAAAAAAATTTCTCGGGGGCACTGCCCTCGAACCCCTGTGCACTCGACGCAACCCAAACACTACTACTCATGCAAAGAATATAACACATACCCAACATTCTCCCACTTGTTTTTTTCTTTGCATATAGGGGGTTACAGGGTTACATAGTCAGCAATCCAGGGCAACAATTCCCATGGATCCTCTACACCAAGAGAACTTCTCAGTGCTCACAGATTTTGTTAATGAATCTACAACATTCTTCAAAGTGTCCACCTTCATCAACAATACTTTCTTTTCTTCAACCATGTCTCTCACAAAGTGTCTTTGAATGATAAGTCGGGTTCTTCACCAGAAAAAATGCACTTTGATTGTCACAATATATCCTTACAGCTTGTTGTACCAACCCAAAAAGTGAACACAATCTTTGTAACCATCTTGTTTCCTTACTTGCATGAGTGGCTGCCATGTATTCAGCTTATGTAGTTGAAAGTGCCACTACAGCCTGTGTTTTGCTCATCCAACCTATTGCTCCTCCAAACAAGTTAAACACATACCCACTTGTAGATCTCTTATGATCTAGATCTCCAGCCCAGTCTGTATCCAAAAATTTGATGTATATCCACCACTCTGTCCAATCTCAGTCTTCCTTGGTAGCACAATCCATAGATAGCAGTGCCACGCAAATACCTGAAAACCCTTTTTACTATTATCCAATGCTCCTTCCCTGGTTTTGACATATACCTACTCAAAACTCCCACTACATGTGCAATGTCTGGTCTAGTACACAGATTTTCCCAATGATGGGACCGACACATGTCCAAAAACATCACTGTGAAATAGCTGTAAAATTTCTTATGTCCTCGTTGCACTAGAGGGGAATCTTACATGATTCTGCTTCCCATATAGACAATGTTCACAGAAATCAAAATCCAGAGAGCAGTTAGACATACCTTCAACCATACCTTTAATGTGTAGTAGTTGAAGACCCTTCTCTCTAATATGCCCCAGTATTTGATGCCACGGCATAACCTTTTCTCTAGATACTGTAAGAGTTCTTTCTTCTTCAACTCCAATATCAGGAACAATGGAACTGTTACACCCATCACTAATAGTGTTTCCTTGAAGCTTATACAGAGTTCCAAACCAAACTCCCTTCAGCAACACCATTTCTCCTCGAACCATCCTGCAGGTTTCCTTTTCAAATATTGTTTTTATCCCTGCATCGTCCATTTTTCTTACAGAAATCAAATTTACGGACAAACCTAGGATGTGAAAAACACCAGGCAATGTTCTAATCCTTCCATCTATGAGCCTCAACTTGACTTTTCCTCGTCCTATGATTCTAGTTGTCGAATCATCACCTAAGAAAACATTACCTCCATTATACCTTTTATATTTGCAGAACCACTCCCTGTGGGGAGTCATATGAAAGGATGCACCAGATTCAACCAACCATGCCTCATGATCTGCATGTGTTCTTGAAGAATCCAAGTACACATCCCATCCTTTCCTTGGAGGTCTTTTCTTCTATAGAAGGATATTCTTTAGATCCCTTCTTTTTCTCAACTTTGTATCTACATTGCTTCTTGTAGTGCCATTCTTTTCCACATCTCCAACATACCTTTACAAAATTTTCGAGAGATTTAGATCTACCCTTAGACTTAGATCTCCCACTTGAGAACTTAGATCTATTTCTTTCCTGGGAACGTCCTCTTGCAAATAATGCGTTTGTGCTATGTCCTTCCATATTCTTCTATATCATCTCCTCCGACAACAAGGATGAGACCACTTCATCAAACTTCAAGGAAGTTGTATTACTACCTATGGTCACGGCCAGACTATCCCACGAGTCTGGTAAAGAGCACAATAAACTGATACATTGAAATTTTAATCTCAACAGAAACTAACTGACTTACCATAGTATTGAAGGCATTCAAATGCTCTACCACCTAGTCTCCATCTCTCATCCTCAGGTTATACAACTTCTTTCTCAAGAATATTTTATTCACTATGGACTTAAACTGATACAACTTCCCCAAATTATCCCATAAATCCTTGGTTGTAGCTTCCTCTAACACATTCAGTAATACTGAATCTGAGAGACACAGTCAGATTGTGCTCTTCACCTTTCGATCCAACTTTTTCTAGTCATCTGTTGAAGTTCTTGTAGGTGAGTTACCTGGATCTACTGCGAGCCACTGATCTCTATCCACCAACGGATCTTCTATCTTGAGCTTCCACAGCTCAAAACTTTTCCCATTAAACTTATCGATCTCCATCTTTGAATTTCTTGTCATTTCTTTTCATCTGAAAAATCAATACCACAGATCTCCCACTGTAACAAGGCTTATCACAGTCTCGAGCCCAACCCTTGACCACAAAGGCGTGCCCTTGAAGCCAACAAAGCTCTGATACCAAATGTATATTTTAACCTTGTACAATATTTACTGCAAACATATTTTCAGTAAAAGAACATAAAAGATACAATGGAAAATACAAACATTACACAAAGATTTTTCCCCTGGAAACCCAAACCGGGAAAACCAACATATTCTATAGTCATTCATTGTGTTACATTGTTTACAATACAATATACATATAGGATCCAGTGGCATCCAAAACCCTGAACCAATGACCTAGATTAGTCAACAACCATAATTCCTTAACCGAAAATAGAAAACCATCAGCAAAAAACCATGTGCCGAAAAACCACCTAAATATGTGACATGTTTCCCGAGGCAAAGAATATAACACATACCCAACATTTAGAAGTTGTTATACCCCTGTTGTTGGTAAAATTTAAAGGTTGGTCAAGCATTGTTTAAGGGTCGGGCCTCTTTCTTAAATCTGTGGTGAGGCTGATCGCAGACTTAAAACCAAATTACAGACCTGTGGTTGCACACCTGTAGCAGTCTCTGTGGTAAAGTTTGAAGTCGAAACTCTCTTAAACCTATGGTGAGGTTTTAAGGTTGGCCATAGACCCGGTCGAGCCTTATTTAAAGTGGATAGAAAATATAGATAGACCCCCTCTAGGGCTACCACAAAAGGGTCCTACCAACAGACCTAAAACCACAGCTAAAAGGAGAGAACGCAGACCTACAAGAGGCTATGACAACAGTAGATCTGAAGCAGTCCTATGGTGTTTTGAGGCAATCCTTGTCTGTGAATTTCTGGGGCAGCAAAGGCCGAATTTATGACAGTCCTAAGACAAATTTAAAGACAATTTCCTTTTTTTGTGGTAGAGTGAAGGAAACCTAGGGTCGGATCTGAGGCATCCTTATTAACAATTTCAAGTCTGCATAAACCGAATTTTGGAAAGTATGTAACAGAAGTTTGAGGCTGTATTTTTGTGCAAGTGTTTGTTGGCAAACATAATAGTTAAGGGTGAGTGTTGAAGCAGTTTTTAGACAGAATTTTGAGTGATTCTTCTTGACAATACAAGGCCTGTTATGAGGCCATTGTTTGACAATTTCGAGGCCAAAATGTTGATATATATGAGGTGCATATATGAGTGGGTTAAGAGGAGAATTGAGGTAGATATAAGGGAAATTTTGAGGCCTTTTCTGAGGCTAAACCAAGTTCATATCTTAGGATGTTTTTGTGTTGTTTTGAGGCTCATCTACAACTTGTTATGAATCTTCATTCAAGGCAGATCTAAGGTCATAGTTTGCGTAGACCTAAAGCTACATTGAAAAGTCTATGTGATGTTTTTTTTGTGCCAATTCCAAGGTATCATCTTTACCAAGATTGAGGCAAAGAGAAACTAAGGGGATTGAGTGTTTTTGAAGACCAATAGAGAAGATTGTTGCAGCAGAGGAAAGATATTGTATTAAGGGTGATTCTTAGTAAAAATTTTAGACTTGGATGGAAGAATGTGGAGAGTGTAGCAGTGGCAAGTGGCCACAGGAATCTACAACAACACAATTTGTCTTCTAGTCTATGGTAAACAAGAAAGGAATATCGTTGCTCATCATGACATTGACAAGCAAGCAAACTCTTCATTGATGTACACTCTCAGGTATGCACTTGTATATATTATTTGCATCATTGTCATAAGGGTAATCATAGGAGTGTTGACGGGTGAAAATGATCGTCCGTCAACTGGAAGAATGAGTCCAGTTTGGGGTTGTCTAAATAACCCAAGCTGTTTGGTGTAACTCATTCCGACGGGTTTAATGGCTCCGTTAGCCAATCTAAAAGTCCTAAAAGAAACAAAT
>ML792307.1:213880-235057 GCA_009831015.1 Picea engelmannii | reverse complement strand
TCATTAACCACCGAAAAGGCTGAATGACTCCATGGCCCAATACTAAAAGGCACAAGGTCTGCTAGGTTCTTGGACACCTCACAGGGAGGTATCCATCCCAGTTGGAGCCAGATGTTAGCACTCAAAAACGCACCGGCATTTTTGAAGGAAAGATGTCTAATCTTGTAGGGAACATTTGACTAGCTTCCCGAGCTCCAAATGCAGATCTGAAAGCACCATTGGAAAGTTCAAGATTTTTAGATGTCGATCGACTATTTAAACATGAAAAACAGACTCTCCATGACCGAGAAAATTGATTTTGAAAAAATCTGCACTTTCACCAGCGCAGAAGGCAGAATTATGGCTAGTTAGCTGTGAAAAGTAGCGACTTTCAACAGCGCAGGAGCAGATTTTTCAGGCAAGTGCGCTGTTGAAAGCTGTCAAGGCCAGAATAGCCAAATTTTCGCCTAGATCAAGAATTTTTGGGTTTGAATGGTTTGAATCCTTCTTCAATAAGCTGGTTATGAATTATCAAATCAAAATCTGAAGGCCATTCTTGGAGATGAAAGTCAAAAGGGCATTTTTTGACTAGATTTAGTCATTTTCAAGGGGAAAATGATAGGGATTTTTGGCACACATCATCAAATTCGAATTCCACTTTCAAAGGAATAGATCAAAGAGCCTTGGAAGGCTAGGCTACACTTCATCAACTTTCAATCAATGTTTGAAGACCAAAAGATAGAGGTTGACCTCATCTTGAGGATCTCTCCTTATCTTTTGTGAATTAGTTTTGACTTTCTATTTTTGGAATATCAGATCCATTGTTTTAGGATCTGAAACTGATTGTAAGAGGCTATAAAGCCAAAGACATTTGGAGCTCTAGGGGTTCGATTCTGGATACAATAATACTCCTTTTTGTACTCAGACATTTCATTGCTAATACAGATCACAGGTTCCTTTCCATTTTGGTATCAGTTTTCCATATTTCTTCTTCACTGTTATATTGTTGTCAAACCTTGAATAGTTGTTATCCTATTGTTTGGTTCATGACATTATAATCAGTTTCTTTAGTTGTTTATTAGACCCTGCTTTGCACTAGTTTATGAATAATCTTTTCTTCATCCACTGAAAGCTATTTTACTGATTAACCAATCTTGGAGAGCACTGTCTATTTGTTTATCATTTTGATGTCTGAATGTCATAAGCTAAATTGATTTATCCCATTGATCCACATTTACAAAATACAAAAACATTCATTTCTTAAGTTACCAAGCACCTTTGGTCTGCAACCACAAAGGGTTTCTTGGAGTGATAACAATCGCAAGCGATTACATTAAGATAAATCTGATTGTAACAACATTGCATTTGATCATTCAACTAAAAATTAAAGAGAAATCATGTCATTTATGCTGAATAGATGATCACACTGTTAATATCTAAAGCATCAAATATGGACGATATTTATAAAAAAAATATCCCAAAACATAACAGATCGTGAAGTCAAAAGCTATCAAAACCTATTAGTATATCAGGATAAACAAAACATAAATGAGAACATCATTTACAAGAAGCTAAAGCCAAAATGCATATTGATGTTCCATTTAAGTCTGTGAATTAATCGTCCATCTTCTGCCCTAGGCCATGATGATTTCATTACAAAAATATGTAGTATTTAAAGAGTTCTTGTAAGATAAACATTCTATCTTGTAAGATAGGATCAGATCTCAAAAGGATCTAAAAGTTACAAAGATAGAGGGTCTAAAAAGCCACTCAATATCAAATTGTATCTTCAAAATTATGAAAGTTTTGTTTTGATTTACAAAATAAGCCAAAAGAAATGACTAATTAACTAAGTCCATAAATGCTCCATCTTATGAGATCACCACAAGATACATCATATCCTGAAAGAAAACGAAATAAGAAAATTAGATATTTATTTAACCGACATTTTCCAAATTTTATATGAAAATTGACTTGGCTACAGAATCTCTCAATTCTGTAGCCAGTCTTATTATTGACAACATAAATCTAAATCACTCTATATTAATTAGAAAAATAACAATAAAAGCACAAATAAAATAAAATAAAAATCTTACCATTCAACTGAAAACCAAATTCGAATCACAAAATTTCAGAGTTGATTACAGCCTCAATACTATCGATGTTTTTTATTATGATATTGCCAGTCATTTTCAAGCGTTTTCCTTGCCTTTGTGCATTGATCTTGTGCTCGCGGTTTTCAATTGTCAATAAGCCGTTTTGAGCCGTAAGAGCCTTGATTTTTTCTTGAAGGACGGGAATGTCCATGTAATACAGACCTATCCAATGTAAACATGCTTCACAATTTACCGCAGGGGCAAATGGTTGAGGAAGCGCATGACTGTGTGTTAAAGCACTACCACCATCCACTGTCGGATTTTGATGGAATTTAATTCCTGGAAAATCCTTGTTGTGCTTCAGACACGATGGCAAGTTATTTACATAATCGAAAGCTTGACTAAAATCTGGTTTAGAGTGATTTGGGTCTTCATCTACCAGGAATTTTTCAATCTCAGAATCAGAGCTCACATTGACCTCGATCGATTCGATCGAGCTCACATGAGATTTTGATCCATTCTGTAGGATCCTCAAAATTAATCTCCCATCCCT
The DNA here is from genome assembly GCA_009831015.1 of Picea engelmannii. Taxonomy (NCBI): domain Eukaryota; kingdom Viridiplantae; phylum Streptophyta; class Pinopsida; order Pinales; family Pinaceae; genus Picea; species Picea engelmannii. The sequence continues at coordinate 232,429 of ML792307.1, read as the reverse complement.
CTTGTTATTAAACCCTTGAATGTCTCGATTTTTCTTTGACTGTTTGGAAGGGTTTCCACTGGTGGATTTGATATTAAGGTAAGGGTCGACGACTTGCTCACACTCAGGAGTCTCAACAAGCTTGGATTCGATGTCCTTCTGTTCACACATAGACTAATCGGGCATAACCCTTTCACAAGGGTTTTCACATAAGAAAATTGGCCTATCACTAGAGAGAAAAAGAGACTTCTCTAGCATAGATTTATCAACCATCGGAGTCTCCACAGGGTTTACTATAACAAATCCATTGCAAGTCACGAAAGCATCCCAATCATCATTAAGTAGTTTCAGATGATGGACTATCAACAACTTAATCAACCCATGATGAAATAATCTGGAATCCAATTTCTGCCTTTTATATCTCTTTGACATCTTATATAAACTTCTTAATAAGTAAAAAGGCATGTTTAACTGGAAACCGATAAAATGCATTAGTAGTCTTATATGGTAAAGGAAGACGAGGCTGTAGCGACCTTCACAAGTGACAAAATGTCTTAACACTAACAATAAACCACACCATCTATCCTTCAACAGAGAGAGTGGCATACCTTTGCCACAACATTGAATTTTACGGGAGGTGACGAACATACCCCATGGCACCTCGTCCAGTTTTGAATTTTCAAACCATTTTTGGTCGGTGAGGGGGAGACCTGTTGCCTCACTTAGGAATTCCTCGATGATTTCCAATTGAATATCGCCCACTTTGGCTCTGCATCCATCGAATGTGAGGGTGAACTCTTGGGCTACTTGTAAGTTATAACCCTGGAACTTCTCAAGAAACACAACCCAACCCTGGCTTTTAAGGTCTTCACTTGTGTTATCATACAATAGCAAAGCTTGGGAGCCATTAGGCTCAACACGGACGATAGGGGCCATAAGGGTTTGGACATGCAGTCACAAAGGCAACCAAAACTCACTGTGAGCATAAGGGGTAGCAGAAACAGAGGAAGGCCAGAGCAAGTAACAAAGGAATAAAACCCACAGTTACCCTAGCATGATCAAAACGAGAGCATAAGGGGTTTCAAGCCATGAAAATTGGGCGTTTCAGGTAATGAATTCCATGAGTATAGAGAGAAACCCAAGACTTTAGTTTGGAATGATGGATCTATCGATTCAAACTACCACTTCAAACAGAGTACAATGTACGACCGAGTTCGAATCTCATCATATGTAATGGGTACCTTGATTTTCCAAGGTTAGGAGAGGATGCGATCCAAAAATTAAAATACCAATCAAAGGTTTTTAAATCGAAAATGATCTATCAAGAACGTTAATGAAAAATCTTATAGTCTTAATGCCAATCTATTTTTGATGTGTTTACAAAGTACTCAAGATATATCTTATAATCTAGGAGCAACTCAATTTTTTTTTTTTTATTGATATATGATAAGCTTCAAAGCAAAACAACATTCATTAAAAGAGTTGTAAGAACATTGACCCTACATAAAGCCCAAGCCTTGGATATAATTGTAATTTGATTATAAGTTTCAATGTTTCATTCATGCTTTCAATCATGAATGAAGCATGAAAACGAAAAAAATAAAATAGGAACAATCAAAACATCTTTTTTACAACCGAGTAGTCACCTTCAAATAGCAATACTTACATGACGAAGCGTAGGCAGCTACATGAATTGTTATTTGTCACTTCAAAAGGAAAAAATCGTGTAGGGTTGCCAACAATGGAGACTTACTGGGAGAAGCAGTTATCTCTACATTACTGACGAGTTCATGTTAGGACTGCTTAGAATGATTACAGATCAAAGAATAGTTGAAGGACATCAAGCATCTCAACAATCATTATACATTCCAGCTTCAAATATCTTTCTGTCCAAATGAAATCCGGTGACAAAATTTTAACTACGAGAGCAACGATGTTCAAGTCAATGGCTTTGATACTGTTGACAGGTCCACTACTGCCAGCAAGCGTCCATAGCCTCGGCAAGGATGTCAATTAACCCATTCTGACACCTCTATCTTGTCTAAGAAATTTCAATTCAAAATGAAGGATACTTAAGGCCAATATCAAAATTTATACCTGATAATTTTCTTGAACCCGACATTGCTTCGTTGTCAGCAGGCCTGTTCAGTACCCCGACGAAGTTGTCTTGCCACCATGCATGCATTTACCTGCTGCCAACAGACCTGTTCAGTATCCTGACGGGTTTACAAACACTTCCCACAAATCTTGAGAAATTGTTTACAATATGATATAAATTTAAAGATATTCAGAAGAGTGGGGTGATGCTGAAAATTTCAATCTTTAGAACACTTGTTATTTTCCAGCCTTTAATTTTTTTCTTAATCAACTTCATTATGATCTAAAATTAGTTTCTTGATGAAACCAATTTTTCAAGGACAGGAAGGCATACTTGAGTTGCTTTCTTTAAAAGCAGGGACAACATAAAAATCTTTAAAGATGATCGTGTCTGCTCATAATTATAAAATGAGACCAGGAAGTATGTTTCAAACATAAATTTTCTTTAGTTAGTCTGTGTTTCAGTAATTCACAACATTGATGCTCTTGAGAAGACCTTAACAGTTGCTTCATAATGATGCATTCTAGTTCCCCTCCACGAACTAAAAAGTGACACAGACATAAGTTTAACCCAAAAGCAACGAAAACAAACAAAATGAAAAGAACCAAAATCAGAAAATAAAAATAAATCAAAACAGAAAAATATGTACAAAAGGTGGATCTGGAATTATCATGAAAAATATCTCTTGAGAGCTTGGCCATTCACCGGGAAGGTGTCTAGCTGTCCCTCTAAATTCTATAGGCAGAAAGAGATGGGACCTAGTTTTTCAGCGATTACGAAGGGCCCCAACCACAGGTTCTGGAACTTGGTATGTTCCCCTTTTTCCCTCATGAGGTTTATCCCACTTGAGAACCAGATCTCCTACCTCGAAGTTTCTATCTGAAGCAGATTTTGAATCGAACCAGCTTTTCACTATATGTTGATGTTGATCCAGTATCTCTTTTTCTTGTGGTCTTACTTCCTCTAATTTCAACAAAGCATTAATTCGACTTTCAAGAGGAGGACAATCCTCTTCCTGAACTTTCTATGATAATTGCAAAGAGGGAAGCCAAACATGAGGAGGGAGAATCGCTTCTCTTCCGTAGACGAGAAAGAAAGGAGAATTACCAACAGAAGTTTTCAGTGTCACCCTATCAGCCCAGAGCGCGTTAGAAAGTGTGTTGTGCCAATTTTTGTAGTTCTCGGAAATTGTCATCTTGATGATTTTGATCAGGTTTTTGTTTGTGGATTCTGTTAAGCCGTTTCCTTGGGGGTAATAGCTGGAAAAATATTTCAGTTGGATCCCTTTTTCTAAAGCAAAAACACTCATATCGAGGGATGAAAAGTATGAAGCATTATCGAAGATCAAACACTTGGGAATACCGAATCTAGTAATGATGTTTGAGTTAAGGAAAGATATTACCTGACTAGTATTTACCACTTTTAGTGGTGCAACCTCAGACCATCTGGTAAAATAATCTGTTGTTGTAACAATGTATTTATGTTGCTGTGAGGAAGTGGGGTTAATCAGCCCTATGATGTCAAGACCCCACTATTGAAAAGGTGAATCTACCAAAATAGGCTGCAAAGGGAATGTTTCCTTTTGTACTCGTTCAGCAGCCTTTTGGCAGATTATGCATTTACGACATAATGCATGGGAATCTTTGAACAACGTGAGCCAATAGTACCCAACTCTTAATACTTTGTGAGCAGTGGTGTCTCCACCGAAGTGCCCACCAGCTTCACTTGCATGCAGTTCGGATAATACTCTCTCTGCTTCATCTCTTTCCAAACAACGCATGAGGACATTATCAAAATTTTTACGGAATAATATGCCATTTACCGGCTGGAAAGGTGCAGATTTTAGTCTTAATTCTCTTCTCTTTTTTCAATCGTGATGGCGAGGAGCATAACCATGTGTTAGATAAAACTTAATATCATCAAACCAAGAATTAGCAACAACTTGTGTACAATAGATTTGATTTTGACTACGCTGATTTACAGTTAAGACATTAATTTGACTTTGTTGCTCTTCAACTGAATCAGCCACTAGTTTGCATAGACCTTGACCTCTGACAATTTGTGCAGGAGTAATTTCAAGGTCATACTCTTGTAACGATGTCATCCAGTTTTCCCATTTTTCACCCAATTCCTTTTGTACTAACAAGTTTTTGACAACAGGATAAGGCACAATGAATTTAGTTGTGGATTTCCGCGAATATGATCGGAAATATTTCACTGCTTTGAAAACTGCATAAGCTTGTTGATCTACAGCCGGGTAGTTAAGCTCCGCTCCTTTGAAGGCTGAGTTCATAAAGACAATGGGGATTTCATTGCTTTCAGCGCTCTTTTGGGTCAACACAACAGCATAAGATCGATTAGAGGCGAAAGTATAAAGAGTGAAATCTTGTGAGAAATCAGGATTCATCAAGGAAGGGGCCTCCACTATGGCTTTTTTGATGGAATCAAAAGCTTGATTTTCCTGTGGTCCCCAATGATACTGAACATCCTTTTTAATTAATTTTTTCAATGGCCTTACCATTTCTGAGAAACTCGGGACAAACCTTCTGACAAAATTGATCTAGCCTAAAAAAGATTGCATAGATTTTTTGAAGGAGGGGGGAGGAAGTTTGGCAATGGCTTGAGTTCTTTCAGGATCGATGATCAACCCATCATTGGATACTATGAATCCAAGAAGTTTGTCTTGTTCCACTGCAAAGATAGACTTCTTAGGGTTGAGAGATATGTCGTACTTGCGACATCGTTCTAGGAAAGACCTAAGGTGAGACAAGTGATCTTTCTTGTTTTTGGAGAAAACAGTAACGCCATCAAGATAGACAACTACAGATTGATTGATGAGACCACGAAAAGCAATATCCATTTCTCTCTAAAAAGTGGCCCCGGCATTTATAATCCCAAAAGGCATTTTCCTTTAGGCGTAAGTACCCCATGGGGTAAGAAAAGTGGTTTTTAACTGGTCTAGGGGAGACATGAGGACCTGGTTGTATCCCGAAAAACTGTCTAGCAGTGACAGTCTTTCAGATCCAGATACCTGCTGAAGAATTTGTTCCATTGCAGGAACAGGATAATTGTCTTTGTCAGACGCTCGGTTCAAGTTCCGAAAATCGGCATAGAGTCGAATTTCGCCACTTTTCTTTCTTACAGGAACCAGATTAGACACCCATTGTGTGTTTCTCACTGGGAAGATTATCTTTGCGTTCAATAATTTATTTATCTCTTTCTTGACTGTTGGTTCCATCTTAGAGTGCATCTTTCTCAACTTCTGCTGAAAAGGTTGAGTCTGAGGTTTCATGGGGATGATATGTTGTATTATGTTAGGGTCAAAAGTTTTTAAATCATTGTATGTCCAAGAAAAGACATCCTTGAATTCTCTAAATAGTTTTATAAAAGTAGACCGCTCTTGCTTGGAACATCTCATTCCCAGATTGATATATTGTGGATTATCTTTAGTCCCTAGATTTACCTTTTCATGAGTCAAGGAAGAACTGTTTGTTTTACAATTTACCGATTTTCTGAATTTATCATGCAAATCATAAAATTTTTCTAGTCTTACCATAGATTTAGGGATAGAATTTACTAGATCAGATGTTGATTCGGGAGACCTCGGCTCTGATATTACCATAAAATTGTGGAGATTTTCATCGTGGGTGCCTTCATCAATAACCGCACCTTGGAAGGTGTCCTCCATGTGCAAAAAACTGATGATCTATTGATCATCATCAAACACTCTCCAATTAGTGACGTTGTCTGGGATTGATGGTCTGAAAAATAACTCAATTGAAAATGCATTTGGAGAAAGACCTTCTGTGGCCAAAAGTTTGGAAGCGACATTAGCTAATAAATTAGCCTCATAATTGTTTAATCTAGGAATGGAATTGATGTTAAATGTAGAAAATTTGTGCATTAGATTCCATACCTCAGTTTGGTAACTCTTCAGGTGTGGTGATAGGCAATGTATGGAATTTCTTACCTGCCTGACCACAATTTCTAAATCACTGAATACCATTAAGTTCTTTACGTTCATATCTACAGCTTTCCCGAGTCCTTGCAAAAGTGCCTCGTATTCGGCAGTGTTGTTTGTACATTCAAACTCTAATCGACAGGCGATAAAAATTTTATTACCCGCCGGGTCGATGAGTACACATCTTGCACCAGCTCCTTCTTTGGATTTGGATCCATCGAAGTAAAGTGACCATATGTGAGCTTTGTCGGTAGTGCTTGGAACATTCATTAAAGCTACTGACTGGGTACATGTCATGAGCTTCGACCGTTGTTCTGGATCAGTGATGGGGGAGGTTTCAACCATGAAGTTACCGAAGAAGGTGTTCATTCCCTGCATTTCGAGTGAATTAGTGGAAGCAGTAAATGGTTCATTAGTGTCGTTCAAATTTGTCATGGTGTGCTTGAGGTAACATTCACGATTAATCCTAATTTTGTTTAGCTTTCCATTTTTTGGTAGCCACAAATGAGACCAATCTGTTGCAAAGTATCCATGTAGTTGTTCGAACCAATCCCTGCTTAAGAATAAACCATACACTTCAGAGATGTCAACAACAATGATATCAATAATTTGGTGAACCTTAGGATCAGAAGATATCCTAACAAGCACACTCTTTAGTTCACCAATTACCTTAACATTCGTTTGATCGAGATGAATGATTTTAAGACTAGAAGGTTGAACTTCAACATTGATTTTTTGGCAAACAAACAAGGACATCACATTTGATGATGTGTCAGAATCTACCATGCAATTATGTACATTTCTATTGAAAATTTCAAAAGTTAAAAAGAAAGGTGGGACATTTTTGCTAGTATTAACAACATAATTTTGCTAATTTTTAGCTGTTGTCCCTGGAATTACTTTATCTACATTTGATATAGTTTTTTCAGTGAGATCCCTTTTATCTGGGAGTTCAAGTGTTGTTTTAGCAGGGACCTTTTAAGTTGTTTTGGAACTTATTTCTTCAATTTTCTTATTGTTCATATTGTTGTTTTTACTATTTTCTGCAATGTTCTGAAGCATTTTCTGCAGAAGAAGAGGAAACTTCAAAATTTCGTAAACATAAATATTAGCTCTAAGTTTCTTTAGGTATTCAATCAAATCATACTCTAAACTTGGGGCTGCTAGATTCTATTTTGTTTCAGCTTGTTTAAATTGTTTCAGAGGCACGATAGTACTTATTTCGGAAGAGGATTTACTCTGAGTTTTACTTCTAGTGTTGTAAGGATGGACAGATTCAAAATTGGCTTGAAAAATACTGTCGAAAAAATGTCAGAAGAGATTGGGAGATGATTCCTCTTCTTCAACTATTTCTTCTTCAACCACGTCTTCAGAATTCTCAGGGGGGACTAAGTTATCATGTACTTCAAGGATAGTTTGTAGAGCATATTGTAAGCTTTTAAAATTCAGACCCTCAGGGGTCAGATTCAAGATGCATATAAACAACAAAAAATAACAGTGAACAGAAAACACATAACACAACAAATGATAAAGGAGATCACCCCTCTCTTGGGCTACATTTCCTGGTCCAGCTTCCAATGGATCTTTTGTATTATTTTCTCAAAGTGCTCAAATATGTGCTTTACAATGCTCAAAATGCCAAATAGATGGCTCCAATGGCTTCAGAACATCCAAAAACCCCTAGCTGGGCTTTTTTGGCACCTCGTTTGGCCAAAAATTGAAGACGATAGGCTTCTTGGAAGTTCCCCTTCAAACTTGTTGTCTTTGGATCACCAAAATGCACCTCTTGCTCTTCAACCTAGCCTCCATGCACATTTATGTGTTAAAACTCAGCACCGGGCGTAGTGACACAAACGGTGCAAAATGTAGGATGATTACGTGCTAGCCCTTAACCGCCAAGGCCCATGGGCACATGGGTCACCACATGACCTCGCGCGCATATAAAAAGGGCCAAGTCCCGAAACAAATGATAGAGCAACAAGTGTCGGCGCGGTTTCAACCGTTGGTAATACAACTCATGCGCTATACATTGACCACTGGTTGTATGTGTATGGTCCACCAGTTATATTTGTTATGGCCACCGGTTATATGTGTTATGGCTCCATTGAATCCACGTGCGGGTAGTCACATATATATATACATATGGACGGGGGCTGGGGCTTAGCCCCAGCCCTGTCCACGCCCATTCCAAAACACATTGCAATTTAAATACATTGTTTCACATATACATAATAAAAAACACTTGTGGGTGTGCCGGTTGGGCGGCCCTTCCCAAAGCGTTACCCCTGCTCGGAGGTCGTGGGGTCGATTCCTACCGACTACACAAGTTTTAACCAATGTTTAGATGACACGTGGCGGCCATTGATTGGGCCACGTGTCGCTATCCCATTCGCCACAAACAAGCCACGTGTCATATGTTGACTCGTCCACACGACTTCCAACACATCTGCCACGTGTCGTACGGTCTGCCATGTCAGCATCCGTACGGACTGTACGGATTGTATAGTCAGCAATTTTTTTTGCTTGTTTGTCATTTTGAACAGAACGTGATATCTCTCTCATCCGACGTCTGTTTGAACCTAAACGAGTTGCGTTGGGTTCATGACGACGAGGCATACACTCTCGTTCGATTTGAAGCAATTCTGAGCACTTTGAATTTTGAGAAAAATTTGATCCCCTGGATCATGTGGTCAGGATCTGTGGTATTATCTCTTAAAGGATCTGAACGTAGACCAGTGCCTTCAAGTTTCTATCGGATATCCGAGAAATATAAAGGTTGATTGAGAGGCCTACTAGGTTGTCTGATACGGGCCAAAGCACCGTGTGTCCTTAAGAGTGACTGACGAACAATTTCTTATATGTCGACTCCTTGAGGATTTAGTGTTACTGGCTCAACGGGGATTTCATTCGATGTAGTTGTTGTTTCAGAAGTAACATTGTTGTCTGAGCGACTACGTGTTACTACGAGGGAGCGAGTGTGTGGGGGTGGAGTTTTGCGACCTCCACGTGCCATCAATTGTATTCAGGCCCTCCTTCTACCTCCATTTGTTGATGGGCGAAAATGACCGTCCGTCAACTGGAAGAACGAGTCTGGTATGAGGTTGTCTAAATAACCCAAGCCATTTGGTGTAACTCGTTCCGACGTGTTTTATGGCTCCATTAGCCAATCTAAAAGTCCTAAAAGAAACAAACAAAAGAAATGAAATAACTAACTAATTATTAATCACTATATATATATATATGTGTGTGTGTGTGTGTGTGTGTGTGTGTGTGTGTATAATGTAACTATTGTAGATATATTTAAACGGAAGATTTATTTATCTTACTTATGTACATGATACACAAACTGCAAGTTTTAATCTAAACTTACGAAACTCAATGTGAAAAATGATTGATTCGAAGAAACAGACAAAGAAAGAACATAAAAATATTTTTTTCGTTTTTCCTTTATAAATCTAAATTAATATAAAAAAAATACTATGAAACATAAACATCTGGATAGTCAAAAGTCGACCATACATTCGAGTTTCAGTGATAAGTAAATGATAGAAAAATGTAAATGAGATAACCTGTTAGTGAGTTAGCAATATGTATCCAAGCATCTGCATGATTAGAGAATGTCCAACTACCACGTCCAAGAGGGAAACCTACAATGAACCTTAAGACTATTCTAAATAAATCCAGAACAATGTGTTGGCAGTTGAGTTTTAATAACTGAATAGATGATACGAATAGGTCATGTGATCTTATGATCGCAAGCAATTACATTAAGATAAATCTGATTGTAGCAACATTTCATTTGATCATTCAACTAAAAATTAAAGAGAAATCATGTCATTTAAGTTGAATAGATGAACACACTGTTAATATCTAAAGCATCAAATATGGATGGTATTTATAAAAGAATTATCCCAAAACATAACAGATCGTGAAGTCTAAAGCTATCAAAACCTATTAGTATATCAGGATAAACAAAACATTAATGAGAACATCATTTACAAGAAGCTAAAGCCAAAATGCATATTGTTGTTCCATTTAAGTCTGTGAATTAATCGTCCATCTTCTATCCTAGGCCAAGATGATTTCATTACAAAAATTTGTAGTATTTAAAGAGTTCTTGTAAGCTAAACATCCTATCTTGTAAGATAGGATCAGATCTCAAAAGGATCTAAAAGTTACAAAAATAGAGGGTCTAAAAAGCCACTCAATATCAAACTGTATCTTCAAAATTATGAAAGTTTTGTTTTGATTTACAAAATAAGCCAAAAGAAATCACTAATTAACTAAGTCCAGAAATGCTCCATCTTATGAGATCACCACAAGATACATCATATCTTGAAAGATAATGAAATAAGGAAATTAGATATTTATTTAACCAACATTTTCCAAATTTTATATGAAAATTGACTTGGCTACAGAATCTCTCGATTCTATAGCCAGTCTTATTATTGACAACATAAATCTAAATCACTCTATATTGATTAGAAAAATAACAATAAAATCACAAATAAAAAAACTAAAAAAAAACTTACCATTCAACTGAAAACCAAATTCGAATAATAAAATTTAAGAGTTGATTACAGTCTCGATACTATCGACGTTTTTTATTATGATATTGCCAGTCCTTTTCAAGTGTTTTCCTTGCCTTTGTGCATTGATCTTGAGCTCGCGGTTTTCAATTGTCAATGAGCGGTTTTGAGCCGTAAGAGCCTTGATTTTTTCTTGAAGGACAAGAATGTATGTGTAATACAGACCTATCCAATGTAAACACACTTCACAATTTACTGCAAGGGAAAATGGTTGAGGAAGCACATGATTTTGTGTTAAAACACCACCACCATCCACTGTCGGATTTTGAACGAATTTAATTCCTGGAAAATCCTTGTTGTGCTTCAGACACGATGGCAAGTTATTTACATAATCAAAAGCTTGACTGAGATCCGGTTTAGAGTGATTTGGGTCTTCAGCTGCCAAGAATTTTTCAATCTCAGAATCAGAGCTCTCATTGACCTCGATCGATTCGATCGAGCTCACATGAGTTTTTGATCTATTCTGTAGGCTCCTCGAAATTAGTCTCCCAGCCCTCTTTTTATTAAACCCTCGCATGTCTCAATTTTTCTTTGACTATTTGGAAGGGTTTCCACTGGTGGATTTGATATTAAGGTTAGGGTCGACGACTTTCTCACACTCAGGAGTTTCAACAAGCTTGGAGCCGAAGTCCTGCTGTTCACACACAGACTGATCGGGCATAGCCCTTTCACAAGGGTTTTCACATAAGAAAACTAGCCTATCACTGGAGGGAAAAAGAGACTTCTCTAGCATAGGTTTATCAACCATCGGAGTCTCCACAGGGTTTACTGTAACAAAGCCATTGCGAGTCACGAAAGCATCCCAATCATCATTAAGTAGTTTCAGATGATGGACTATCAACAACTTAATCAACCCATGATGAAATAAGCTGGAATTCAATTTCTTCCTTTTATATCTCTTTGACATCTTATATAAACTTCTTAATAAGTAAAAAGGCATGTTTAACTGGAAACCGATAAAATGCATTAGCATTCTTATGTGGTAAAGGAAGACGAGGCTGTAGCGGCCTTCACAAGTGACAAAATGTCTTAACACTGCCAATAAACCATGCCATCTATCCTTCAACATAGAGAGTGGCATACCTTTGTCACAACATTGAATTTTTCGGGAGGTGACGAACGGACCCCATGGTACCTCGTCCAGCTTTGAATTTTTAAACCATTTTTGGCCAGTGAGGGGGAAACCTGTTGCCTCACTCAGGAATTCCTTGGTGATTTCCAATTGAATATCACCCACTTTGGCTCTACATCCATCGAATGTGAGGGCAAACTCTTGGGTTTTTTGTAAGTTATAACCCTGAAACTTCTCAAGAAACACAACCCAACCCTGGATTTTAAGGTCTTCACTTGCGTCATCATACAACAACAAATTTTGGGAGCCATTCGGCTCAACACGGACGACAGGGGCCATAAGGGTTTGGACAGGCAGTCACAAAGGCGACCAGAACTCACTGTGAGCATAAGGGGTAGCAGAAACAAAGGAAGGCCAGAGCAAGTAACAAAGGAATAAAACCCATAGTTACCCTAGCGTGACCAAAACGAGAGCATAAGGGGTTTCAAGCCACAAAAATTGGGCGTTTCGGGTAATGAATGCCATGAGTACAGAGTGAAACCCAAGACTTTAGTTTGGAATGATGGATCTGTCGATTCGAATTGCTACTTCAAACAAAGTACAGGGTATGACTGAGTTTGAATCTCATCATATGTAATGGGTACCTTGATTTGCCAAGGTTAGGAGAGGATGCGATCCAAAAATCAAAATACCAATCAAAGGATTTTAAAATCGAAAATGATCTATCAAGAACATTAATGAAGAAGCTTATAGTCTTAATGCCAATCTATTTTTGATGTGTTTACAAAGTACTCAAGATATAGCTTATAATCCAAGAGCAACTCAAAAACAAATGTTTTATTGATATATAATAAGCTTCAAAGCAAAACAACATTCATTAAAAGAGTTGTAAGAACATTGACTCTACATAAAGACCAAGCCTTGGATACAATTGCAATTTGATTATAAGTTTCAATGTTTCATTCATGCTTTCAATCATGAATGAAGCATGAAAACGAAAAAAATAAAATAGGAACAATCAAAACATGTTTTTTACAACTGAGTAGTCACCTTCAAATAACAATACTTACATGACGAAGCATAGGTAGCTATAGAAATTGTTATTTGTCACTTCAAAGGAAAAAATCGTGTAGGGCTACCAACAAGGAGGAAAGAACCCATGCTGCAAATCATGGATGCAGAGGGATCTCAGTGCATTCAGAGGAACAACACACTGGAAATGAAGACTCCATGTTTGATTTAAATTATCATGCCTCTAACCTACATTTCTAAAGTTGTTACATTACAAGTAGGTGTTGTAGTTGTGACACCAATCCTTAAATTGTTTTGATTCTAGAGATATACTCATGAATCTCCTCTAGGAGATATTCACGTCTTGTTTCCTTTTGTTTGTTTTCTTGTTCCAGGAAGGTTAACAACAAAGGAAGATGTTTATCCTTCATACTTCAGAGGGAGTTACTTGACTCAGAGGGAGTCAAACTAATTGAGAAGAAGGAAGAGACATTACCTTCTCCCCTTCAGTAGTTTAGAGGGAGAACAATTATTCAAGTTGATCCAGCTGCTCCAGTTGATATCCCAGAGATATTGTAGTAGGGAATAAAAAAAAAAGAGGCATGTTTGTTCTCAACAAACTTTGCAAGGGGCAGAGGGACATGCAGCCACTCAAGGCACATCATGAGAAAGAAAGAGACCAAAGATATTTTCAAGTTACCTTTCAGCCATGAGCCACATCATTAATTCTGAGTCTTCTTGTCATGGAGAATCTATAGGTGAGCAGGTATGGCAAGATGCCATGACAGAAGAATATAAGTATATCTTGAAGAATGATGTATGGGATATTGTTCTGAGACCAAAAGAGAACTCTGTAGTGACTTCCAAATGGATCTATAAGATCAAGTATGCAGCTGATGGAAGTGTCGAGAAATACAAAGAGAGATTTGTAGCCAAAGGATTCTCACAAACATAGGGAGTTGTCTATGATGAGACATTTGATCCAGTAGCTCGATACACTTCCATCCATACTATCATCCATGAGTTGGAAACTACATCATATGGATGTAAAGACAAATTTTCTTAATGGTGAGATTGAGGAAGAAGTTTACATCAAGCAACCAAAGAGATTCATGACATACGATGAGAAATCATGTGTACAGGTTGAAGAAAGTCCTGTATGGACTAAAGCAAGCACCTCATGCTGGGTACGAGAAGATGGATGGATTCTTGATGAGTTTGGATTTCGGCAAGAGTGTTGTTGATCCAAACCTATATTATCATATTGTTCGCAATGAATGCATGATCTTGGTCCTGTATGTGGAAGATTTATTCCTTACCGGTTTAGAAAGACTTATTGTTGAATGCAAGCAATAATTGACTTTTGTTTTCGAGATGAAGGATCTGGGTGTGATGCACTACTTCTTGGGACTAGAAGTATGGTAGAGAATTGATGAGATTTTTCCGAGTCAAGGAAAATATACAGTGGAAATATTCGAGATGATGGACTACAAATCCATGCCTACACCAATGATGATGAACTCGAAGAAGATGAATGAGGCTTCTTCCGATTTAGATGAGATTGATCCACATGTGTACCGAAAGCTGATTGGATCATTGATGTATTTGGTTAACACCAGACCTGATATATGTTATGCAGTGAATGTGCTTAGTTAGTTCATGAGTCAACCGAGACAAACTCATTGGATAACAATGAAGCATGTATTGAGATATCTATGAAGCACTGTTGGATATGGACTGAGATATGCCTCCAGTGTAGACTTGAGTTTGTAGAGATATGTCGATGCAGATTGGGTAGGAAGTACAGTGGAGCGAAAGAACACATCAAATTGTTGTTTTTACCTTGGGGTCTGCCATGGTTTCCTAGTGCAGCAGGAAACAAAGCTCTGTGGTCTTGAGTACCGCAAAAGCAAAATATATAGCATTGAGTGTGGCAGTCTGCGAAGTAGTGTGGCTTCGAAAGCTTCTGACAAATTTATTTGATCATGAGATGGATCCTACCATTATTCATTGTGATAACTAGAGTTGTGTGAAGCTCTCTAAGAACCCATTGTTTCATGATAGATTGAAACACATTGAGATAAAATATCATTATATCAGAGACATGGTGCAGAGGAAAGCAGTACACGTGCAATACCTTCCTACACATGAGCAAATTGCAGATATATTCACCAAACCACTTTCCAAGACAAAGTTCAAGTACTTCTGTGAGAGACTGGCTTGGTGGAGAATACCTCCCTAGCTAAGAGGGAGTGTTAATGATTATTGCCAAGACGAAGTTCGAGTACTTCTGTGAGAAACTTGGCCTGGTAGAGAATACCTCCCTAGATGAGAGGGAGTGTTGATGACTACATCCAAGACGAAGTTCAAGTACTTTCATGCGAGACTTGGCCTGATGAAGATATCCTCCCTAGCTGAGAGGGAGTGTTGATGATTACAATTGCGTGAGACATCTTCCAGGACACGGACTAAGTGAGTTGGCCTGTGAGAGAGCCCGTGAGTTGGGTGTGTTGTTCCTCTCTGAGACAGAGATGGAACGTTGTGTGCCCCTGTGTGGGGTGAGGAAGCCCATGAGTTGGGTGTGCCCATGAGTTGGTTGTTCCCATGAGATGGGTGTGTAGTTCCTCTCTGAGACGAAGATGGAATGGTGTGTGCCCCTGTGTAGGGAATATGCCCATGAGTTGGGTGTGTCGTTCTCTCTGAAACGGAGATGAAATGCTGTGTTCCCCTAAGAAAGGAAGATGCCCATGAGTTGGGTGTGTCATTCTCTCTGAGACGGAGATGAAATGATGTGTGCCCCTTAGAAGGGAAGATGCCCATGACATGGGTCTATCGTTTGAGATGAAATGATGTATACCCCTGTGAGGGGTGAAGGAGCCCATGTGATGGGTTTATTATTCTCCTTTGTGCAGAGAGTTGAGATGATGTGATACTCCAGATGATTCTCCTGTGAGACTCGATGAGATAGAGATCTGTTGAGTAGGACATTCATGTGGCTGAGCACAGGTGGACGTGATCTTAGTGGTTGAGCACTAGTGAGCGTGTATCCTGATTATTCTCTTGTGAGACGCAGTGAGATAGAGATTTGTTGACTTTGACGTCCCTGTGGTTGAGCATAGGTGGGCGTGCCCCTAGTGGCTGAGCACTAGTGGGTGTGTGAGATCCCTTGCTATATTGTCTAAGAGTCAGACTTACATGTAACCCTAATTGTGATGTAAAGGGTGCAGGTCAGCCCCACCATAAAGTGAAAGATAATTAATATAAAAGATAATTAATATTGTAATTAATAATTATATTCTGAGTTGTTGAGGTCGGTCCTATTGTGCCAATAGACACATCATTTGATGTGATAAGTCTTGTATAAATAAAGGTGAATCCCCATTGAGGAAACACACTTATCATTGTGTCATCTCATGATTTCAGAAGTTGTGGTCTGAAATTATGAGAATTACAACACCCTCTTGAGTGCTAGGTTTGGTGATGGTGTGGGAGGTCTTTTTCTTGAATAATATAGCAAAAGATTTGTTGTGTTTTCTTCCCTTGCTAAGAAGGGTTTCCCAAGATACTTCTTGTGTTCGTGTGCATGGTTATTCTTTGTGTTCTTGTGATCTTGGTTTAACGCAACTAGTTACTGTTGCTGCAATTATTTATGGTTCAAGTAAATGCTAAACATAAAATTGAAATTAAATACATGAGCATAAACTAGTGAGAAATTCAACAGAGTATATATATATATATAAAGTCATCAAAACTCTAATGATCTTGGAATATTTATATTTTAAAGAAATTTTAGGAATCTCAAAAAAAAATCTAAAAAATCTGAACGTCTTCACCATCATATTTATTAAATTATAAAAATAATATATTAAATTAAAATTAATCGCGATTGATCATATATCACTTAAATTGAAATTAATAATTTATTATTAATAGCGTTGGTCATATATCACTTAAATTGAAATTTGACAACTGGTTGAAACGTTTTTTTTTAAAATAATGTTTCTACAATTGCTTAGAATCCAATTAACTGTGATCAAGAAATTGACTATATAGTTTTGTGTTCAAAACTGAAGTTAATTGGATTCCAACCAATTGTCATGGCAAAAACATTATTATAAAAAAAAACGTTCATCCCATTGTCCAATTTCAACTGAAGTGCCATTCAAAATGCAGAAGAACTTCGATGTCCCTTTCCACTTTTTCTAGTGCCAACAGGGCGGGACAACACAAATAAATAAAGGTAAAAATGTAGGGGTTTCAAATGTTAGTTGATGGTGTTCAAATAGTTTTAATTAAAAATAATAATGAATTTTAAATTACAGTTGATGGATTAGTTAGGATGGTTTTCAAATAAGTTAAATGAAAATTATTATGTATATCAATTTTTTATAAATATTTAAAAAATAAAACTATAATAACTAAAAATTGGATTGATGTAGATTTCAAAAATATAGACATAATGATTCCTGAATTAGAAGAATCTTAGAAAACATGGAAATCTAATCTGAGATCAGAGAATTCCCAAGAACGGAGATTGTGGAGGTTGTAATCTGACATCTTCCAAAGAACATAAATGCTTAATAATTATGCTTGGAACTTTATCAATTAAACCTCAACATCGAGGGAAAAAATAAATAAAACTGTGATCTTAACTGGCAACCTAGCGTGGGATGGGATTCTCGTGGGAATTCTCACTCTAACCAAATAAAGGCCAGAAAGACCATCCTCTCCTATTTATCTTTAAGACACTACGTCATATAGTAAACAATCAATATGACATTCAAAACATTCTCTTATATCAAGCCCTGACCTAAGGAACAAGCCTTTGCCAATGTTTTCCAGCTCAAATAACAGCAGGACTCACTACAACAATTGTCAAATTAACATCTAAGAGTGCTCTTCTCATAACAAATTTGGGGTGAGAGAATGGTTCAGCCGACTACTTAATTATTTATTTATTTTTTTAGGTTTAGAGGAATCAGTAAGTAATTGGCTAAGATTACTTGGAGAGCTCCAGGTTCAAATCCTGATTGTTTGCCACTATAATTTTTAGGTTAGTGTTAACAGCCTGCAATCTAGTGTCTAGAAGGTAGCTTATGATTTAGCAAGGGCCAAGGCATCTCAAGGTACATCGGAGTGGACTTCTCTCTAAAGTGTCTCTACCCTTGTAACCTTATCACAACAAACCAACATATCACAAATAGGAATTGAACCTAAGTAGAGAGGAGAACAATCAATTTTCCCAACTACCTGAACTAAACCCAAATCATTAACTCACTACTTAATTAAACCAATACAACCAATGAATCCATAACATATTACAAACTAAGGTAAAAGCAATAGACTACACACTAGAGCCTGTGTTACCCTCAATCTCTTTCTATTAGAATGCATCTACAATCCTTTTATGTATGTTATATACCTCTATGTTTGTTAGAAAACAAAAACCTTCAGTTACAACCCTTCGATATAACTCCCAGTTAAGAAATATAATAACTTCTTACTTAACAGCAGATTTAATAATATTGCATTTATTTTAACTTTCTCTTTAAAGGGAATCCGAAGATAAAGAACTTGGGCAGCAGCCTTGAATAGTTGGACAACGCCCAGCACAAATTAAAGCCAATATAACCCAAATTAGTGAACTCATGACAATCATTATTGTCTATTACACATTGTTAAAATAAGAGTGCTGCAAAATTAGTATTTTGCTCCACTGCAATTCCTCAACATGTAGCTATTACTTCAAATTATGCTGTTTATTTGTCTCATTAGCCACCACTTCGGTCTTGATGATTTCAGCAACATAAATCAAATTATATTTTATTCATTTTGCATG
>ML792307.1:139822-174906 GCA_009831015.1 Picea engelmannii | reverse complement strand
TAAGAGAGAATTTAGTGAATCCAAATCTATTCAATACTCAAAAGTACTCCACTATATGTAATGTATCAATCTTAAAATTCTGTAAGTCAAATTACATTCACATGATAAGGGTGTTGTTTTTCTGCCTTATTTTGTTTTTGTTTAAATTTTATTTTTTTTGCATTTTTTGAAATCCTGCCATGCGTAGAGAATTGTCTGTACTGTTTCCATTTATTGGCTGGTTTTTAGATAAATGGTGCATTGCTGCACATTTCTAGTAACATAGGTAGGGTCGGGAAAATCAACTGAACCCAAAATGCTCATTTGACCAGTTGTTGAAGTTTATGGTGAAACCGTGAAAGGAGGTAATGGGGGTCTAGATGACCTATGTTTATCTTGCAGCAAGTAATGTTTGTGAGTGGATATTTTAGGTCCAAGTTGTATAAGGTAGCCCAGCTTAAAATTTGACATCCTAACCTTCACAAAAATGGATGAATGGCTAAAAACTTACCATGAAATTCATTTTACAGTATGTATATATGACCATTGACAACCAATTTTTTGAGCTACAAGTCAATGAAACTCTGTATTTGATGACAAAAACTACCAAAAAAAAATGCATGGGGCTCTCAATTTTCAAGCCTGGATAGAATTCTCCAAAGAAGGAAGTTTTTCTAAGCATCTTTAAGTGAAATGACATTTTTTGGGATTAACTGCATAGAATATTAAGTTATTTATTTGTGTGATCTATCTTCCATAAACATTAGCTATAATGACCAATTTTTCATTAACTTGAATAGTTCATTTAACATTTATTACAGCAAGTGAAGCTCATAAATATGAAGAAGTGAGATTAAAACTAGTAAAATACATCACATAGCATCATTTGTCACCTCCTTAACTTGCACCCAGCGATCAGGACTTCAAAAAGGTCACCACCCACCCTCTACGAGACTGATGGCATGGAAAATGAATAAAATACAATTTGATTTATGTTGCTGAAATCACCAAGACCGAAGTGGTGGCTAATGAGACAAATAAACATCATAATTTGAAGTAATAGCTACATGTTGAGGAATTGCAGTGGAGCAAAATACTAATTTTCCAGCACTCTTATTTTAACAATGTGTAATAGACAATAATGATTGTCATGAGTTCACTAATTTCGGTTATATTGGCTTTAATTTGTGCTGGGCGTTGTCCAACTATTCAAGGCTGCTGCCCAAGTTCTTTATCTTCGGATTCCCTTTAAAGAGAAAGTTAAAATAAATGCAATATTATTAAATCTGCTGTTAAGTAAGAAGTTATTATATTTCTTAACTGGGAGTTATATCGAAAGGTTGTAACTGAAGGTTTTTGTTTTCTAACAAACATAGAGGTATATAACATACATAAAGGATTGTAGATGCATTCTAATAGATAGAGATTGAGGGTAACACAGGCTTTCGTGTGTAGTCTATTGCTTTTACCTTTGTCTGTAATATGTTATGGATTCATTGGTTGTATTGATTTAATTAAGTAGTGGGTTAATGTTTGGGTTTAGCTCAGGTAGTTGGGAAAATTGATTGCTCTCCTCTCTACCTAGGTTCAATTTCTACTTGTGATATGTTGGTCTGTTGTGATAAGGTTACAAGGGTAGACACACTTTGGAGAGAAGTCCACTCTGTTGAACCTTGGGATGCCTTGGCCCTTGCTAAATCATAAGCTACCTTCTAAACACTGAATTGCAGGCTGTTAGCACTAGCCTAGAGATTATAGTAACAGACAGTCAGGATTTGAACCTGGTGCTCCCTAGGTAATCTTGGCCAGTTACTGATTCCTCTAAATCTAAAAAAATAAATAAATAATTAAGTAATAGGCTGAACCATTCTGTCACCCCAAATTTGTTATGAGAAGAGCACTCTTAGATGCTAATTTGACAATTGTTGTAGTGAGTCCTGCTGTTATTTTGAGCTGGAAAACATTGGCAAAGGCTTGCTCCTTATGTCAGGGCTTGATATAAGAGAATGTTTTGAATGTCATATTGATTGTTTACTATATGACGTAGTGTCTTAAAGATAAATAGGAGGGTGCATAGGAGATGATAGCCTTTCTGGCCTTGGTTTGGTTAGAGTGAGAATTCCCACGAGAATCCCATCCCACGGTAGGTTGCCAGTTAAGATCACAGTTTTATTGATTTTTTCCCTCGATGTTGAGGTTTAATTGATAAAGTTCCAAGCATAATTATTAAGCATTTATGTTCTTTGTAAGATGTCAGATTACAACCTCCACAATCTCCGTTCTTGGGAATTCTCTGATGTCAGATTACATTTTCATGTTTTCTAAGATTCTTATAATTCAGGAATCATTATGTCTATATTTTTGAAATCTACATCAATCCAATTTTTAGTTATTATAGTTTTTTTTTAAATATTTATAAAAATATATATACAGAATAATTTTCATTGAACTTATTTGAAAACCATCCTAACTAATCCATCGACTGTAATTTAAAATTCATTATTATTTTTAATTAGAACTATTTGAACACCATCAACTAACATTTGAAACCCCTACATTTTTACCTTTATTTATTTGTGTTGTCCCGCCCTGTTGGCACTAGAAAAAGTGGAAAGGGACATCGAAGTTCTTAACCATCAGCGCAATTTTCACCCTGTTATCAAGATTTTCTGGAAAATCCCAGTAAGTCTGCATTTTGAATGGCACTTCAGTTGAAATTGGACGATGGGATGAACGTTTTTTTTGTAATAATGTGTTTGCCATGACAATTGGTTGGAATCCAATTAACTTCAGTTTTGAACATAAAACTATATAATCAATTTCTTGATCACAGTTAATTGGATTCTAAGCAATTGTAGAAACATTATTTAAAAAAAAAACATTTCAACCAGTTGTCAAATTTCAATTTAAGTGATATATGACCAACGCTATTAATAATAAATTATTAATTTCAATTTAAGTGATATATGACCAACTGGATTAATAATAAATTATTAATTTCAATTTAATATATTATTTTTATAATTTAATAAATATGATGATGAAGACGTTCAATTTGATCTTAAGATTTTTAAGATTTTTTTTTTTAAGAGATTTTTAAAATTTCTTTAAAATATATATATATATATATATATATATATATATATATTTGGATACTCTGTTGAATTTCTCACTAGTTCATGGTCATGCATTTAATTTCAATTTTATGTTTAGCATTTACTTGAATCATAAATAATTGTAGTAACAATATCTAGTTGCATTAAATCAAGATCACAAGAACACAAAGAATAACCATGCACAAGAACACAAGAAGTATCCTGAGAAACCCTTCTCAACAAGGGAAGAAAACCCAACAATTTTTTTGCTATATTCTTCAAGAAAAAGACCTCCCACACCATCACCAAACCTAGCACTCAAAAGGGTGTTGTAATTCTCATAATTTCAGACCACAACTTCTGAAATCATGAGATGACACAATGATAAGTGTGTTTCCTCAATGGGGATTCACCTTTATTTATACAAGACTTATCACATCAAATGATGTGTCTATTGGCACAATAGGGCCGACCTCAATAACTCAGAATATAATTATTAATTACAATATTAATTATCTTTCACTTTATGGTGGGGTCGACCTGTACCCTTTATATCACAATTAGGGTTACTTGTAAGTTTGACTCTTAGACAATATAGCAAGGGATCTCACACCCACTAGTGCTCAGCCACTAGGGGCACGCCCACCTGTGCTCAACCACAGGGACGTCCAAGTCAACAGATCTCTATCTCACTGCGTCTCACAAGAGAATCATCAGGATACACGCTCACTAGTGCTCAACCACTAAGATCACCTCCACCTGTGCTCAGCCACATGAATTTCCTACTCAACAGATCTCTATCTCATCGAGTCTCACAGGAGAATCATCTGGAGTATCACATCATCTCAACTGTAACATACCCACTACGGCCTAATAGATTTTTTTTTTTGCCTTTTTCTCCTTTTTCTCGAGGGATAGAATTCCCGAGTTCCTACGAGGTCCTAGCGCAGGCTAGCTCTTCCTGTCGGAACCTTCACTAAACCAATCCACCGATTCTTTCATTGAAAACCCGTCGTGTACAACTCAAGCACCAAGTGCGGGCTTCACCTCCATGTGATCATCGGTTATGACCCCGAGCCAAGCCAAGAGGCGCCTTTCACAATTCGCGACTCAGCGATGCTCGAGAGTCAAGTCCTTTGACTCTTCAAACCCCAAAACCCGAAATCGTACCTTTGATGAGATCAACGGCTGCGAATCTCCCCCTGATCTGACTGTCCTGGCCGTATCGGGATTTCGGTAACAGGGAGTTTGAAATGCAAGAGAGTCGAGTATTTCGACTCTTTGAACCCCGAAACCTGAAATCCGATATGTGAGTTCTTGTATGAGATCCAACGGTCCTCAATGATATGGATCCAACGGTCCAGATCTCTTCGGAGTTTCGTGAACCGGGAGTTCACGATGCAACGACTCCAGAACTCCCATCACTCAAATCCCCGAATTTCGATATGGGAACTCGTGTAGAATATCAACGAACCTCGTTGATCTGGATCTGATGGTCACTATCCCTCCCGAGCTTAAGGGTGTTGAAGGACACTCAGCCTTAACCCCCTTGCTGTCCTATGAGATCCAATGGCTTACGGGGTTTCAGAGCTTTCCCCGAACTCTGACCGCTCACCACGCGTCTCCTCCGATGGACGGTCCAAATCCTCCCGGAGTTTCGTGAACCGGGATTTCGCGACTTGCCAAGACGAGGGGTCTTCCCCTTTGGTCTCTCGAGTGCCGAAACACCAAAATGTCGAAACCTATTCACACTAAGCTGATTCGGAGTTTCTCATATCGGGACTTTGTGACTTGCAACGACGAAGGGTCTTGCCCTTTGGTTTCCCGGGTGTTGAAATGCCGAAATGCCGAAATCTATTCACGCTAAGCTGATTCGGAGTTTCGCATACTGGGACTTCGCGACTTGCGATGACGAAGGGTCTTGCCTTTTAGTTTCCCGGGTGCCGAAACGCCAAAATGTCGAAATGCCGATGAACGGGTCCGGATACTCCGGGACTTTCAGGATGTTGCCAAGTCCACTCTCCTACCTATGCAAGGATAAGGTCGACGGGAAATAGAGCTCTGACAAATCCTTCATAGGGTTCTTGGGTAAATTATCCCTAGGCTTGGTGACCTAACTAAAAATCCTTCTTGAGTCACCTAGCTATAAACTCTGTGGTAAGGGTAAAGTAAACTCGTGGGTTTACTCTCGTGGTAGTCCTTTCAAGGGACTCACTCTGGCTTTGGAGTGCGAGGAAACTTCCAGGGAGGGGGTGCCTTCGGGAAATTACACCAGGGCATAGCGCGAGTCAAGTAGATGGGACAATTCTCAAGGGAAACTGACTTGTATTCTGAACTTACTCATTCTATACATAACCGATTATGATTATACTAGTATAAGCATGCATCGATTACCTCAAATCAAAACACAAGGCAAACACTTCTATACAGAAACCATTTATGAGTGTATAAAACATGAGTATGTGTTCGGGATATGCAATTCAAAATACAAGACATATCACTTATCAGAAAACACCAGACGCGAAGCAAATGCTAAGAGGGGTGCTTGTTTCCACCCAACCGTAGGCTAAGTGAAGCCATATGGATTTACCACTAGCCACCCCCGAGCTAGACCACGATGCTTGGAGATTCAGTTTTCTACTTCCAACTCAACGAAAGTCAAGGATGAAGGTTACTCTCCTTCTCCTCTGTTCAGAACTCCCTGTGTTTCCAGAGTTTCTCGAGTTCTTCCCCATGATCCCTGTCGCGTGCATTCCCTCCTCTCCCCTTACCACACTTCCTCTCTTGTCTTTTTCCTCTGCAAGATTGTGTGTGGCACAAATTTCCCCGTCTGCGGTCAGGTTTGGGAGCTGTTACGGATGGGCGGTTCACCTCCATCCCCTCATTAACTCTTGAGGAGCCTCCCCACCTACCAATCCGACGGGAAATCCATTCCG
The DNA here is from genome assembly GCA_009831015.1 of Picea engelmannii. Taxonomy (NCBI): domain Eukaryota; kingdom Viridiplantae; phylum Streptophyta; class Pinopsida; order Pinales; family Pinaceae; genus Picea; species Picea engelmannii. Next base: position 168,896 of record ML792307.1, on the reverse strand, counting down.
GGGTCAGAGAGTTTCTTTGGTCTTTGAGCAAGTAAAACCAGTACAGTACTGGCTCAGTGGAAGTTAACATAACCATTCCAGGTCCCTTCCACCACCTCTCATTAGCCATCGTGGTCTCTTTTAGCACATCCCCCCTCCCAACAGCCATGCAACACATATTCATAACATAATTTACATTCATCGACCTTTTATAAAAAGGTCCATCAAATCAAACATTCACGTCTTTGAGTTTTCCATAGTTCTTGGCCAATATAGTTATTTTTACAGACTGGGGGAAACAGGGTGTTACAATTCCCTCCCCCTTAAAGGAACATCGTCCTCGATGTTCTATATATCAATATGACGTGTATGTACATAAGTGAACAAAATCGGATATGATTGTTTCATGGCATCTTCCAATTCGCAGGTAGCCTCATCTGGGCCAAAATGTTTCCACTGCACCTTGATGTGCAATGGTTCGGTTCCTGAGTGGGGTTTCCTTTCTGTCCAATATGCATTGAGCTTCTGGTAGGAATTCTCCCTTCGGTTCCACTTGGATCACAAACCAGTCAATTATATGATTAGAATCATGTACATATTTCTTCAATAATGAAACATGGAAAACATTATGTGTTTTTACTATGGGAGGAAGTGATAGCCTATAGGCTACAAGTCCCACTCTATCTAGAACTTCAAAGGGTCCACAATACCGAGGTGCCAACTTGGCACAAGCTCCCATCCTCAGGGAACTCTTCCTGGGCCTAACTCTGAGATATACGTGGTCTCCTGTCTTGAATTCTCTTGGAGTTCTTTTTCGGTCGGCGTAAATTATCTGTCTGTTCTAAGCGACCTTCAGATTCTGTTTTATCTGAATCACTTGTTGTTCCATTTCTTTCATCATGTCGGGTTCAATAGTAATCCTGTTTACGGGATTACTCCAACTGACTGGAGTGTTGCATGGTCTACCATAGAGGACTCTAAAAGGACTTGTCTTCATGGATTCTTGGTAGCCATTGTTGTAGGTGAATTCCACCAGTGGCAGGTAATCTTCCCACTTCTTGGGTTGATGCATTACATTCATTCTTAGCATGTCTTCCAATATTTGGTTCACTCTTTCCATCTGTTCATCAGTTTGAGGATGATAGGATGTGCTAAACAGTAATTTGGTCTCCATACCAACCATCAAGGATTTCCAAAAGTTGGAAGTAAATTGTGTGTCTCTATCAGACACGATCTCTTTAGGCATACCATGTAGTATGAATATCTCCTTCATGAATATGATGGCGATATCTATTGCCTTGCAAGTCGATTTGACGAGGATAAAATGGGCGGACTTGCTCAATTTATCCACCACTACCATGATGGCATCATTTTGTTTGGTTGATGTTGGTAATCCGGTGATGAAGTCCATGGAAATGGTTTCCCACTTCCATTCTGGGATTGGTAGAGATTGTAATAATCCTGCTGGGTGTCGGTGTTCTGCTTTAACCTGTTGGCATTCCAGGCACTTAGCTAAATAGTTAGCTATGTCTTTCCTTAACCCAGGCCAATAGAATTATTTCCTAGTGGTCGTGATCATCTTTTGATATCCCGGGTGACCAGTATATGGTATTTTATGTAGTTCATCCATTATGAACCTCTTCAAGTCATCACAATCTGGAATATACAATTTGTTTCTGTAAGCTAGCAAACCTCCATCTATCATCTGGTAGCCTTCATACTTTATTCCTGTGGATTCTTGCTCCAAGTATGAGGTCACGGTCAGGAAGAATGTGTATGTTTCTTGTGCATTCTTGACTCTTTCTTTGACATTCGTCTCGTAGGTGCTCACTACTGCCAAGTGAATTGTTTTCATACTTCTACTAAGGGCATCGACCACCTTATTTTCCTTTCCTTTAGCATGTTTGATTTCAAAATCAAACTCACTAGGGAGGGCCATCCACCTAGATTGTCTGGCATTGAGCTTTGGTTGGTCAAACAAATATCGCAATCCACAGTGGTATGTCATAAGTACAAATTTCCTTCCCAGGAGGTAATTTCTCCACATTTTTAAGGCGTGCAATATGGCGGCCAACTATAGATCATGGGTCACATAGTTGACTTCGTGCTCATTCAATTTTCGGGAGTCATAGCAGACTACACTTCCTCCTTGCATAAGGACGCCTCTGAGACCTTCCTTACATGCATATATGCACACGAGGAAGTCATTTTCAGGATCAACGATCTTCAACATGGGTGCATGGGTCAGAAGATGTTTCAGGGATTGAAATATTCACATTCTTGTGTCCACGTGAATTTAGCTCCCTTCTTCTGGAGGGCAGTGATCGGACAACCAATCTTGGAGAATCCTTTTATAAATCTCCTATAGTACCCTACTAAGCCCATAAAGGATCTCATATCTGAAACGTCCTTTGGGGTAGGCCATTCCATGATAGACCTGATCTTGTCAAGATCTACTGCTACTCCCTCTTCAGATATGACATGGCCCAAGTAATGTATCTGCTTCTGGAAAAAGTCGCACTTGCTAAATTTGGCATAGAGATGATGTTCTCTTAGCACTTGAAACACAAGTCTAAGATATTCCTCATGTTCCTCTCTATTCTTGAAGTAAATTAATATATCATCAATAAAAACCAGTACGAATTTTTCTAGGAATTTGCTGAGCACATTGTTCATCAAACACATAAAAGTGGAAGGGGCATTGGTCAATCCAAATGGTACTACCACAAACTCATAGTGACCATATCTCGTCCCGAAGGCAGTTTTGTGGATGTCTTCACCCTTGATTCGGACTTGATGGTATCCAGATCTCAAGTCAATCTTTGAGAAGATGGAAGCACCTCCAAATTGATCGAACAGGTCATCGATCCTAGGTAAGGGGTAATTGTTCTTTATGGTTACCTTATTGAGTTGTCTATAATCTATGCACAGTCGGAGGGTACCATCTTTCTTTTTCACAAACAGTACTAGTGCTCCCCAAGTTGACACACTGGGCTGGATATAGCCTCTGTCCATCATTTCTTTTAGTTGTAATTTAATCTCAACTACCTTGGGTGTGCTCATCCTGTAGGGTGTCCTAGACACTGGCACCGCTCCCGGTGCAAGTTCTATCGAGAAGTCAATGTCCCTTCTCGGAGGTAAACCTGGTACCTCTTCCGGAAATACATCTCTATATTCTCTTAGTGTGGGGTGGTCTTCGAGGCTTGGTTTTTCATCTTCAATTGATTCCAACACCTGTATCTCATATATTGGACATCCCTTTCTGCAAGAATTTCTCATTTGAAGCGATGATATTCGTCTCACCGAGACAAGTTTTTGGATCCCTTGAAGGATTATCCTTCTTCCTTCTTCACTTACACATTCTAAGGTTTTATGGTAACAGTCCAGTCTGGCTTTATATGTGTCTAGCCAATCCATACCAATCAACAGGTCATATGATCCTAGGGGTAATACATTAAGGGTTTCTTGGGTGGGGAATTCACCCATAGTGAATTGGCAAGCTGGTATGACCTCCACTACCTTTCTTTTGGTGTCAGTGGCTCACTGTACCAACCATGGCTTGGTGTGTTTATGTGGCTGTAATTTACACTTATCAGTAGCCTTAGGGGCTATATAACTCAAACTTGAACCAAGGTCAATTATAATAGATACTAGATGGTTGGTGATCATACCTTCCATCTCCACCACTGAAGCTTGGTGGTCAGCTTGTTTATTATCCATGGCTGCATAAATTTGCGGCATACTCTGGGCCACGTCATTGACGGTGGTAGCTTCTTGAACGTTGTCAATTCTATGATTGTTCTATTGTCGGTGCGAGCAGTCCCTCAGTATATGTTCTTCTCCACAACCCCAACATTTTAAGGGTTCTTTCTTTGGGTTGTCAACCTTTCCTGGGGTAGATCCAAAAGGTTTATTTCTGCTCTGGGAGGGCAAATTTTGTTGTTGTACACTTCGGGTTGGGAAGCTCATCCTTGAGTCATTTTTATATTTTTTAAATCTTAGGGATTTAAACCCCTTTTTCTAAAATCCCAAACTCTTCTTCTGCTTCCATCCTTCATGAGGTTCTATCCGATGCCCAAGTTGTTCATAACAATATCTTGCCTTTAGGATATTATCTTCTAGGGTCTTTGGCTCGTCAAACTCAATCCTGTTTTGATAATCCTTAGGTAGTCCACTGATGAATCGTTGCACCTTTTCCTTTTCTTCTTTTATATAGGGTACGTACCTCAACAATTCGAGGAATCTGCTGACATATTCCTCTATGGTGCATCGCCCCAGCTTGAGTTCATAGAATTCTTTAGTCTTTTCGTCGAAATACTTTTCTGACAGATACTTCTTCCTGAAGTATTTCTCAAACCGTTCCCAAGATAGGTCTTCTTCGTGAATCCATTTTACGTTCTTAAGGTCTTCCCACCAAATGGAAGCCTTCCCATTCAGGTTGAAAGTGGCTACTCGTGCCTTCAAATTTTTCGAGAAGTCATGGACTCTGAAATACTTCTTTAGTCCAAGCAGCCAGGCCTCCACGTCCTTTCCCTTCTTTATTTCCCCATCGAAAGAGGGTGGTTTGGCCTTCTTGAATTCTTAGAGATTATGATTTTTGGAATGATTTCTCTTCTTCCATTTTCTTCGGGAATAAGAACTAGTTCTGCTACTCGAAGATCCCTCCGAGCCGCTAGTTTCCTTTCCAGAGGAATCGTTCGACGCTTGTCCCTTATCTCTGGGGTGAACCTTTCTCGAGGTGTTCCTCCCAGTGTGGCCACTTAAAGGACCACGTTTCCGTATCCCAGGTGGGCTTCGACTTCTCTTTGTCTGTCGTTGGTCCGCGTGACTGGTGTCAACTCCATGCTGCAATTGTCTTTGTATGTCAGATAAGCTCTGCAGCAAGACTGCATTAATTTCTGTTTGCTTCTCTTGCTCTTTTATCAACCTCTCGTTGTCGACCTTGCAGCTTTGTAGTTCGACAATGAGGCTTCTCACAGTCTCATCTAGATCTAGAGGGGTTTCTACTGCTCTCCTTTCGTCAGACTCTTCGTCTCTATTGTGGGAGCCATCTCCTACTTCGTGGTGCGTCACCATTCTATGCGACTGCAGTTTCCCATGGTTGATCGTTCGCTTGTTGTGAAAGAAAAACACTTGTTGTTAGTCAACATTATATTCATTCACAATCAGTGCATAGTTCATATTTTTCAAATGCATACACACAACAAAATTATTATTATTTTTTTTTTTTATAACTTCGACTTTTGATAAGGGGGGTTTAGGATAGAGAGTTACTCCTTTTAAGAGTAATTCAGATGGATTTTCCGCGCAACTCCTCCATGAGCCCAAGCAGGCCAAGTGTTGTAACCATGCTCTGATACCAATTTGTAACATACCCACTACGGCCTAATAGATTTTTTTTTTTTCTCCTTTTTCTCCTTTTTGTCGAGGGATAGAATTCCCGAGTTCCTACGAGCTCCTAGCATAGGATATCTCTTCCTATCGAAACCTTCACTAAACCAATCCACCAGTTCTTTCATTGAAAACCCGTCATGTACAACTCAAGCACCAAGTATGGGCTTCACCTCCATGTGATCATCGGTTATGACCCCGGGCCAAGCCAGGAGGCGCCTTTCACAATTCGCGACTCAGCGATGCCTAAGAGTCAAGTCCTTTGACTCTTCAAACCCAGAAACCGGAAATTGTACCTTTGTTGAGATCGACGGCTGCGAATATCCCCCTGATCCAACAGTCCTGGCCGTATAGGGATTTTGGTAACCGGGAGTTAGAAATGCAAGAGAGTCTAGTATTTCGACTCTTCGAACCCCGAAACCCGAAATCCGATACACGAGTTATTGTACGAGATCCAATGGTCCTCGATGATATGAATCCAACGATCCAGATCTCTTCGGAGTTTCGTGAACTGGGAGTTCACGATGCAACGACTCCAGAACTCTTGTCACTCAAATCCCCGAATACTGGTATGGGAACTTGTGTAGGGGATCAACGAACCTCGTTGATCTGGATCTGCCGGTCACTATCCCTCCTGAGCTTAAGGGCATTGAAGGACACTCAACCTTAACTGCCTTTCTTTCCTACGAGATCCAATGGCTTACGGGGTTTCAGAGCTTTCCCTGAACTCTGACCACTCACCACGTGTCTCCTCCGATGGACGGTCCATATCCTCCCGGAGTTTCGTGAACCATGATTTCACGACTTGCGAAGATGAGGGGTCTTCCCCTTTGGTCTCCCGGGTGCCGAACGCCGAAATGCTGAAACCTATTCACACTAAGCTGATTCAGAGTTTCCCATACCAGGACTTCGTGACTTGCGACGACGAAGGGTCTTTCCCTTTGGTTTCTCAGGTGCCGAAACACCGAAATGTTGAAATGACGAAACCTATTCACGCTAATTTGATTCAGAGTTTTGCATATCGGGACTTCGTGGCTTGCGACGACGAAGGGTCTTGCCTTTTGGTTTCTCGGGTGCCGAAACATCGAAATGCAGAAATGTCGATGAACGGGTCCGAATACTCTGGTACTTTTAGGATGTTTCCAAGTCCACTCTCCTGCCTATGCAAAGGATAAGGTCGATGTGCAATAGAGCTCTGACAGATCCTTCAGAGGGTTCTTGGGTAAATTATCCCTAGGCTTGGTGACCCGACTAAAAATCCTTCCTGAGTCATCGAGCTATAAACTCTGTGGTAAGGGTAAAGTAAAATTGCGGGTTTACTCTCATGGTAGTCCTTTAAAGGGACTCACTCTGGCTCTAGAGTGCGAGGAAACTTCCCGGGAGGGGGTGCCTTCATGAAATTACACCAGGGCATAGCGCGAGTCAAGTAGATGGGACAATTCTCAAGTGAAACTGACTCATATTCTGAACCTACTCATTTTATACATAACCGATTATGATTATACTAGTATAAGCATGCATCCATTACCTCAAATCAAAACAAAAGGCAAACACTTCTATACAAAACCCATTTATGAGCATATAAAACATGAGCATGCATTCGAGATATGCAATTCAAAATACAAGACATAACACTTATCAGAAAACACCAGACATGAACCGACTGCTGAGAGGGGTGCTCATTTCCACCCAACCGTAGGCTCAATGAATCCAAACGGATTTACCACTAGCCACCCCCGAGCTAGACCACGATGCTTAGAGATTCAGTTTTCTACTTCCAGCTCAACGAAAGTCAAGGATGAAGGTTACTCTCCTTCTCCTCTATTCAGAACTCCCTGTGTTTCCAGAGTTTCTCCAGTTCTTCCCCACCATCCCTGTCGCGTGCATTCCCTCCTCTTCCCTTACCACACTTCCTCTCTTGCCATTTTCCTCTGCAAGATTGCATGTGGCGCGAATTTCCCCATCCGCAGTTAGGTCTGGGAGCTATTACGGATGGGCGGTTCACCCCCATCCCCTCATTAACTCTTGAGGAGCCTCCCCATGTACCAATCTGATGGGAAATCCATTCCGGGGTCAGAGAGTTGCTTTGGTCTTTGAGCAAGTAAAACCAGTACGGTACTGGCTCGATGGAAGTTAATGCAACCATTCCAGGTCCCTTCCACCACCTCTTGTTAGCCATCGTGGTCTCTTTTAGCACATCCTCCCTCCCAACAACCATGCAACACATATTCATAACATAATTTACATTCATCAACCTTTTATAAAAAGGTCTGTCAAATCAAACATTCACGTCTTTGAGTTTTCCATAGTTCTTGGCCAATATAGTTATTTTTACAGACTGGGGGAAACAGGGTGTTACATCAAATCTCTGCACAGAGGCGAAAAATAAACCCATCAGATGGGCTCCTTCACCCCTCACAGGGGTATACATCATTTCATCTCAAACGATACAACCATGTCGTGGGCATCTTCCCTTCTTAGGGGCACACATCGTTTCGTCTCCGTCTCAGAGAGAACGACACACCCAACTCATGGGCATCTTCCTTTCTTAGGGGAACACAACGTTTCATCTCCATCTTAGAGAGAACGACACACCCAACTCATGGGAATCTTCCCTACATAGGGGCACATAATGTTCCATCTTTGTCTCAGAGAGGAACTACACACCCATCTCATGGGCACACCCAACTCATGGGCTTCCTCACCCCACACAGGGGCACACAACGTTCCATCTCCGTCTCAGAGAGGAACAACACACCCATCTCATGGGAACACCCAACTCACGGGCTCTCTCACAGGACGACTCACTTAGTCTGTGTCCTGGAAGATGTCTCACGCAATTGTAATCATCAACACTCCCTCTCAGCTAGGGAAGAATTCTTCATCAGGCCAAGTCTCGCACGAAAATACTTGAACTTTGTCTTGGATGTAGTCATCAACACTCCCTCTCAGCTAGGGAGGTATTCTCCACCAGGACAAGTTTCTCATGGAAGTACTCGAACTTCGTCTTGGCAATAATCATCAACACTCCCTCTCAGCTAGGGAGGTATTCTCCTCCAAGCCAGTCTCTCACGGAAGTACTTGAACTTTTTCTTGGAAAGTGGTTTGGTGAATATATCTGCAGTCTGATCATGTGTAGGAAGGTATTGCACGTGTACTGCTTTCCTCTGCACCATGTCTCTGATATACTGATATTTTATCTCAATGTGTTTCGATCTATCATGAAACACTGGGTTCTCAGAGAGCTTCACACAACTCTAGTTATCACAATGAATAATGGTAGGATCCATCTCATGATCAAATAAATTTGTCAGAAGCTTGCGAAGCCACACTGCTTCGTGGACTGCCACACTCAATGCTATATATTCTACTTCTGCAGTACTCAAGACCACAGAGCTTTGTTTCCTACTGCACCAGGAAACCATGGCAGACCCCAAGGTAAAAACAACAACTTGATGTGCTCTTTCACTCCACTGTGCTTCCTGCCCAATTTGCATCGACATATCTCTACAAACTCAAGTCTACACTGGAGGCATATCTCAGGCCATATCCAACAGTGCTTCATAGATATCTCAATACATGTTTCATTGCTATCCAATCAGTCTGTCTCAGTTAACTCATGAACTAACTAAGCACATTCACTGCATAGTATATATTAGGTCTGGCGTTAACCAGATACATCAATGATCCAATCAGCTTTTAGTACACATGTGGATCAATTTCATATGAATCGAAAGAATCCTCATTCATCTTCTTCAAGTTCATCATCATTGGTGTAGGCATGGATTTGTAGTCCATCATCTAGAATATTTCCACTGTATATTTTCATTGACTCGGAAAAATATCATCAGTTCTCTACCATACTTCTAGTCCTAAGAAGTAGTGCATCATACCCAGATCCTTCATCTCGAAAACAAAAGTCAATGCTTGCTTTCATTCAACAATAAGTCTTTCTAAACCGGTAAGGAATAAATCATCCACATACAGGACCAAGATCAGGCATTCGTTGCCAACAATATGATAATATAGGTTTGGATCAGCAACACTCTTGCTGAAATCCAAACTCATGAAGAATCCATCCATCTTCTTGTACCTAGCATGAGGTGCTTTCTTTAGTCCATACAATACTTTCTTCAACCTGTACACATGATTTCTCATTGTATGTCATGAATCTCTCTGGCTGCTTGATGTAAACTTCTTCCTCAATCTCACCATTAAGAAAATTTGTCTTTACATCCATCTGATGTAGTTTCCAACTCATGAATGATAGTACGGATGGAAGTGTATCGGGCTACTAGATCAAATGTCTCATCATAGACAACTTCCTTTGTTTGTGAGAATCCTTTGGCTACAAATCTCTCTTTGTATTTCTCGACACTTCCATCAGCTGCATGCTTGATCTTATAGATCCATTTGGAAGTCACTACAAAGTTCCCTTTTGGTCTCATAACAATATCCCATACATCATTCTTCAAGATATGCTGATATTATTTTGTCACGGAATCTTGCCATACCTGCTCACCTGTAGCTTCTCCATGACAAGAAGACTCAGAATTAATGATGTGGCTCATGGCTGAAAGGTAGCTTGAAAATATCTTTGGTCTCTTGCTTTCTCAGGATGTGCCTTGAGTGGCTGCATGTCCCTCTGCCCCTTGCAGAGTTTGTTGAGAACAAACATGCCTTTTTTTTTTATTTCCTACTGCAATATCTCTAGGATATCAACTGGAGTAGATGGATCAACTTGAATAATGGTTCTCCCTCTAAACTACTGAAGGGGAGAAGGCAATGTCTCTTCCTTCTTCTCAATTAGTTTGACTCCCTCTGAGTCAAGTAACTCCCTCTGAAGTATGAAGGATAAATATCTTCCTTTGTTGTTAACCTTCCTGGAACAAGAAAACAAACAAAAGGAAACAAGACACGAATATCTCCTAGAGGAGATTCATGAGTATGTCTCTAGAATCAAAACAATTTAAGGATTGTTGTCACAACTACAACACCTACTTGTAATGTAACAACTTTATAAATGTAGGTTAGAGGCATGATAATTTAAATCAAACATGGAGTCTTCATTTCCAGTGTGTTTTTCCTTTGAATGCACTGAGATCCCTCTGGATCCATGATTTGCAACAAGGGTTCTTTCCTCCTTGTTGGCAACCCTACATGATTTTTTCCTTTTGAAGTGACAAATAACAATTCTTGTAGTTGCTTACGCTTCTTCATGTAAGTATTTCTATTTGAAGGTGACTACTCAATTGTAAAAAAGATGTTTTGATTGTTCCTATTTTATTTTTTTCGTTTTCATGCTTCATTCATGATTGAAAACATGAATGAAACATTGAAACTTATAATCAAATTGCAATTGTATCCAAGTCTTGGTCTTTATGTAGGGTCAATGTTCTTACAACTCTTTTAATGAATGTTGTTTTTCTTTGAAGCTTATCATATATCAATAAAACATTTGTTTTTGAGTTGCTCCTGGATTATAAGCTATATCTTGAGTACTTTGTAAACACATCAAAAATAGATTGGCATTAAGACTATAAGATTCTTCATTAACATTCTTGATAGATCATTTTCGATTTTAAAATCCTTTGATTGGTATTTTTATTTTTGGATTGCATCCTCTCCTAACCTTGGAAAATCAAGGTACCCATTACATATGATGAGATTCAAACTCGGTCGTACCCTGTACTCTGTTTGAAGTGGTAATTCGAATCGACATATCCATCATTCCAAACTAAAGTCTTGGGTTTCATTTTGTACTCATGGCATTCATTACCTGAAACGCTCGATTTTCATGGCTTGAAACCCCTTATGCTCTCGTTTTGGTCGCGCTAGGGTAACTATGGGTTTTATTCCTTTGTTACTTTCTCTGGACTTCCTTTGTTTTTTCTACCCCTTATGCTCACAGTGAGTTCTGGTCGCCTTTGTGACTACCTATCCAAACCCTTATGGTCCTTGTCGTCCGTGTTCAGCCGAATGGCTCCCAAACTTTGTTGTTGTATGATGACACGAGTGAAGAACTTAAAATCTAGGGTTGGATTGTGTTTCTTGAGAAGTTCTAGGGTTATAAATTACAAGCAACCCAAGATTTTTCACTCACATTCGATGGATGCAGAGCCAAAGTGGGTGATATTCAATTGGAAATCATCGAGGAATTCCTGAGTGAGGAAACAGGTCTCCCCCTCACCAACCAAAAATGGTTTAAAAATTCAAAGCTAGACGAGGTACCATGGGGTCTGTTCGTCACCTCCTGAAAAATTCAATGCTGTGACAAAGGTATGCCACTCTCTCTGTTGAAGGATAGATGGCATGGTTTATTGGCAGTGTTAAGACATTTTGTCACTTGTGAAGGCCGCTACGACCTCGTCTTCCTTTACCACATAAGACTGCTAATGCATTTTATCAGTTTCCAGTTAAACATGCCTTTTTACTTATTAAGAAGTTTATATAAGATGTCAAAGAGATATAAAAGGAATAAATTGGATTCCAGTTTATTTCATCATGGGTTGATTAAGTTGTTGATAGTCCATCATCTGAAACTACTTAATGATGATTGGGATGCTTTTGTGACTCACAATGGCTTTGTTACAGTAAACCCTGTGGAGAGTTCGGTGGTTGATAAACCTATGCTAGAGAAGTCTCTTTTTCCCTCCAATGATAGGCCAGTTTTCTTATGTGAAAACCCTTGTGAAAGGGTTACGCCCGATCAGTCTGTGTGTGAACAACAGGACGTCGGCTCCAAGCTTGTTGAAACTCCTGAGTGTGAGCAAGTTGTCGACCCTAACCTTAATATCAAATCCACCAGTGAAAACCCTTCCAAATAGTCAAATAAAAATCGAGACATGCGAGGGTTTAATAAAAAGAGGGGTGGGAGACTAATTTCGAGGATCCTACAGAATAGATCAAAAGCTCATGTGAGCTCGATCTAATCGGTCGAGGTCAATGAGAGCTTTGACTCTGAGATTGAAAAATCCCCGGCAGCTGAAGACCCAAATCACTCTAAACCGGATCTCAGTCAAGCTTTCGATTATGTAAATAACTTGCCACCGTGTCTGAAGCACAACAAGGATTTTCCAGGAATTAAATTCAATCAAAATCCGATAGTGGATGGTGGCAGTGTTTTAACACACAATCATGTGCTTCCTCAACCATTTTTCCCTGTGGTAAATTGTGAAGTGTGTTTACATTGGATAGGTCTATATTACAAAGAAATTCCCGTCCTTCAAGAAAAAATCAAGGCTCTTACGGCTCAAAACCTCTCATTGGAAATTGAAAACCACGAGCTTAAGATCAATGCACAAAGGCAAGGAAAACACTTGAAAAGGACTGGCAAAAACGTCGATAGTATCGAGACTGTAATCAACTCTGAAATTTTGTGATTAGAATTTGGTTTTCAATTGAATGGTAAGATTGTTTTTTAATTTTATTTGTACTTTTATTGTTATTTTTCTAATTAATATAGAGTGATTTAGATTTTTGTTGTCAATAATAAGACTGGCTACAAAATCGAGAGATTCTGTAGCCAAGTCAATTTTCATATAAAATTTGGAAAATGTTGGTTAAATAAATATCTAATTTGCTTATTTCGTTTTCTTTTAGGATATGATGTATCTTGTGGTGATCTCATAAGATGGAGCATTTCTGGACTTAGTTAATTAGTCATTTCTTTTGGCTTATTTTATAAATCAAAACAAAACTTTCATAATTTTGAAGATCTTACAGTTTGATATTGAGTGGCTTTTTAGACCCTCTATTTTTGTAACTGTTAGATCCTTTTGAGATATGATCCTATCTTACAAGATATGATGTTTAGATTTCAAGAACTCTTTAAATACTACATATTTTTGTAATGAAATCATCTTGGCGTAGGGAAAAAGATGGATGATTAATTCACAGACTTAAATGGAACAACAATATGCATTTTGGCTTTATCTTCTTGTAAATGATGTTATCATTTATGTTTTGTTTATCCTGATATACTAATAGGTTTTGATAGCTTTAGACTTCACAATCTGTTATGTTTTGGGATAATTCTTTTATAAAGATCATCCATATTTGATGCTTTAGATATTAATAGTGTGATCATCTATTCAACTTAAATGACATGATTTCTCTTTAATTTTTAGTTGAATGATCAAATGAAATGTTGTTACAATCAAATTTATCTTAATGTAATCGCTTGCGATCATAAAATCACAGGACCTATTCATATCATCTATTTTGTTATTAAAACTCAACTGCCAACACATTGTTCTGGATTTATTTAGAACAGTCTTAAGGTTCATTGCAGGTTTCCCTCTTGGACGTGGTAGTTGGACATTCTCTAATCATACAGATGCTTGGATACATATCGCTAACTCACTAACAGGTTAATTCATTTATATTTTTCTATCATTTACTTATCACTGAAACTCGAGTGTATGGTTCATCTTTTGACTATCCACACGTTTCTGTTTCATAGTATTTTATTTTATATTAGTTTAGATTTATAAAGGAAAAAACAAAAAAATATTTTTATGTCCTTTCTTTATCTGCTTCTTCGAATCAAACATTTTTCACATTGAGTTTCGTAAGTTTAGATTAAAAACTTGCAGTTTGTATATCATGTACATAAGTAAGATAAGTAAATCTTTCATTTAAATATATCTACAATAGTTACATTATACGTATGTACACACACACACACACACACACACACACACACACACACACACATATATATAGTGATTAGTAATTAGTTAGTTATTTCATTTCTTTTAGGACTTTTAGATTGGCTAATGGAGCCATAAAACCTGTTGGAACGAGTTACACCAAACGGCTTGGGTTATTTAGACAACCCCGTACCAGACTCGTTCTTCTAGTTGATGGATGGTCATTTTTGCCCGTCAAAAAATGGTGCTAGAAGGAGGGCCTGGATACAATTGATGGCACGTGGAGGTCGCAAAACTCCACCCCCACACACTCGCTCCCCCGTAGTAACATGCAGTCGCTCAGACAACAATGCTACTTCTAAAACAAAAACTACCTCGAATGAAATCCCCGTTGAGCCAGTAACACCAAATCCTCAAGGAGCCGACGTACAAGAAATCATTCGTCAGTCACTCTTAAGGACACACGGTGCTTTGGGCTGTATCAGACAACCTAGCAGGCCTCTCAATCAACCTTTATATTTCTCGTATGTCCGAGAGAAACTTGAAGGCACTAGTCTACATTCAGATCCTTTAAGAGATAATGCCGCAAATCCTGACCACACCACTACTCTTGTAGCCAGAGGATATAATATTCCATCTTCCCCACCTCATTCATTCCCTTCCTCTTCAGGAGGAGATCCATTTGATGAAGGTAGTTCTTCATCTGAACCATCTCGGCCTTCGACACCACCTACACCCATGGAAAATCAAAACAATCCCGCCAGGCCTTGGCTCGATCAAGATGTTGTGGTTGTACCTAGACCCCAACACCCTTTACCAAAACACCCGAAGAAATGGTTACCTAAGTTCGATCCAGATTCTAAGCAAATTGCCAAGGATCACATAAATAAATTCATGCTAGCCATTAGACTCCGAAGTGTAGAACATGAAGATGTAGTATGTAGACATTTTCCTTACACGTTTGAGGGTAATGCCTCTACATAGTATTTCTCTCAACAACCTCACACTATTGTATCTTGGGACAGATTCGAGACTTGTTTCCTAAAGAAGTTCGAAGATGACAAAACTTCAAAAGTCTTAGTCATGGAGCTCTTTAGCTTAAGGATGAACCCTAAGGAGAAAGTAAAATATTTTAACCAAAGGTTCCTCACGTTAAAAAACCAAATTCCCACTGATTCAATGCCCACATAAAACCTTATTGTGGCATATTACACTAAAGCTCTACACAATAATATAACAATTTGGGTTAAAAGGTCTAAGAAATCAACGTTACTGGAAGCCTTCGAGGAGGCGAGCCAAATCGAAAAAAGATATTTTGAGCTTGAAAGATAATCTTAGTAATGAGGTAGAAATAACCCCATCTTCTAAGAAGAAAATATAAATTCTTCCTAGGCCTCCCCAAACCAAAACCCAATCAGAAACCTTAGACTTAGAAAGTTTACAAAAGGTCATCCAAAAATTATCAAATCAAGTCGTAGACTTGAGGAGATCTGCTAAAGAAGCATCTTCGAGCAAAGAAAGTTACAAACCTCCTTTCAGAAAACCTTTTCCCTCAAACCGACCGAATTCGACCCCTGAGGGTCTGAATTTTGAAATCTTACAATACGCTCTACAGACTATCCTTGAAGCACATGATAACTTAGTCCTCCCTGAGAATTTTGAAGACGTGGTTGAAGAAGAAATAGTTGAAGAAGATGAATTATCTCCCAATGTCTTCAGACATTTTTTCGACAGTATTTTTCAAGCCAATTTTGAATCTGTCCATCCTTACAACACCAGAAGTAAAACTCAGAGTAAATCCTCTTCCGAAATAAGTACTAATGTGCCTCCAAAAAAATTTAAACAAGCTTAAACAAAACAGAATCTAGCAGCCCCAAGTTTAGAGTATGATTTGATTGAAGACCTAAAGAAACTTAGAGATAATATTTATGTTTACGAAATTTTGAAGTTTCCTCTTCTTCTGTAGAAAATGCTTCAGAACATTGTAGAAAATAGTAAAAACAACAATATGAACAACAAGAAAATTGCAGAAATCAATTCCAAAACAGATCAAAAGGTCCTTGCTAAAACAACACCTGAACTCCCAGATAAAAGGGATCTCACTGAAAAAATTGTATCAAATGTAGATAAAGTAATTTCAGGGACAACGACTAAAAATCAACAGAATTCTGTTGTTAATACTAGAAAAAATGTCCCACCTTTCTTATTAACTTTTGAAATTTTCAATAGAAATGTACATAATTGCATGGTAGATTCTGACGCATCATCAAATGTGATGTCCTTTTCTGTTTGCCAAAAAATCAATGCTCAAGTTCAACCTTCTAGTCTTAAAATAATTGCTCGTTAGGCTATCTTCTAATCCTAAGGTTCACCAAATTATTGATATCATTGTTGTTGACATCCCTGAAGTTTATGGTTTATTATTAAGCAAGGATTGGTCTGAACAACTACATGGATACTTTGCAACAGATTGGTCTCATTTGTGGCTACCAGAAAATGGAAAACCAAACAAAATTAGGATTAATCGTGAACGTTACCTCAATCACACCGTGACGGATTTGAACGACGCTAATGAACCATTTATTGCTTCCACTAATTCACTTGAAATGCAGGGAATGAACACCTTCTTCGGTAACTTCATGGCTGAAACCTCCCCCATCACCGATCCAGAACAGCAGTCGAAGCTCATGACATGTACTTAGTCGGTAGCTTTACCGAATGTGCCAAACACTGTCGATGAAGCTCACATATGGTCACTTTACTTCGATGGATCCAAATCCAAAGAAGGAGTTGGTGCAGGATGTGTACTCATCGACCCGGCAGGTAATAAAACTTTTATCGCCTGTCGATTAGAGTTTGAATGTACAAACAACACCGTCGAATACGAGGCACTTTTGCAAGGACTCAGGAAATCTGTAGATATGAAAGTAAAGAACTTAATGGTATTTGGTGATTCATAAATTGTGGTCAGGCAGGTAAGAAATTTCATACATTGTCTATCACCACACCTGAAGAGTTACCAAACTGAGGTATGGAATCTAATGTGCAATTTTTCTGCATTTAACATCAATTCCATTCCTAGATTAAACAATTCTGAGGTTGATTTATTAGCTAACGTCGCTTCCAAACTTTTGCCCGCAAAAGGTCTTTCTCCAAATGCATTTTCAATTGAGTTATTGTTCAGACCATCAATCCGAGACAACGTCACTAATTGGAGAGTGTTTGATGATGATCAACATATCATCATTTTTTTGCACATGGAGGACACCTTCCAAGATGTGGTTATTGATGAAGGCACCCACGATGAAAATCTTCGCAATTTTATGGTAATATCAGAGCCGAGGTCTCCCGAATAAACATCTGATATGGTAAATTCTATCCCTAAAACTGTGGTAAGACTAGAAAAGTTTTATGATTTACATGATAAATTCAGAAAATCGGTAAATTGTAGAACAAACAGTTCTTCCTTGACTCATGAAAAGGTAAATCTAGGGACTAAAGATAATCCACAATATATCAATCTGAGAATGGGATGTTCCGAGCAAGAGCGGTCTGCTTTTATAAAACTCTTTAGTGAATTCAAGGATGTCTTTGCTTGGACATACGATGATTTAAAAACTTTTGACCCTAACATAATACAACATATCATCCCCATGAAACCCCAGACTCAACCTTTTCAGCATAAACTGAGAAAGATGCACCCTAAGATGGAACCAACAGTCAAGAAAGACATAAATAAATTATTGAACACAAAGATAATCTTCCCAATAAGACACACACAATGAGTGTCTAATCTGGTTCCTATAAGAAAGAAATGTGGAAAAATTCGACTCTGTGTCGATTTTCGGAACTTGGAACGAGCGTCTGACAAAGACAATTATCCTGTTTCTCCAATGGAACAAATTCTTCAGTAGGTATCTGGTTCTGAAAGATTGTCACTGCTAGAGGGTTTTTCGGGATACAACCAGGTCCTCATGTCTCCCCCTGACCAGTTAAAAACCACTTTTTGTACCCCATGGGGCACTTATGCCTATAGGAAAATGCCTTTTGGGATTATAAATGTCGGGGCCAATTTTTAGAAAGAAATGGATATTTCTTTTTGTGGTCTCATCAATCAATCTGTAGCTGTTTATATTGATGACGTTATTGTTTTCTCCAAAAATAAGAAAGATCACTTGTCTCACCTAAGGCCTTTCATAGAACGATGTCACAAGTACGACATATCTCTCAGCCCTAAGAAGTATATCTTTGCAGTGGAAGAAGGCAAACTTCTTGGATTCATAGTATCCAGTGATGGGATGATCATCGATCCCGAAAGAACTCAAGCCATTTCCAAACTTCCTCCCCCCTCCAAAAAATCTATGCAATCTTTTTTAGGCCAGATCAATTTTGTCAGAAGGTTTGTTCTGAGTTTCTCAGAAATGGTAAGGCCATTGCAAAAATTAATTAAAAAGGATGTTCAGTATCATTGGGGACCACAGGAAAATCAAGCTTTTGATTCCATCAAAAAATCCATAGTGGAGGCCCCTTCCTTGATGAGTCCTGATTTCTCACAAGATTTCACTCTTTATACTTTCACCTCTGACTGATCTTATGCCACTATGTTGACCCAAAAGAACGTTGAAAGCAATGAAATCCCCATTTCCTTTATGAGGTTAGCCTTCAAAGGAGTGGAGTTTAACTACCCGGCTGTAGATCAACAAGCTTATGCAGTTTTCAAAGTAGTGAAACATTTCCGATCATATTTGCTGAAATCCAGAACTAAAGTCATTGTGCCTTATCTTGCTATCAGAAACTTGTTAGTAAAAAAGGAATTGAGTGAAAAATGGGCAAACTGGATGACATCGTTACAAGAGTATGACCTCGAAATTACTCCTGCACAAATTGTTAGAGGTCAAGGTCTGTGCAAACTAGTGGTTGATTCAGTTGAAGAGCAACAGAGTCAAATTAATGTCTTAATTGTAAATCAGTGTAGTCAAAATCAAATCTGTTGTACACAAGTTGTTGCTAATTCTTGGTTTGATGATATTAATTTTTATCTAACACACGGTTATTCTCCTCGCCATCTCGATTGAAAAAAGAGAAGAGAATTAAGACTAAAATATGCACCTTTCCAGTTGGTAAATGGCGTATTATTTCGTATTTTTTTTTATAATGTCCTCATGCGTTGTTTGGAAAGAGATGAAGCAGAGAGAGTATTATCTGAACTGCATGCAGGTGAAGTTGGTGGGCACTTCGGCGGAGACACCATTGCTCAAAAAGTATTAAGAGTTGGGTACTATTGGCCCACGTTGTTCAAAGATGCCCATGCATTATGTCGTAAATGTATAATCTGCCAAAACGCTGCTGGACGAGTACAAAAGGCAACATTCCCTTTGCAGCTTGTTTTGGTAGATTCACCTTTTCAGCAGTGGGGTCTTGACATCATAGGGCCGATTAACCCCACTTCCTCACAACAACATAAATACATTGTTACAACAACAGATTATTTTACCAGATGGTCTGAGGATGCACCACTAAAAGTGGTAAATACTAGTCTGGTAATATCTTTCCTTAACTCAAACATCATTACTAGATTTGGTATTCCTGAGTGTTTGATCTTCGATAATGCTTCCTACTTTTCATCTCTCGATATGAGTGTTTTTTCTTTATAAAAATGGATCAAATTGAAATATTCTGCCAGCTATTACCCCCAAGGAAACGACTTAGTAGAATCCACAAACAAAAATCTGATCAAAATCATCAAGATGACAGTTTCCGAAAACCACAAAAACTAACACAACGCGCTTTCTAACGCACCCTGGGCTGATAGGGTGACACCGAAAACTTCTGTTGGTAATTCTCCTTTCTTTCTCGTCTACGGAAGAGAAGCGATTCTCCCTCCTCATGTTCTGCTTCCCTCTCTGCAATTATCATAGAAAGTTCAGGAAGAGGATTGTCCTCCTCTTGAAAGTCGAATT
The DNA here is from genome assembly GCA_009831015.1 of Picea engelmannii. Classification (NCBI taxonomy): domain Eukaryota; kingdom Viridiplantae; phylum Streptophyta; class Pinopsida; order Pinales; family Pinaceae; genus Picea; species Picea engelmannii. The sequence continues at coordinate 148,912 of ML792307.1, read as the reverse complement.
AATGCTTTGTTGAAATTAGAGGAAGTAAGAGCACAAGAAAAAGAGAGACTGGATCAACATCAACATATTGTGAAAAGCTGGTTCGATTCAAACTCTGCTTTAGATAGAAACTTCGAGGTAGGAGATCTGGTTCTCAAGTGGGATAAACCTCATGAGGGAAAAGGGGAACATACCAAGTTCCAGAACATGTGGTTGGGGCCCTTTGTAATCGCTAAAAAACTAGGTCCTATCTCTTTACGCCTACAAAATTTAGAGGGACAACTAGTCACCTTCCCAGTGAATGGCCAAGCTCTCAAGATATATTTTTCGTGATAATTCCAGATCCACCTTTTGTACATATTTTTCAGTTTTGATTTATTTTTATTTTCTGATTTTGGTTCTTTTCATTTTGTTTGTTTTCGCTACTTTTTGGTTAAACTTATGTCTGTGTCACCTTTTAGTTCGTGGAGGGGAACTAGAATGCATCATTATGAAGCAACTGTTAAGGTCTTATCAAGAGCATCAATGTTGTGAATTACTTAAACATAGACTAACTAAAGAAAATTTCTGTTTGAAACATACTTCTTGGTCTCATTTTATAATTATGAGCAGACACGATCATCTTTAAAGATTTTTATGATGTCCCTGCTTTTAAAGAAAGCAACTCAAGTATGCCTTCCTGTCCTCGAAAAATTGGTTTCATCAAGAAACTAATTTCAGATCATAATGAAGGTGATTAAGAAAAAAATTAAAGGCTGGCAAATAACAAGTGTTCTAAAGACTGAAATTTTCAGCATCACCCCGCTCTTTTGAATATCTTTAAATTTATATCAGATTGTAAACAATTTCTCAAGAGTTGTGGGAAGTGTTTGTAAACCTGTCGGGATACTGAACAAGTCTGTTGGAAACGGGTAAATGCATGCATGATGCCAAGACAACTTCGTCGGGGTACTGAACAGGCCTGCTGGCAGCAAAGCAATGTCGGGTTCAAGAAAATTACCAGGTATAAATTTTGATATTGGCCTTAAGTATCCTTCATTTTGAATTGAAATTTCTTGGACAAGATAGAGGCATCAGAATGGGTTAATTGACATCCCTGCTGAGGCTATTGACGCCTGCTGGCAGCAGTGGCCCTGTCAACAGTATCAAAGCCATTGATTTGATATCGTTGCTCTCGTAGTTAAAATTTTATCACTGGATTTCATTTGGACAGAAAAATATATGAAGTTGGACTGTATAATGATTGTTGATATGATTGATGTCCTTCAAATATGCTTTGATCTTTAATCATTCTAAGAAGTCCTAACATGAACTCGTCAGTAATGCAGAGATAACTGCTTCTCCCAGTAAGTCACCACTGTTGGCAGCCCTACATGATTTTTTTCTTTTGAAGTGACAAATAACAATTCATGTAGCTGCCTACGCTTCATCATGTAAGTATTGTTATTTGAAGGTGACTACTTGGTTGTAAAAAAAATGTTTTGATTGTTCCTATTTTATTTTTTTCGTTTTCATGCTTCATTCATGATTGAAAGCATGAGTGAAACATTGAAACTTATAATCAAATTGCAATTATATCCAAGGCTTGGTCTTTATGTAGGGTCAATGTTCTTACAACTCTTTTAATGAATGTTGTTTTGCTTTGAAGCTTATCATATATCAATAAAACATTTGTTTTTAAGTTGCTCCTGGATTATAAGCTATATCTTGAGTACTTTGTAAACACATCAAAAATAGAATGGCATTAAGACTATAAGCTTCTTCATTAACGTTCTTGATAGATCATTTTCGATTTTAAAATCCTTTGATTGGTATTTTGATTTTTGGATCGCATCCTCTCCTAACCTTGGAAAATCAAGGTACCCATTACATATGATGAGATTCAAACTCGGTCGTACACTGTACTCTGTTTGAAGTGGCAGTTTGAATCAACAGATCCATCATTCCAAACTAAAGTCTTGGTTTTTGCTTTGTACTCATGGCATTCATTACCCGAAACACTGGATTTTTGTGGCTTGAAACCCCTTATGCTCTCGTTTTGGTCGTGCTAGGGTAACTGTGGGTTTTATTCCTTTGTTACTTGCTCTGGCCTTCCTCTGTTTCTGCTACCCCTTATGCTCACAGTGAATTCTAGTCTCCTTTGTGACTGTCTGTCCAAACCCTTATGGCCCCTATCGTCCGTGTTAAGCCTAATGGCTCCCAAACTTTGTTGTTGTATGATGACGCGAGTGAAGACCTTAAAAACCAGGGTTGGGTTGTGTTTCTTGAGAAGTTCCAGGGTTATAACTTACAACTAGCCTAAGAGTTCACACTCACATTCGATGGATGCAGAGCCAAAGTGGGCGATATTCAATTGGAAATCACCGAGAAATTCCTGAGTGAGGCAACAGGTCTCCCCCTCACCGACTAAAAATGATTTAAAAATTCAAAGATGGACGAGGTACCATGGGGTATGTTCGTCACTTCCCATAAAATTCAATGTTGTGACAAAGGTATGCCACTCTCTCTGTTGAAGGATAGATGACATGGTTTATTGATAGTGTTAAGACATTTTGTCACATGTGAAGGCCACTACGGCCTCATCTTCCTTTACCACATAAGACTGCTAATGCATTTTATCGGTTTCCAGTTAAACATGCCTTTTTACTTATTAAGAAGTTTATATAAGATGTCAAAGATATATAAAAGGCGGAAATTGGATTTCATCTTATTTCATCATGGGTTGATTAAGTTGTTGATAGTCCATCATCTGAAACTATTTAATGATGACTGGCATGCTTTTGTGACTCACAATGGATTTGTTACAGTAAATCCTGTGGAGACTCTGGTGGTTGATAAACCTATTCTAGAGAAGTCTCTTTTTCCCTCCAGTGATAGGCCAATTTTCTTATGTGAAAACCCTTGTGAAAGGGCTACGCTCGATCAGTTTGTGTGCGAACAACAGGACATCGACTCCAAGCTTGTTAAAACTCCTGAGTGTGAGCACGTCGTCGACCCTAACCTTAATATCAAATCCACCAGTGGAAACCCTTCCAAACAGTCAAAGAAAAATCGAGACATTCAAGGGTTTAATAACAAGAGGGCTGGGAGACTAATTTCAATGAGCCTATAGAATAGATCAAAATCTCATGTGAGCTTGATCAAATCGATCGAGGTCCATGCGAGCTCTGATTCTGAGATTGAAAAATTCCTGGCAGTTGAAGACCCAAATCACTCTAAACCGGATCTCAGTCAAGCTTTCGATTATGTAAATAACTTGCCATCGTGTTTGAAGCACAATAAGGATTTTCCAGGAATTAAATTCGGTCAAAATCTGGCAGTGGATGGTGGTAGTGTTTTAACACACAGTCATGCGCTTCCTCAACCATTTTTCCCTGCGGTAAATTGTGAAGTGTGTTTACATTGGATAGGTCTGTATTATACAGAAATTCCTGTCCTTCAAGAAAAAATCAAGGCTCTTACGGCTCAAAACCATTTGTTGAAAATTGATAACCGCGAGCTCAAGATCAATGCACAAAGGCAAGGAAAACACATGAAAAGGAATGGAAATAACATAATAAAAAACATCGATAGTATAGAGGCTGTACTCAACTCTGAAATTTTGTGATTCGAATTTGGTTTTCAGTTGAATGGTAAGATTGTTTTTTTATTTTATTTGTACTTTTATTGTTATTTTTCTAATTAATATAGAGTGACTTAGATTTATGTTGTCAATAATAAGACTGGCTACAAAATCGATAGATTCTGTAGCCAAGTCAATTTTCATATAAAATTTGGAAAATGTCAGTTAAATAAATATCTAATTTGCTTATTTCATTTTCTTTCAGGATATGATGTATCTTGTGGTGATCTCATAAGATGGAGCATTTCTGGACTTAGTTAATTAGTCATTTCTTTTGGCTTATTTTGTAAATCAAAACAAAACTTTCATAATTTTGAAGATACAATTTGATATTGAGTGGCTTTTTAGACGCTCTATTTTTGTAACTTTTAGATCCTTTTGAGATCGGATCCTATCTTACAAGATAAGATGTTTATCTTACAAGAAATCTTTAAATACTACAGATTTTTGTAATGAAATCATCTTGGCCTAGGGCAGAAGATGGACGATTAATTCACAGGCTTAAATGGAACATCAATATGCATTTTGGCTTTAGCTTCTTGTAAATGATGTTCTCATTTATGTTTTGTTTATCCTGATATACTAATAGGTTTTGATAGCTTTAGACTTCACGATCTGTTATGTTTTGGGACAATTCTTTTATAAATATCATCCATATTTGATGCTTTAGATATTAACAATGTGATCATCTATTCAGCATAAATGACATGATTTCTCTTTAATTTTTAGTTGAATGATCAAATGCAATGTTGTTACAATCAGATTTATCTTAATGTAATCGCTTGCGATCATAAGATCACATGACCTATTCGTGTCATCTATTATGTTATTAAAACTCAACTGCCAACACATTGTTCTGGATTTATTTAGAACAATCTTAAGGTTCATTACAGGTTTCCCTCTTGGACGTGGTAGTTGGACATTCTCTAATCATGCAGATGCTTGGATACATATCGCTAATTCACTAACATGTTAGCTCATTTACATTTTTCTGTCATTTACTTATCACTGAAACTCGAATGCATGGTTAGGCTTTTGACTATCCACACGTTTTTGTTTCATAGTATTTTTTTTTATATTAGTTTAGATTTATAAAGAAAAACAAAAAAATATTTTTATGTGCTTTCTTTATTTGCTTCTTCGAATCAATCATTTTTCACATTGAGTTTCATAAGTTTAGATTAAAACTTGCAGTTTGTATATCATGTACATAAGTAAGATAAGTAAATCTTCTGTTTAAATATATCTACAATAGTTACATTATATATATATAGTGATTAGTAATTAGTTAGTTATTTCATTTCTTTTATTTGTTTATTTTAGGACTTTTAGATTGGCTAATGGATCCATTAAACCCATCAGAACGAGTTACACCAAACGGCTTGGGTTATTTAGACAACCCCAGACTGGACTCGTTCTTCCAGTTGACGGACTAGAAGACAAATTGTGTTTTTGTAGATTCATGTGGCCACCTGCCACTGCTACACTCTCCACATTCTTCCATCCAAGTCTGAAAGTTTTACTGAGAATCACCCTTAATACAATATCTTTCCTCTGTTGCAACAATCTTCTCTATTGGTCTTCAACAACCCTCAATCCCCTTTGTTTCTCTTTGCCTCAAATTTGGTAAAGATGATACCTTGGAATTAGCACAAAAAAAACATCACATAGTTTTAATGTATCTTTAGGTTTGCGCAAACTATGACCTTGGATCTACCTTGAATAAAGATTCAGAACAAGTTGTAGATGAGCCTCAAAACAACACAAAAACACCCTCAGATATGAACTTGGTTTAGCCTTAGAAAAGGCCTTAAAATTGCCCTTATATCTACCTCAATTATCCTCTTAACCCACTCAAACATGTACCTCATACCTGTCAACATTTTGGCCTCAAAACTGTCAAACGATGGCCTCATAACAGGCCTTGTATTGTCAAGAAGAATCACTCAAACTTCTCTCTAAACACTGCTTCAACACTCACCCTTAACTATTACGTTTTCCAACAAACACTTGCACAAAAATGCAGCCTCAAACTTCTGTTACATACTTTCCAAAACTCGGTTTATGTGGACTTGAAATTGTTAATAAGGATGCCTCAGATCTGACCCTAGGTTTCCTTCACTCTACCACAAAAAATGGAAATAGTCTTTAAATTTGTCTTAGGACTATCATAAATTCAGCCTTTGCTGCCCCAGAAATTCACACACAAGGATTGCCTCAAAACACCATAGGACTGCCTCAGTTCTATTGTTGTCATAGCCTCTTGTAGGCCTACGTTCTCTCCTTTTAGCTGTGGTTTTAGGTCCGCTGGTAGGACCCTTTTGTGGAAGAGCTAGAGGGGGTCTATCTATATTGTCTATCCACTTTAAACAAGGCTCGACCAGGTCTGTCGCCAACCTTAAAACCTCACCATAGGTTTAAGAGAGGTTCAACTTCAAACTTTACCATAGAGAATGCTACAGGTGTGCAACTACAGGTCTGTAATTTGGTTTTAAGTCTACGGTCAGCCTCACCACAGATTTAAGAAAGAGGCCCAACCCTTAAACAATGCTTGACCAAATTTTAAATTTTACCAACAACAGGGGTATAACAACTTCTAAATGTTGGGTGTGTGTTATATTCTTTGCCTCGGGAAACATGTCACATATTTAGGTGGTTTTTCGGCACATGGTTTTTTGCCGATGGTTTTCTATTTTAGGTTAAGGAATTATGGTTGTTGAATAATCCAGGTCATTGGGTTAGGGTTTTGGATGCCACTGGATCCTATATGTATATTGTATTGTAAACAATGTAACACAATGAATGAATATAAAATATGTTGGTTTTCCCGGTTTGGGTTTCCAGGGGAAAAATCTTTGTGTAATGTTTGTATTTTCCATTGTATCTTTTTTGTTCTTTTACTGAAAATATGTTTGCAGTAAATATTGTACAAGGTTAAAATCTACATTTGGTATCAGAGCTTTGTTGGCTTCAGGGGCATGCCTTTGTGGTCAAGGGTTTGGCTCGGGACTGTGATAAGCCTTGTTACAGTGGGAGATCTATGGTATTTATTTTTCAGGTGAAAAGAAATGACAAGCAATTCAAAGATGGAGATCGAGAAGTTTAATGGGCAAAGTTTTGAGCTGTGGAAGCTTAATATGGAAGATCTGTTGGTGGACAGAGATCAGTGGATCGTGGTAGATCCAAGTACTGCACCTATAGGAACTTCAACAGATGACTGGAAAAAGTTGGATCGGAAGGCGAAGAGCACAATCTGACTGTGTCTCTCAGATTCAGTATTATTGAATGTGTTAGAGGAAGCTACAACCAAGGATTTATGGGATAATTTGGGGAGTTTGTATCAGTCTAAGTCCCTAGTGAATAAAATATTCTTGAGAAAGAAGTTATATAACCTGAGGATGAGAGATGGAGACTCGGTGGCAGAGCATTTGAATGCCTTCAATACTGTGGTAATTCAATTAGTATATGTTGAGATTATAATTTCAGATAAATATAAATGTATCAGTTTATTGTGTTCTTTACCAGACTCGTGAGATAGTCTGGTTGTGACCATAGGTAGTAATACAACTTCCTTGAAGTTTGATGAAGTGGTCTCATCCTTGTTGTCGAAGGAGATGAGACAAAAGAATATGGAAGGACATAACACAGACACATTATTTGCAAGAGGACATTCCCAGGAAAGAAATAGATCTAAGTTCTCAAGTGGGAGATCTAAGTCTAAGGGTAGATCTAAATCTCCTGAAAAGTTTGTAAAGGTATGTTGGAGATGTGGAAAAGAATGGCACTACAAGAAGCAGTGTAGATCCAAAGTTGAGAAAAAGAAGGGATCTAAAGAATATCCTTCTACAAAAGAAAATACTTCCAAGGAAAGGATGGGATGTGTACTTGGAGTCTTCAAGCACACATGCAGATCATGAGGCATGGTTTGTTGAATCTGGTGCATCCTTTCATATGACTCCCCACAGGGAGTGGTTCTGCAAATATGAAAGGTATGATGGACGTAATGTTTTCTTAGGTGATGATTCGACAACTAGAATCATATGAAGAGGAAAAGTCAAGTTGAGGCTCATAGATGGAAGGATTAGAACATTGCCTGGTGTTTTTCACATCCCAGGTTTGGCCATAAATTTGATTTTTGTAATAAAAATGGACGATGCAGGGGTAAAAACAATATTTGAAAAGGAAACCTGCAGGATGGTTTGAGGAGCAATGGTGTTGCTGAAGGGAGTTCAGTTTGGAACTCTGTATAAGCTTCAAGGAAACACCATTAGTGATGGGTGTAACAGTTCCATTGTTCATGATATTGGAGTTGAAGAAGAAAGAACTCTTACAGTCTCTAGAGAAAAGGTTATTCTATGGCATCAAACACTGGGGCATATGAGAGAGAAGGGTCTTCGACTATTGCACGGTAAAGGTATGGTTGAAGGTATGTCTAACTGCTCTCTGGATTTTGATTTATGTGAACATTGTCTATATGGGAAGCAGAATCAGGTAAGATTCCCCTCTAGTGCAACGAGGACATAAGGAATTTTACAGCTATTTCACAGTGATGTTTTTGGACCTGTGTCGATCTCATCATTGGAAAAATCTGTGTACTATATCTCATTTATAGATAAATTCTCAAGGAATACTTGGATATATTTCCTCAAGAAGAAATATGAAGTCTTTGATAGGTTTAAAGCAATGTGGAAAAAATCGTTTAGGGGAAAAAATCGTCGGGGTCCAGAAAACAACGTTTCGTAAAAATCGGCAAAACATCGGCAAAAAATCAGCAAACTTAAAAAAATACAAAAATATTCATTTTTTTAAATTTTTTTGAAAAATTTAAAGCAACAATAGCATCAAATAGACAGATTGCCACATGAATATGGAAAGAAAACCAATATATAAGATATTTAAGATGTCTAGTGATACATCACACATAAAAAATGAATCATGTCATGATTCCTGAGTCATCAAAAAATATAATAAATGTATCTCATGATCGTCATCATGACTCATGAGTCATCTACAATGAAATCAAGTAAATAAACTATGGATTCCCTCTACCCTTTTTACGGGCAAAGGTAATCGTCGTAGAAACTGCTTTTCCTCTAGCAATAGGAGTAGGTGCCCTTGAGGGATGTGTGCCTCGTACTGGAGTCAAACGTCCTCTAGAAGAAGTAGAAGATCCTCGAGACAGATGTCCCCTAGAAGAAGGTACTGGTAGAGGAGGTCGACTGCTAGTGCTACCATTGGGCCTATCTCCCTCTGACTGTGACTCTCGCTCTGGTGGTGGCACACTTGCAGACTCGACGTGAAATTGAATATATTCTGAAACATCCTGATCCAAGTCCTCAGAGATAACATGATCATCACCACTATCCTCTAGCCAATCAAGGGCGGTCTCAATAACAGGTTCCTCAACCTCCCCCCTCCATGCAACAGTGGTGTCAATCTCATCCAATGAAATGGCCTTCGCATCAATTTTTATCTCAAGTTGCTTCACC
>ML792307.1:120670-136637 GCA_009831015.1 Picea engelmannii | reverse complement strand
ATCGGAGAGAAGGGTCTTCGACTACTACACGGTAAAGGTATGGTTGAAGGTATGTCTAATTTCTCTCTGGATTTTGATTTCTGTGAACATTGTCTATATGGGAAGCAAAATCGGGTAAGATTCCCCTCTGGTGCAATGAGGGCGGAAGGAATTTTACAGCTAGTTCACAGTGATGTTTTTGGACCTGTGTCGGTCCCATCATTGAGAAAATCTATGTACTATGTCTCATTTATAGATGACTTCTCAAGGAAAACTTGGATATATTTTCTCAGAAAGAAATCTGAAGTCTTTGACAGGTTTAAAGAGTTTAAGGCTCTTTTTGAGAATCAAACAGAGAAACAAATTAAGGTGTTGAGGACAGATAACGGTGGAGAGTTCTGCGGGAATGAATTTGAAGAATTCTGTAAGAAGTGCAGTATAGCAAGGCAGAATACTACTCCATATACACCTCAGCAGAATGGAGTTGCAGAAAGGATGAACAAGACATTGATGGAAAAAGCAAGGTGCATGCTCAGTGGTGCTGGGATAGGGCAAGAATTCTGGGCAGAGGCAGTGGGTACTGCATGTTATCTGGTCAACAGATCACCCTCATCAGCGTTGGGTGACAAGACTCCACAAGAGGTATGGACTGGTAAGGAACCTTCTCCCACACATCTTAAGGTATTTGGCTGCGATGCATATGTTCATGTTCCAAAGGAAAACATGAGTAATCTGGATAAGAAGGATGAAAAATGTATCTTTATTGGATATAAAGATGGTCTCAAAGGTTATAAGCTTTGGAACCCAGAAACTAAGAAGGTAGTGTATAGACGAGATGTGGTATTTAGAGAAATGAAGGATGTTGTTCAACAGGAAGTCCTACCAAGTAAGGAAGAACCGGAGAAGATAGATTTTGATTTAAAGGATGATGAAGCAAACTCTACAGAAGAACATGGATCAGAAGAAGAAGATCCTCATACTCCGGTATTGAGGAGATCGGATCGAGAAATAAGGCTACCGGAAAGGTATAGTCCATCTGATTTTCATTCAAATTTTTCTTTGTCTATTACTGATGATGACCCTAGAAATGTCAGGGAGGCAGTGGATTCAGAGGATGGAAATCTCTAGAAAAGGGCCATGGAAGAAGAAATGGCATCTTTGGAAAATGGATAAATACAAAGCTCGGTTAGTAGCAAAGGGTTATTCCCAGGTTGGGGGAATTGATTTTGGTGAGATTTTTTCTACTGTTGCCAAGTTAACCTCTATAAGTTTTCTGTTATTTGTTTCTACTGCATTTGATTTTGAAGTAGAGCATATGGATGTGAAGACACATTCCTACATGGGGATATGGAAGAAGAAATCTATATGAAGCAACTGTAAGATTATGTTGTGAAGAGAAAGAAGGAGTTGGTATGTAAGCTGAAAAAGTCCCTGTATGGTTTAAAACAATCACCAAGGATGTGGTATCAAATAATTGATACTTATATGCTGAGACTTGGCTTCTTAAGAAGCAAAGGGGGTCACTATGTGTATTTTAATTTAATTCTTGATCATTTGGTTTATTTGGTCTTGTACGTGGATGACATGTTGCTGATAGGAAACAACAAGGAGATTATCATGGATGTGAAAACTCAGTTGCCCTCTAAATTTGACATGAAGGATCTCAGTGCTTCAAATTTCATTTTGCACATGAAAATTAAAAGAGATCGGAAAAAGAGGAAACTCTAGTTAAATAAGAGAAAATATGTCGAGACAATATTGCATAGGTTTAATATGCAGGAATGTAAACCGGTCAAGGTTCTTATTCTTGTTGGTGTAAAGTTATCTGTGAATCAATGTCCCAAGACACATGAAGAGGAGGAGGACATGTCTCATGTTCCATATGCCAGTGCAGTTGGTAGTTTGATGTATGCAATGGTCTGTACTAGACCGAACATTGCACATGTAGTGGGAGTTTTGAGAAAGTATATGTCAAAACCAAGGAAGGAGCATTGGACAACAGTAAAAAGGGGTTTCAGGTATTTGTGTGGCACTTCTATCTATGAATTGTGCTACCAAAGAAGACCGGGATTTGAAAGAGTGGTGGATATACATTGGATTTGTGGATGCAGACTGGGCTGGAGATCTGGATCTTAGGAGATCTACAAGTGGGTATGTGTTTAACTTATTTGGAGGAGCAATAAGTTGGATGACCAAAACACAGGCTGTAGTGGCACTTTCAACTACATAAGCTGAATACATGGCAACCACTCATGCAAGTAAGGAATCAATATGGTTACAAAGATTGTGTTCACTTTTTGGGTTGGTACAACAAGCTGTAAGGATATATTGTGACAATCAAAGTGCATTTTTTCTGGCGAAGAACCCGACTTATCATTCAAAGACAAAACATATAGATATTCAACATCACTTTGTGAGAGACATAGTTGAAGAAAAGAAAGTATTGTTGATAAAGGTGGACACTTTGAAGAATGTTGTAGATTCATTAACAAAATTTGTGAGCACTGAGGAGTTCTCTTGGTGTAGAGGATCCATGGGCATTGTTGCCCTGGATTGCTGACTATGTAAACCTGTAACCCCTTGTATGCAAAGAAAACAACAAGTGGGAGAATCTTGGGTATGGGTTATATTATTTGCACGAGTAGTAGTGTTTGGGTTGCGTTAAGTGTGCAAGGGTTCGGGGGCAGCGCCCCTGAGAAATGTTTTTCTGCCTCGGGAAACGTGTCACATATTTCGGTGGTTTTTCGACACATGTTTATTTGCCGATGGTTTTCAATTTTCGGTTAAGGAATTAGGGTTGTTGGCTAATCCAAGTCATTGGGTTAGGGTTTTGGATTTCGCTAGCTCCTATATCTATATTGTATTGTAAACAATGTAACACAATGAATGAATATAAAATATGTTGGTTTTCCCAGTTTGGGTTTCCAGGGGAAAAATCTCTGTGTAATGTTTGTATTTTCCATTGTATCTTTTCTGTTCTTTTATTGAAAATATGTTTGCAGTAAATATTGTACAAGGTTAAAATCTACACTAAAGTCCATGACCTTCCCTTTTATTTGTTGTGCAATAGTCATCTTCAAGAAATGATCTGATACCATGTTGAATTTCTCACTAGTTCAGGCTCATGTATTTAATCTCAATTTTCTAGTTTAGCATTTACTTGAACCATAAATAATTGCAACAACAATAACTAGTTGCATTAAACCAAGATCACAAGAAGAATAACCATGCACAAGAACACAAGAAATATCTGGGAATCTCTTTTCAACAAGGGAAGAAATCCCAACCAATCATTTTCTATATTCTTCAAGAGAAAGACCTCCCACACCATCACCAAACCTAGCACACAAGAGGGTGTTGTAATTCTCATAATTTCAGACCACAACTTCTAAAATCATGAGATGAAACAATGCTAAGTGTGTTTCCTCAATGGGGATTCACCTTTATTTATACAAGACTTATCACATCAAATGATGTGTCTATTGGCACAATAGGGCCGACCTCAATAACTCAGAATATAATTATTAATTAAAATATTAATTATCTTTCACTTTATAGTGGGGCCGACCTGTACCCTTTACATCACAATTAGGATTACTTGAAAGTTTGACTCATAGACAATATAGCAAGGGATCTCACGCACGCATTAATGTTCAACCACTAGGGGCACATCCACCTATGCTTAGCCACAAGGACGTCCAAGTCAACATATATCTATCTCAATGCGTCTCACAAGAGAATCATCAGGATACACACTCACTAGTGCTTAGCCACTAGAATCACATCCACCTGTGCTCAGCCACATAAACCTCCTACTCAACATATCTCTATATCATTGAGTCTCACAGGAGAATCATCTGGAGTATCACATCATCTCAACTCTCTACACATAGGAGAACAATAAACCCATCACATGGGCTCCTTCACCCCTGACAGGGGTACACATCATTTCATCTCAAATGATACACCCATCTCATGGGCATATTCCCTTCTTAGGGGCACATAACATTTCATCTTTGTATCAGAGAGAACGGCACACCCAACTCATAGGCATATTCCCTTCTTAGTGGCACACAAAATTTCATCTCCGTCTCAGAGAGAATGACACACCCAAATCATGGGAATGTTCCCTACATAGGGGCACACATCGTTCCATCTCCATCTCAGAGAGGAACTACACACCCATCTCATGGGCACACCCAACTCATGGGCTTCCTCACCCCACACAGGGGCACACAACGTTCCATCTCTGTCTCAGAGAGGAACAACACACCCATCTCATGGGCAAACCCAACTCATGGGCTCTCTCACAGGCCGACTCACTCAGTCTGTGTCCTGGAGGATGTCTCACGCAGTTGTAATCATCAACACTCTCTAGGTTAAAACAATATTTAGATCTTGGAATAATACTTAAAACTGCTTTTGATCAGTTAAGAGCACTTAGTCTTAGAATACTATTTAAAACTGGTTTTGATTGGTTAAGGATAGGTGGTCTTGGAATAAGACTTTAAACTACAACCCAAGACCCCAAACATCTAGCAAGAGTGAAGGTCTACCTTTTTACAAACCACTCGTACATCATTTCAGGTGGGGTGATTTTCCTCAAATAAAAGTGACCAACATTTGCACATTTACACTTAATAGCCAATTCATTGTCCAATAACAACTAACTTATAATAAAATTTACCATCTTAAAAAATAAAAAAAAATAATTTATAATGCAGTTTACTCATATTTTTGAAAAGTAAAATAAAATATCAAATTTCAAAATAATTTACTAAACTTCAAAATTGTTAAAAATAATAATAAAATTGAACTATATTTAGACAATATCAATCATTATGCACATTTTTATAATTATAAGGAAAACTATATAAGATTATTTTGAAATTCTTCATTATCCTAATTAATTTGGAATAAATATTCCTTTTTCATATTTATCCAACATTTTACACTTACAAAAATCAAAATAAATGTCATTTTTTCATATTTATTCAAAAACAAATTATCAAATTGTTGTGTCATAAAATCTACTTTAAAAAATTATCATTACTTTTTCAATAAGATGCATTATTTATTGATGATAATGGTGGTTAACATCCATTGAGAACAAAATTGGTTTATCGTACCTTAAGAAAAATAAGTAATTACTTGGGTTTCTTTAAAATGTTATTTCCGGAAAAGCATTAAGAGAATCTATCCAAGATCACTAAATTTTTTATGACTTAGAAGGTTAGGAAGGTTGGTATTGTGACAAATATTTTGAAATTGAGATCTAATTTGGGTGTATGCATGACACTCTATGAGAAAGTGTTTTTCATCTTCAACCCTCTTGGTGTCACAAATGTGATAGATTCTCTCATTCCATGGTGTTTTGAGGATTTCCCAATGCCCAGTTTCACTATGCAGCTCATGAGAATTAATACTTATTTTAGAAAATATTGATTATCTTCTTTACACAAGTTAAAACAAAGAGATACTTTTGATCTTCAAGAATATGGTTAACCACCTCCTTATAATATCTTAATTTTCTTTTATCATCTAATTCTTTATCAAACCATATATTCTTCTTAAATTTAGCTTGTATGATCCAAGTGGATATTGGTGGCCACCCGCCTATTCCACTTGAACCCGCACCATTGTTTCTTTCAGTTTTTCGGTTTCCTTAATTGTAGCACAATTTACTATTTTTAGCAGTTTTTCGTGTCCTAAACTTTCAGAGTCGTTTTGAGGCCCTAAACGACGTTTTTTGGCATCAAATGCTCCAGCGAGTATGAATTTGTTCTGGACTTGATATTTGTTGTCAGCAGTGTAGTCCGATCTTTCTAATGATGTATCATGTGCGTCAAACAGAGATAGTATGCCAAAGTTACGACCCCGAGAAATTGTTGTACCAATTTACCCCGACGGGGCCCATATTCCGGCGTTTCATCTCCCAGGGTTAGGTTTTTGGATGTTTAGGGTTTTCCATTGTTTCTGAATAATATATAGGCCTTTGAGCTTCATTGTAACACAAATTTTAGAGGCTAGTAGCCACCACATCTCTTCTCAGAGATAAGCTACCAGTGCCCTAGCTATTTTATTTCCATTATGTCTGTAAGCATATTTTAGTGATTTGTTGTTAATGAAATGAAGTTTTATTTCCACTGCATCTCTGCGTTTATGTGTATTTTTGTATTTCATTGTGTTCCTACATAAATCCAGATCATTGCACAATAATTTTAATATCATCGGTATTCTGCAGAGTAACTTCTTCTTTTATTCCTCAATGATTTAGCCAAGACTTGGCATCATTACGCCATCTCCACTAGAGTCGTTGGTGATTTTGGCTAGATTCAAAAACAATTTTTGGGAGCCTCTTGTCATCCATGTTGTTTATCTTGTTCTTGTACATTAAGTACCTAATCATAGTTGTGCTCTCAATGGGGAAACAACTCGTTTCTATGAGGATAGGATATGGTGTATTGCCTTTAATTTTGAGATTATAAGCTATAAAATTATTTTGGATCTTCTCTATATTTCTCCAGGATTTTTGAGAGATATTGCATCCCCAAACTTCACATCCATATAAGATAACAAGAGTGACAAGAGTCTCAAAGATGAGTTTTTTCTTATACCATAGCCAAAGGTTTGTTAATTTACAATAATTTTCAAGCACATAATAAGATTTACACCCTTCGTTTATCCTTCTCTTAATGATATAGTTCCAATTGATCTTGTGATGAATATCAATTCCAAGATACTTGTACAAAGACACTTCCTCCAAGATATTGTTGTTATATACAAAAGTATCATATGTGATCTTATTGGATTTAATGATCATAACCTTTGTTTTGTCAGTGTTCATAGTCATACATGTACTAGAGTAGAAGTCCTTGAGGATTCTAAGCTGATTACTAAGGTCGCGGGATTCCTTTCCATAAGAACAATATCATCGACATAGAGAATAATGATGATTACTATACTAGCAAGAGTTGGTCCAACACAACCCACGACTTCCAAACAATCTTCTAACTTGTCAATGTAAATGCCAAAAATGGTATGGGATATGGGACAACCTTGCTTGACTCCTATATTGTAGTTAATTTCTTATGACCAACCCTAGATGATCCTAAACGTGGCATTAACGTTCTCATACAACCTTACCACAACAACTCTTAGCCAAGAGGGAACTTTTAACTCTTCTAACTTATTCCAAAGGTTGGTCCTAGGAACATTGTCAAATTATTTCCTAAAGTCAATGAAACAACAAATGAGATTGATTTTATTGTTGCGACACCCCTCTATAATGGTCCTAAGTGTGATAAGGTGGTCCAGTTGAATGATAACCTCTAAAACCAACCCGACCTTTAGCTCTTTTTTCATGGCTTTCTAGCCATATGTTTATCTTCTTTTCCGAAATACTTTCACATAGCTTGGCTAAAATGAGTCTAATTATAACGATCCTATAATTAGAGGGCTAATCATAATGGTTCTATTATTGAACTAATATATTTTCACTTTAATTTATATATAATTTCTTTACATTATATTTTCACTTTCATTTTATAATTTTATTAAAAACAAATTAACATAATATAATTTGCTATTTTTATTTTTATTTTAAATACAAAATTAATTATATATATTTTTTGTAAATAATTTTTTGTATTATAAACTACCTTTCAAAGGTCACCATATACAAGAAAGTCTGTAGAGCATAAAGTTTGTTGGTTTGCATTGCCCAGGTGGGAAACCAATGCAGCCAAGTTCAAAAAATAATCCACTTCCTAAAATTTAAAAACTTGCAAATGCCAAAACCCAGTTCCCTATGCACAATGTGCTATCTATCAACTTTGATGCCACACAGGGCGAGAAAAAATACTTAACCAAAATATGTCCATCATTAACATCCTAAAACCATAACCTGAGAAATAAGTTTTCAATTTGGAGTCACGTCCCTGGAATTCGAAGTCTTGGTTGTCACAACGGTTGAAGGAACCAGAAGGTGGAGGAGTGTAGCTAACAAAGCCTCCAATCGATCTACTTAATGTTCCCTGAGATTGACCCTAAACACAAGATCCACCAAGTCGTGCTTGAATTTAAAAACAAAGTCCTTCAGAACATCCAAAGAAGTCTGGATGCGAGAGTAATACCCACAGTCGCAACCAACAGATGAAGGGGGTTGAGATGGTGTTGCCTCTAGAGTGGGAATGTAATTGGGTTGGGGGTCAACCAACAACGTTGCAGAGGATCTGGTTGGGCAAGAGGTGGGAGGTGCTTTCGAAATGGAACCAGGGTCGAAGCCCAGAGAGTTCCCTTGGCTATCAAACCACTTGACTCGACATGCCCAAGGCGAATACAATGGTGGCAGGCTTGGATGATCAATGTGGGGATGAGATGGTCCCCGAGGTGTAGGGCATTCGGTGACAGAGTGTGTTGTTAAGCCACTCTGTGTTGAAAAG
The DNA here is from genome assembly GCA_009831015.1 of Picea engelmannii. Lineage (NCBI taxonomy): Eukaryota > Viridiplantae > Streptophyta > Pinopsida > Pinales > Pinaceae > Picea > Picea engelmannii. The sequence continues at coordinate 128,214 of ML792307.1, read as the reverse complement.
TCACCGGTTCGAAACCTGCGGGGACAAAAAATCCAACCATGTTAAGGGTTGGTGTGGCTCAGGCCGTGTGCGATCCTTGGGTGATTTTGATGGATTAGATGCCCCTGAGTCGCGGTTTCTCAAGCCAAAGGTTAATCCCGATGCCAAGAAGGTCCAGACCAATTAACAAACAAAACAAAATGTGGGGATGAGATGCAAGGGAAGTGGGAAAATACTCATGCTGGTTGGGGCTTCGATTTTCCATCCTACCATATGGAGTGTACCAATATGAGCCTCATTTGGATTTTCCTCTTTGCCTCGACATAACCAGGAGGGGACAGTGGGGGATGACAATAATCAGAGCCAAATTCTGGAGCTGAATGGGAGGGACAATCGAAGAAATGAGACAATGGAGGAGCACATCCACAACAATGGAAAGCGGTAAGCAATGGAGGAGGAGCATCCCCAGAGCCAAGTGAACAAAACAGAGGAGGTGACATGGCAACTTGCTCACAACGTCCATCGCCATAACTGCACTAGGAGGAATGGCACGTTGTAGCACTTGGAGATGGTACGTCACGGGGAGAATAATCACACCAATGTAAATACGCTTCAATATAAGGATGGGTTGAGGGAAAAGGTGATGGGCACGTGGCTTGACCATGCCAGCTGCCCTTCGGCCTCCCCCGTGTGCGTTATTTGCCTTTTAATAAAAGTATGAATATTAACTTAAACAAAACAAAGGTTATGATAACCGATTTTCAAAAGATCACTTACACTAATTTCATGTATGACAACAAAAACTTGGAGGAAGTGACTTCATACAAATATCTTGAAATAAATCTTCATCAAAAACTTAATTGGAATTATAGCTTTGACAAAATGATAAATGTGTAAACTTGTAATAAAATTAGAAATAATCTGAAAATACATATTTATATCAGAGATACATGTATTACAAAGAGAAATCACATATGAAAAACATCAATTCTTTTATGTTCATATACACAGTGAAACAACAAAATGCAAGAGATCTCTTATCTCCTTTTTCGTGCTACCTTCAGGCCGTACGGATTTGAAAAATGAAGAGAGGAATGAATTCGTTCTTCTTGTGGAGATTCGACTCTCGCTTGGTCGAGTCATACACCTCCAAACTCTAGTGAATATGACCCTTACTCGGCCGATTCACTTCCTCCTCAAGTTTACAAGGTCGTATGGTCATACGATTACCTCCTCCTAGTCCTCTCTCAATTTTCTTTAGAATGATTCTTCTTTTAATTAGTGTAAATTTGAGTTGCTTTTATATTGCAGGAGGATCCATGTGAGAAGGAGAAACTAAATCTCATTCATTAGACCTCATCTTAGGTCAATGGCTGCAATATAAACTTTTGTTGAGATAACTTACTTTGTCTCAACTTGGAGAACCTATCCTCACTATAACAAATTTAACACTCCCTCTTAGTGAGGAAAGTGTTCTGAATCACTCTCAATCTTTTTCTGAAGTGTTCAAATTTCCCTTTTGACAACCCTTTAGTAAGTATATCTGCAACCTGTTAATTGGTGGAGATGTATTAGAGATTTACTGCCTTCCTCTGTACTCTATCTTTGATGAAGTGATACCAAATTTCAATATGCTTAGATCTATCATGAATAACTGGATTTTCTGAGAGCTTGATACAACTCTGATTGTCACAATATATTATGGTAGGATCTAACTCCGCAATAAATAAGTCAAAACGTACCTTGTAAAGCTAAAGAGCTTCACAACTTGCTTGACTTGTTGCCATGTATTCGGCCTCTACAAAAATAAGAGTGACATACTTTTGTTTCTTGTTGTACTAAGAGATCATACCTGACCCCATGTTGAAGCAACAACAAGCAATACTCTTTTGATCAACTGCACTTCCTGCCCAATCTGAATCTGAATATCCCACCAAACTAATATGATCTGCCTTCACATACTGAAGTCCATACTCTATGGTACCTTTTAGGTATCTGAGGATATGTTTGGTTGCAATCCAATGCACTCTATGAGGATCCACCATATGTTGGCTGAGAGTATTCACTGCAAAACAAATATTGGGTCTAGTGTTGACCAAATACATTAAGCAACCGATCAACTTCCAGTAGATGGTAGGGTTCACCTTCTCTGACTCAGAGGTGTTCAGTTTCTTGAGATTTGTAATCATGGGAGTAGTTATAGTTTTTCAAGTCCTCCATCTAGAATCTTTTGATAATTTCTACTGTATATTTCCCTTGACCAAGGAAAATTTCCCCTTCTCGTTGCCATACTTATAAGCCAAGGAAATAATGCATAATACCCAAGTCTTTCATTTCAAATTCTTTGGCCAAGTCTTGCTTACAATGGTGACTAGATTTCTACACATGTGAGAAATAAATCATCAACATATAAAACAAGAATAATAATATTACTGCTCCTTCTGAGAAGGTACATGTTGGGATCTGTATTGCTTTTTACAAATCCAATGCTTTGGAGATAGTTGTCAATTCTTGCATACCATGCTCTGGATGCCTACTTAAGTTCATAAAGAGCCTTCTTTAGTCGACATACGTGACTTGCTCTACTATGAACTTCAAATCCCCGTGGTTGTTCTAGATAGAATTCCTCCTCAATCTTCCCATTGAGAAATGATGTCTTAACATCCATCTGATGAATTTTCCACCCCATCTGAGTGGAAATGGACATCACTTCCTGAATGAAGCTGTAGCGTGCTACATGGGAAAAAGTCTCATCATAGTCCGCCCCTTCCTATTGGGAGAACCCTTGGGCTACAAACCTCACCTTGTACTTTTCAATGCTACTAGTTGTTATATGTTTGATCTTGAAGATCCACTTGGAGCTAACCACCAATTTTTCTTTTGGTATTGACACAATCTCCCAAACTCCATTCTTCATTATTGAGGCATATTCTCGCACCATGGCTTCTCTCCATACTTGCTTCTTGGTAGCTTCCTCAAAGCTGGTAAGTTCTGACTCAATAATATTACTCATGAGAGAAACATATCATGAGTATCTCTGAGGAGGTATACTGGATTTTACTGAAGTTCTTGGAGATTTCCCTTGTTAATTGACTTCTTTCAATAACTGTTCAACCCATTTTGGTTTTCTCCTTTTGAAGGGTCCTGGCTGAATTTCTACTTGTTTTTCACTCTGATTATCATTATAAGAATATGTAGGCTAGGGAGATGAATCTTTCTCTTGTTGTGGAACCTCTGTTTCCAAAACATCTTCATTCGGATAGGATTTCCAAAAATCCCTTTCTTCCTCAAACTTTACATCTCTACATTCCACAGTCTTCCTTGAGGACGAAATGTATATCCTATAAGCTTTGGACGTTTCACTATATCCCACAAGAATTTCCTTCTTGGGTTCCTAGTTGTGAATATAGAGACAGGAGGTGTGATTAAAGTAGGGACCTCTTGCTCTTATCTTACCCTTGTCCTCTAGGCCTTTGAAGAGAAATGTGACGACTCCTCATGAAGTGCATTTTTTATTTTACCCAATGCTTCAAGACCTAACCCCTTAGGGATTTTTTGTGAGCTCTAGACCATCGAACTTTTTGATGAATGCTTGTTGTGTGTACCTTAGAATCGTAATCTTTACCAAGTCTTGCTCTATAATGAAGTGCATTTTTTTTTGTCTTTTGTCTGACACACTTGGCTTGCTTCATCTGTTCGGGTTGGTTTGGTAGGTGCTTAGTGTCTCTTGTCTTCCTTGGAGAGCCCATTTGTGCAGGCTGTTGGGTATCTTTTTGTGCTTTGCATTGGTCGTCCTCCCATTCAAATAGGTTGTTGATGAGGTTGGAGGGAAGACAGTTGAGCAAGGAAGGATTGAGTGGACAGTGTAATGGAAGGCCCTTCGTGCCTTGAATGCCACCATCTTCCAGTTGCCATGGGATGGTGGTGACTCGGTGGGACATATTTACATCAGCCCTGCATAGATAAATGGATCAACAATCTCCTTCCCCTCTCTCCTATCCCTCAATTGCATGCTACATAAATGGGGGGTTCCAACAATCCCAATGATATCCTTCTCCCGACGAGGACTGGATAGGATAGTGGCTAGATTTTGGCAGCCATTGGATGCACCACCAATCTGTTTCTTGTGATGATTGTGGTCATTTCCAAGGTGTGGTAGCTTGGATTCTGTTATCCCCTATCCTAGGGATAACTAAGGATATTTTGTCTCGAGCCCCATAGGTCCTAGACATGGAGTACCGAGAGACAGACGGCTTGAACTTGGCCTCGAAGGGCCGATCTTTTCTTTAGTGCATCCCATCTATCAGTAGCAACAACATCCATCCCACTAGCTTGGTCCTAAAGTAGTAGTGGGTCTTGCTCCATGAGGTAATGAGTGTGGGTATCATGGTATGTGTCACTCTGATTTTCGAAGCATTTGAATATGTTGCACTGAAATCTCCTTTATTTCATAGCGTTTTCTTGGAAATTATGCTCTTTAACTTGTTCATATCTGGGGGGGGGTGACATAATGCCTTAGTAAGTTGGTTCCCTTTAGGATGAGTTTCCACTAGGTGGGTCTATGAAAGGTCATTGTCCATTCCTTCCATACTTACCATTTTTCATCATTATCGCTCTCATCTTCCCCTACCTTGGTTCGGGCATTGGGTTTTCCACACTAGGAAGGGTTGTCCCTTGCCTTGTGGGAAGAAGGGGCTAAAGGCCCAGAGGGTAAAAGTAGCTCGCAAGAGTTAAAAGCCAAAATAAAACCTTTGAGATGCTTTGCCCAGGGATTCTTGAGAAAACAATAAAAGGCTTCTCAGTAAGAAAAGGGGACCCATCAAATAAAATAAAATTCAAGGTCTAGTCGGTGGATGGGAGGTCTCATCATGAGTCTGCCTATTAGGTCCATGGACATGTAGTGGTATGACACTACCATCTATCTGGTCACCAAACCAGGGTAGTGGCTCTTGGTGGCATAGCCAAGGGAAAGGGGGTCTCATCACGAGCCAACCTTCTCATTTCTGTGAAGTGCTTGTGGGTAACGCTGTCATCACTGGTCACCACGTCAGGACAATGTTCCCCAACTATTCTCTTGAAAAGAAAAAACAACAAGACAAAGAATAAAAGGTGTTGAATGGGCTAGGAAACAATGGCATCCATGACAAGGTGTAACTCACCCTCTATAGAGGCACCCACATGCAAGATCTACATTTCCCTGTTATCACTGCACCCTTTGCCCAAACATTCCCCCTGCATCATCTCACACATTTACATGACCTAGATTGGTCTTCAACTGGGAAACACCCCAAACTCGAGGAGAATTAGCCCAATAGGACATCCTGAGACCCTCTTCAAACCTGACTTGTTAAATTGCATAATGTCTTTGAGCATTTGTTTGGGTAAAGGGGGGTTTGATGCACATGTTTGGGTAATTTGATTATTGGATGTGATTGACTTTGCTATGATCCCTTTTGACTTATGGGCCCATGGAGGGCATACTTGTTGTTGTTGCAGGACCATGCCTAGGGGACAGGTACATATGGGGAGATGATTAGCTCGGACCTCCATGGGGATAAAATCCCACCAAATGGATGCTATGACCCCAACCAAGGGCAGAGAGACACTAGAGGATGGCACTAGGAAGAAAGAAGGACATTTTCCCCGAGACACTCTGGCAGGCCTAGACCCAGGGGGGTCTTGCCCTTCCACCATGACATTGGCCCTTGAAGGCCCCTAAAGTCACCATGCTAACCCTTGACGTCATCTAGTTAGGGTTTGGCATTTATGAGGACGGTTTGGTGCTAGTTGGCACGTGTGGCAGTATTTGAGGCATCCAGAGGCCCAATGTTTTGCATTTGAGGCCTAGCGTTCCAAGCTGGGGGTTTAACATCACCCTAGAGGGGCATGAAATCATCCCTAAAGTGAAATTAGGGTTTTAATTATTGATTTTATGTAAAAACTAGATTTTTGATGTAAACTGGCCATGTCGGCCTTTTATGACCTAAAAGATAATTAGAGGTCATTGATATTGTATAAATAAGAGATAAAACTCTTGTATTTTTTCAGGATTCACTCATCACATAAGTGGTGGTCTGAAATTCAGCCTTCTTTAAGGTTTCTTGGCTGAAATTAGTGGTGCACACTTCTTGGAGGAGGCATTTATTGGTGTATTTTGGCAATTTTCATGTAAAGGATCTTCAACTAGGGTGATTTGCTTGATTATTCTTGGCGAAGTAAGTGGAAAATATGCATTTCTTTATTGTGAATGAATGCTTATGGTTAATTTTACTTGTTTCATGCCTAAGATTATGAAATTGCTTGCTTGAAACCCAATTGCATATGTTATTACAATTTGTTCAAGGAAAGGAGAAATTGCTAGGGCCTAACCATTGTTACTTTCTAGCAATTTTCTCTTGGAGGTGAATTTTTGAGGCCTTGGGATACCAACACCTTTCTTATCCTCTCCATCCCTTTGACATATCATTATCATTGTTATCTTTCCTCTAAGATTTGTTGTTGCCATTAGTGACTCCATTTACCCTAGAAAGGCACTAGACTACCATCTACAAGTGTTGATTGATCGAACAAACACTCATACTTTTATCCTTGAAGCCTTTTCTAACATCTGCTAACCCTAAATTAGACTAACTCCCAAGCTAACTTGCTGCTGTAGCAAAACATTGATACAACCATACAAACATACATTGATTTGATACATTTACCTACATAAGTTGCACTAAAATCATTCAAAACTCAATTGTGATAATTGCTAGTCAATCTACTAGGTAAGTGCTAACATGGTGTTTTCTTGCACTTTTGACCATTATAATTTGTTGTTGTTGCAAAAGATTGCTACAGCCATCTAATTGCAGCAAATTCTTTGCAAAAGTGACATTAAAAACTAGCTAAACATTGCCAACTTTGCTTGTGACAATTTATTATCAATTTGCCTAATCAAAGTTACTTTTTTTTGTCTTTTTCAAGCAATTTCAAGGCATAAATCTTGTGGCTGTTATAAAATATTAATTACTATTATAAACTGTTGCATTGCTGCAAATTCATATCAGCTAGCTTACTTTGTGAAGGTTTATTGTCTTATGAAGTACTAACAATCATTTGGTACTTGGAAAGTGCCCCGTTTTCCTTGTTGTCTTGTTCTGGGTAGGTACACAATATTATCCATTTGCTTCATCCTTTAAGACATAAAGAAACCTTTGATTTGAGTGATCTGTGAGAGGGGAAGGATTTCCTTGTGATTACTTGCCTTAGCCTTCTCAAACCCCCCAGGTCTCCGGGGACGTCTCCCCTGGGGTAGTCTTAACATACTCCTAAATAGAAAGGGATCTCCTATTAAGGTGACAGTGATAGGTTATTCCCAGTTACGCCAATTCTGTATCCACTTGCCTTGGGCTTTTGGGAAAGTACAAATTGTGCGATAACAGGTCCCTTGCTAGTTCGTTCTGACGCTACCTTTTTGTTTTTTCAGGAGGTGAGGGGTGGCCATTCCGTGTCCTTCTTGGATGGGGATTCCCCCCTTGAGTCCGATCCTTTTTCTGCTGTAACCTTGGTATCATGGTGGTCCT
>ML792307.1:81585-118485 GCA_009831015.1 Picea engelmannii | reverse complement strand
CATGCAAAATGAATAAAATATAATTTGATTTATGTTGCTGAAATCATCAAGACCGAAGTGGTGGCTAATGAGACAAATAAACAGCATAATTTGAAGTAATAGCTACATGTTGAGGAATTGCAGTGGAGCAAAATACTAATTTTCCAGCACTCTTATTTTAACAATGTGTAATAGACAATAATGATTGTCATGAGTTCACTAGTTTGGGTTATATTGGCTTTCATTTGTGCTGGGCGTTGTCCAACTATTCAAGGCTGCTGCCCAAATTCTTTATCTTCGGATTCCCTTTAAAGAGAAAGTTAAAATAAATGCAATATTATTAAATCTGCTGTTAAGTAAGAAGTTATTATATTTCTTAACTGGGAGTTATATCGAAGGGTTGTAACTGAAGGTTTTTGTTTTCTAACAAACATAGAGGTATATAACATACATAAAAGGATTGTAGATGCATTCTAATAGAAAGAGATTGAGGGTAACACAGGCTTTAGTGTGTAGTCTATTGCTTTTACCTTAGTCTGTAATATGTTATGTAATATGTTATGGATTCATTGATTGTATTGGTTTAATTAAGTAGTGGGTTAATGATTTGGGTTTAGCTTAGGTAGTTGGGAAAATTGATTGTTCTCCTCTCTACTTAGGTTCAATTCTTACTTGTGACATGTTGGCCTGTTGTGATAAGGTTACAAGGGTAGACACACCTTGGAGAGAAGTTCACTTCGATGTACCTTGGGATGCCTTGGCCCTTGCTAAGTCATAAGCTACCTTCTAAACACTGAATTGCAGGCTGTTGGCACTAACCTAGAGATTATAGTGACAGACAGTCAAGATTTGAACCTGGGACTCCCTAGGTAATCTTGGCCAGTTACTTACTGATTCCTCTAAACCTAAAAAAATAAATAAATCCCAAATTTGTTATGAAAAGAGCACTCTTAGATGTTAATTTGACAACTGTTGTAGTGAGTCCTGCTGTTATTTGAGCTGGAAAACATTGGCAAAGGCTTGATCCTTAGGTCAGGGCTTGATATAAGAGAATGTTTTGAATGTCACATTGATTGTTTACTATATGACGTAGTGTCTTAAAGATAAATATGAGAGGATAGTCTTTCTGGCCTTTATTTGGTTAGAGTGAGAATTCCCACGAGAATCCCATCTCACGGTAGGTAGGTTGCCAGTTAAGATCACAGTTTTATTTATTTTTTCCCTCGATGTTGAGGTTTAATTGATAAAGTTCCAAGCATAATTATTAAGCATTTATGTTCTTTGGAAGATGTGCACCAGCACAATCCACAATCTCCGTTCTTGGGAATTCAGATTACATTTCCATGTTTTCCAAGATTCTTCTAATTCAGGAATCATTATGTCTATATTTTTGAAATCTACATCAATCCAATTTTTAGTTATTATAGTTTTTTTTAAATATTTATAAAAAATTATATACAGAATAATTTTCATTGAACTTATTTGAAAACCATCCTAACTAATCCATCGACTGTAAGTTAAAATTCATTATTATTTTTAATTAAAACTATTTGAACACCATCAACTAACATTTGAAACCCCTACATTTTTACCTTTATTTATTTGTGTTGTCCCGCCCTGTTGGCACTAGAAAAAGTGGAAAGGGACATCGAAGTTCTTAACAATCAGCGCAATTTTCACCCTGTTATCAAGATTTTCTGGAAAATCCCAGTAAGTCTGCATTTTGAATGGCACTTCAGTTGAAATTGGACAATGGGATGAACGTTTTTTTTTTGTAATAATGTGTTTGCCATGACAATTGGTTGGAATCCAATTAACTTCAGTTTTGAACACAAAACTATATAGTCAATTTCTTGATCACAGTTAATTGGATTCTAAGCAATTGTAGAAACATTATTTAAAAAAAAAACGTTTCAACCAGTTGTCAAATTTCAATTTAAGTGATATATGACCAACGCTATTAATAATAAATTATTAATTTCAATTTAAGTGATATATGACCAATCACGATTAATTTTAATTTAATATATTATTTTTATAATTTAATAAATATGATGGTGAAGACGTTCACTTTGATCTTAAGAATTTTTTTTTTAGAAATTTCTAAAAAAAATTTAAAATATAAATATTCGAAGATCATTAGAGTTTTGATGACTTTATATATATATATATTCCTTGTGGTCATCAATGAGACTACTTCTAGTTGAGTCATGTGCTTTTCAATATATTCCTTGTGGTCATCAATGAGACTACTTCTAGTTGAGTCATGTGCTTTTCTATATATATATATATACTCTCTGTTGAATTTTTCACTAGTTCATGCTCATGCATTTAATTTCAATTTTATGTTTAGCATTTACTTGAACCATAAATAATTGCAGCAACAGTAACTAGTTGCATTAAACCAAGATCACAAGAACACAAAGAATAACCGTGCACAAGAACACAAGAAGTATCCGGAAACCCTTCTCAGCGAGGGAAGAAAACCCAACAAATCTTTTGCTATATTCTTCAAGAAAAAGACCTCCCACACCATCACCAAACTTAGCACTCAAGAGGGTGTTGTAATTCTCATAATTTCAGACTACAACTTCTAAAATCATGAGATGACACAATGATAAGTGTGTTTCCTCAATGTGCATTCACCTTTATTTATACAAGACTTATCACATCAAATGATGTGTCTATTGGCACAATAGGGCCGACCTCAATAACTCAGAATATAATTATTAATTACAATATTAATTATCTTTCACTTTATGGTGGGGCCGACCTGTACCCTTTACATCACAATTAGGGTTACATGTAAGTCTGACTCTTAGATAATATAGCAAGGGATCTCACACACCCACTAGTGCTCAGCCACTAGGGGCACGCCCACCTGTGCTCAACCACAGGGATGTCCAAGTCAACAGGTCTCTATCTCACTGTGTCTCACAAGAGAATCATCAGGATACACGCTCACTAGTGCTCAACCACTAAGATCACATCCACCTGTGCTCAGCCACATGAATGTCCTACTCAACAGATCTCTATCTCATCGAGTCTCACAGGAGAATCATCGAGTATCACATCATCTCAACTCTCTGCACATAGGAGAACAATAAACCCATCACATGGGCTCCTTCACCCCTCACAGGGGTATACATCGTTTCATCTCAAACGATACACCCATGTCATGGGCATTTTCCCTTCTCAGGGGCACACATCGTTTCGTCTTTGTCTCAGAGAGAACGACACACCCAACTCATGGGAATCTTCCTTTCTTAGGGGAACACAGTGTTTCATCTTCATCTCAGAGAGAACGACACACCCAACTCATGGGGATCTTCCCTACACAAGGGCACACAACGTTCCATCTTCGTCTCAGAGAGGAACTACACACCCATCTCATGACACACCCAACTCACGAGCTCTCTCATAGGCCGACTCACTTAGTCCGTGTCCTGGAAGATGTCTCACACAATTGTAATCATCAACACTCCCTCTCATCTAGGGAGGAATTCTTCATTAGGCCAAGTCTCGCACAAAAGTACTTGAACTTCGTCTTGGATGTAGTCATCAACACTCCCTCTCAGCTAGGGAGGTATTCTCCACCAGGCCAAGTTTCTCACGGAAGTACTCGAACTTCATCTTGGCAATAATCATCAACACTCCCTCTCAGCTAGGGAGGTATTCTCCACCAAGCCAGTCTCTCACGGAAGTACTTGAACTTTGTCTTGGAAAGTGGTTTGGTGAATATATCTGCAATATGCTCATGTGTAGGAAGGTATTGCACGTGTACTTCTTTCCTCTGCACCATGTCTTTGACATAATGATATTTTATCTCAATGTGTTTCGATCTATCATGAAACATCGGATTCTCAGAGAGCTTCACACAACTCTAGTTATCACAATGAATAATGGTAGGATCCATCTCATGATCAAATAAATTTGCCAGAAGATTGCGAAGCCACACTGCTTCGTGGACTGCCACACTCAATGCTATATATTTTGCTTCTGTGGTACTCAAGACCACAAAGCTTTGTTTCATGTTGCACCGGGAAACCATGGCAGACCCCAAGGTAAAAACAACAACTTGATGTGCTCTTTCGTTCCACTGTGCTTCCTGCCCAATCTGCATCGACATATCTCTGCAAACTCAAGTCTATACTGGAGGCATATCTCAGGCCATATCCAACAGTGCTTCATAGATATCTCAATACATGCTTCATTGCTATCCAATGAGTTTGTCTCGGTTGACTGATGAACTAACTAAGCACATTCACTGCATAGCATATATTAGGTCTGGTGTTAACCAGATACATAAATGATCCAATCATCTTTTGGTACACATGTGGATCAATCTCATTTGAATCGGAAGAAGCCTCATTCATCTTCTTCAAGTTCATCATCATTGGTGTAGGCATGGATTTGTAGTCCATCATCTCGAATATTTCCACTGTATATTTTCCTTGACTCAGAAAAATCTCATCAGTTATCTACCATACTTCTAGTCCCAAGAAGTAGTGCATCATACCCAAATCCTTCATCTCGAAAACAAAAGTCAATGCTTGCTTGCATTCAACAATAAGTCTTTCTGAACCGGTAAGGAATAAATCATCCACATACAGGACCAAGATTAGGCATTCGTTGCCAACAATATGATAATATAGGTTTGGATCAACAACACTCTTGTCGAAATCCAAACTCATCAAGAATCCATCCATCTTCTCGTACCCAGCATGAGGTGCTTGCTTTAGTCCATACACGACTTTCTTCAACCTGTACACATGATTTCTCATCGTATGTCACGAATCTCTCTGGCTGCTTGATGTAAAATTATTCCTCAATCTCACCATTAATAAAAGTTGTCTTTACATCCATCTGATGTAGTTTCCAACTCATGGATGATAGTACGGATGGAAGTGTATCAGGCTATTGGATCAAATGTATCATCATAGACAACTCCCTCTGTTTGTGAGAATACTTTGGCTACAAATCTCACTTTGTACTTCTCGACACTTCCATCAGCTACATGCTTGATCTTGTAGATCCATTTGGAAGTCACTACAGAGTTCCCTTTTGGTCTCAGAACAATATCCCATACATCATTCTTCAAGATATACTGATATTCTTCTGTCATGGCATCTTGCCATACCTGCTCACTTGTAGCTTCTCCATGACAAGAAGACTCAGAATTAATGATGTGGCTCATGGTTGAAAGGTAACTCGAAAATCTCTTTGGTCTCTTGCTTTCTCAGGATGTTCCTTGAGTGGTTGCATGTCCCTCTGCCCCTTGCAGAGTTTGTTGAGAACAAACATGCCTTTTTTTTTTATTTCCTACTACAATATCTCTAGGATATCAACTGGAGCAGCTGGATCAACTTGAATAATGGTTCTCCCTCTAAACTGCTGAAGGGGATAAGGTAATGTCTCTTCCTTCTTCTCAATTAGTTTGACTCCCTCTGAGTCAAGTAAGTCCCTCTGAAGTATGAAGGATAAACATATTCCTTAGTTGTTAACTTGCATGGAACAAGAAAACAAACGAAAGGAAACAAGACACAAATATCTCCTAGAGGGGATTCATGAGTATATCTCTAGAATCAAAACAATTTAAGGATTGTTGTCACAACTACAACACCTACTTGTAATGTAACAACTTTAGAAATGTAGGTTAGAGGCATGATAATTTAAATCAAACATGGAGTCTTCATTTCCAGTGTGTTGTTCCTCTGAATGCACTGAGATCCCTTTGGATCCATGATTTGCAGCAAGGGTTCTTTCCTCCTTGTTGGCATCCCTACACGATTTTTGCCTTTTGAAGTGACAAATAACAATTCCCATAGTTGCCTACGCTTCGTCATATAAGTATTGTTATTTGAAGGTGACTACTCAGTTGTAAAAAAGATGTTTTGATTGTTCCTATTTTATTTTTTTCGTTTTCATGCTTCATTCATGACTGAAAGCATGAATGAAACATTGAAACTTATAATCAAATTGCAATTGTATCCAAGGCTTGGTCTTTATGTAGGGTTAATATTCTTACAACTCTTTTAATGAATGTTGTTTTGCTTTGAAGGCTATCATATATCAATAAAACATTTGTTTTTGAGTTACTCCTGGATTATAAGCTATATCTTGAGTACTTTGTAAACACATCAAAAATAGATTGGCATTAAGACTATAAGCTTCTTCATTAACGTTCTTGATAGATCATTTTCGATTTTAAAATCCTTTGATTGGTATTTTGATTTTTAGATCACATCCTCTCCTAACCTTGGCAAATCAAGGTACCCATTGCATATGATGAGATTCAAAATCGGTTGTACCCTGTACTCTGTTTGAAGTGGCAATTCGAATCGACAGATCCATTATTCCAAACTAAAGTCTTGGGTTTCTCTCTATACTCATGGCATTAATTACCCGAAACGCCCGATTTTCGTGGCTTGAAACCACTTATGCTCTCATTTTGGTCGCGCTAGGGTAACTATGGGTTTTATTCCTTTGTTACTTGCTCTGGCCTTCCTCTATTTTTTCTACCCCTTATGCTCACAGTGAGTTCTAGTCACCTTTGTGACTGCCTGTCCAAACCCTTATGGCCCCTGTCATCCGTGTTGAGCCGAATGGCTCCCAAACTTTGTTGTTGTATGATGACGCGAGTGAAGACCTTAAAATCCAAGGTTGGGTTGTGTTTCTTGAGAAGTTCCAGGGTTATAACTTACAAGCAGCCCAAGAATTCGCCCTCACATTCGATGGATGTAGATCCAAAGTGGGTGATATTCAATTGGAAATCACCGAGGAATTCCTGAGTGAGGCAACAGGTCTCCCCCTCACCAGCCAAAAATGATTTAAAAATTCAAAGTTGGATGAGGTACCACGGGGTCTGTTCGTCACCTCCCGAAAAATTCAATGTTGTGACAAAGGTATGCCACTCTCTCTGTTGAAGGATAGATGGCATCGTTTATTGGTAGTGTTAAGACATTTTGTCACTTGTGAAGGCCGCTACGGCCTCGTCTTCCTTTACCACATAAGACTGCTAATGCATTTTATCTGTTTCCAGTTAAACATGCCTTTTTACTTATTAAGAAGTTTATATAAGATGTCAAAGAGATATAAAAGGCAGAAATTGGATTCCAGCTTATTTCATCATGGGTTGATTAAGTTGTTGATAGTCCATCATATGAAACTACTTAATGATGATTGGGATGCTTTCGTGACTTGCAATGGCTTTGTTACAGTAAACCCTGTGGAGACTCTGGTGGTTGATAAACCTATGCTAGAGAAGTCTCCTTTTCCCTCCAGTGATAGGCCAGTTTTCTTATGTGAAAACCCTTGTGAAAGGGCTATGCCCGATCAGTCTGTGTGTGAACAGAAGGACGTCGGCTCCAAGCTTATTGAAACTCCTAAGTGTGAGCAAGTCGTCGACCTTAACCTTAATATCAAATCCACCAGTGGAAACCCTTCCAAATAGTCAAAGAAAAATCGAGACATGCGAGGGTTTAATAAAAAGAGGGTTGGGAGACTAATTTCGAGGAGCCTACAGAATAGACCAAAAGATCATGTGAGCTCGATCGAATCAATCGAGGTCAATGAGAGATCTGATTCTGAGATTGAAAAATTCCTGTCAGCTGAAGACCCAAATCACTCTAAACCGGATCTCAGTCAAGCTTTCGATTATGTAAATAACTTGCCATCGTTTCTGAAGCACAACAAGGATTTTCCAGGAATTAAATTCGGTCAAAATCCGACAGTGGATGGTGGTAGTGTTTTAACACACAATCATGTGCTTCCTGAACCATTTGCCCCTGCGGTAAATTGTGAAGTTTGTTTACATTGGATAGGTCTGTATTACACAGACATTCTCGTCCTTCAAGAAAAAATCAAGGCTCTTACGGCTCAAAACCGCTCATTGACAATTGAAAACCACGAGCTCAAGATCAATGCACAGAGGCAAGGAAAATGCTTGAAAAGGACTGACAATATCATAATAAAAAACGTCGATAGTATCGAGACTGTATTCAACTTTGAAATTTTGTGATTCGAATTTGGTTTTCAGTTGAATGGTAAGATTGTTTATTTTATTTTATTTGTTCTTTTATTGTTATTTTTCTAATTAATATAGAGTGATTTAGATTTCTGTTGTTAATAATAAGACTGGCTACAAAATCGAGAGATTTTGTAGCCAAGTCAATTTTCATATAAAATTTGGAAAATGTTGGTTAAATAAATATCTAATTTGTTTATTTCATTTTATTTCGGGATATGATGTATCTTGTGGTGATCTCATAAGATGGAGCATTTCTAGACTTAGTTAATTAGTCATTTCTTTTGGCTTATTTTGTAAATCAAAACAAAACTTTCATAATTTTGAAGATACAGTTTGATATTGAGTGGCTTTTTAGACCCTCTATTTTTGTAACTTTTAGATCCTTTTGGGATCTGATCCTATCTTACAAGATAGGATGTTTAGGTTACAAGAACTCTTTAAATACTACAAATTTTTGTAATGAAATCATCTTGGCCTAGGGCAGAAGATGGACAATTAATTCACAGACTTAAATCGAACAACAATATGCATTTTGGCTTTAGCTTTTTGTAAATGATGTTCTCATTTATGTTTTGTTTATCCTGATATACTAATAGGTTTTGATATTTTTAGACTTCACGATCTGTTATGTTTTGGGATAATTCTTTTATAAATATCGTCCATATTTGATGCTTTAGATATTAACAATGTGATCATATATTCAACTTAAATGACATGATTTCTCTTTAATTTTTAGTTGAATGATCAAATGAAATGTTGTTACAATCAGATTTATCTTAATGTAATCGTTTGTGATCATAAGATCACAGGACCTATTTGTATCATCTATTTTGTTATTAAAACTCAACTGCCAACACATTGTTCTGGATTTATTTATAACAGTCTTAAGGTTCATTGCAGGTTTCCCTCTTGGACGTGGTAGTTGGTCGTTCTCTAATCATGCAGATGCTTGGATACATATCACTAACTCACTAACAAGTTAGCCCATTTACATTTTTCTATCATTTACTTATCACTGAAACTCGAATGTATGGTTCGGCTTTTGACTATCCACACGTTTCTGTTTCATAGTATTTTTTTTATATTAGTTTAGATTTATAAAGGAAAAATGAAAAAATATTTTTATGTGCTTTCTTTATCTGCTTCTTCGAATCAATCATTTTTTACATTGAGTTTCGTAAGTTTAGATTAAAACTTGAAGTTTGTATATCATGTACATAAGTAAGATAAGTAAATCTTCTGTTTAATTATATCTACAATAGTTACATTATACGTATGTACATATATATATAGTGATTAGTATTTAGTTAGTTATTTCATTTCTTTTATTTGTTTCTTTTAGGACTTTTAGATTGGCTAATGGAGCCATAAAACCCGTCGAAATGAGTTACACCAAACGGCTTGGGTTATTTAGACAACCCCGTACCAGACTCGTTCTTCCAGTTGACGGATGGTCATTTTCGCCCATCAACAAATGGCGCTAGAAGGAGGGCTTAAATAAAATTGATGGCACGTGGAGGTCACAAAACTCCACCCCCACACACTCTCTCCCCCGTAGTAACACGTAGTCGCTTAGACAACAACGTTACTTTTGAAACAACTACCTCGAATGAAATCCCCGTTGAGCCAGTAACACCAAATCCTCAAGGATCCAACGTACACAAAATCGTTCGTCAGTCACTCTTAAGGACACATGGTGCTTTGGCCCGTATCAGACAACCTAGTAGGCCTCTCAATCAACCTTTAGATTTCTCAAATATTTGAGAGAAACTTGAAGGAACTGGTCTATGTTCAGATCCTTTAAGAGATAATGCCATAGATCCTGACCACACCCCTCCTCTTGCAGCCGAAGGATCCGATATTCCATCTTCCCCACCGCATTCATCCCCTTCCTCTTCAGGAGGAGATCCATATGACGAAGGTAGTTCTTCATCTGAACCATCTCAGTCTTCGACACCACCTACACCCATGGAAAATCAAAACAATCCCGCCAGGCCTTGGCTCGATCAAGATGTTGTGGTTGTACCTGGACCCTAGCACCCTTTACCAAAACACCCGGAGAAATGGTTACCTAAGTTTGATCCACATTCTAAGCAAATCGTCGAGGATCACATAAAGAAATCCATGCTAGCCATTAGACTCCGAAGTGTAGAACATGAAGATGTAGTATGTAGAATTTCTCCTTACACATTTGAGGGCAATGCCTCTACATGGTATTTCACTCAACAACCTCACACTATTGTATCTTGGGACAGATTCGAGACTTGTTTCCTAGAGAAGTTCGGAGATGAAAAAACTCTGGAAGTCTTAGTCATGGAACTCTCCAGCTTAAGGATGAACCCTAAGGAGAAAGTAAAAGATTTTAACAAAAGGTTCCTCACGTTAAAAAACCTAATCCCCACTGATTCAATGCCCGCTTAAAACCTTATTGTGGCATATTACACTAAAGCTCTACACAATAATATAACAATTTGGGTTAAAAGGTCTAAGAAGTCAACGTTACTGGAAGCCTTCAAGGAGGCGAGCCAAATCAAAAAAAATATTTTGAGCTGGAAAGATAATCTTAGTAATGAGGAAGAAATAACCCCATCTTCTAAGAAGAAAATATAAATTCTTCCTAGGCCTCCCCAAACCAAAACCCAATCAGAAACCTCAGACTTAGAAAGTTTACAAAAGGTCGTCCAAAAATTATCAAATCAAGTCGTAGACTTGAGGAGATCTGCTGAAGAAGCATCTTCGAGCAAAGGAAGTTACAAACCTCCTTTCAGAAAACCTTTTCCCTCAAACTGACTGAATCCAACCCCCGAGGGTCTGAATTTTGAAAGCTTACAATACACTCTACAGACTATCCTTGAAGAACATGATAACTTAGTCCCCCCTGAGAATTCTGAAGACGTGGTTGAAGAAGAAATAGTTGAAGAAGATGAATCATTTCCCAATGTCTTCGAACATTTTTCTGACAGTATTTTTCAAGCCAATTTTGAATCTATCCATCCTTACAACACCAGAAGTAAAACTCAGAGTAAATCCTCTTCCGAAATAAGTACTAATGTTCCTCCGAAACAATTTAAACACTCTGAAACAAAACAGAATCTAGCAGCTCCAAGTTTAGAGTATGATTTGATTGAAGACCTAAAGAAACTTAGAGCTAATATTTCTATTTACGAAATTTTGAAGTTTCCTCTTCTTCTGCAGAAAATGCTTCAAAACATTGCAGAAAATAGTAAAAACAGCAATCTGAACAACAAGAAAATTGCATAAATCAGTTCCAAAACAACTCAAAAGGTCCTTGCTAAAACAACGCCTGAACTCCCAGATAAAAGGGATCTCATTGAAAAAACTGTATCAAATGTAGATAAAGTAATTTCAGGGACAACGACTAAAAATCAGCAGAATTCAGCTATTAATACTTGCAAAAATGTCCCACCTTTCTTATTAACTTTTGAAATTTTCAATAGAAATGTACATAATTGCATGGTAGATTCTGATGCATCATCAAATGTGATGTCCTTGTCTGTTTGCCAAAAAATCAATGCTGAAGTTCAACCTTCTAGTTTTGAAATCATTCAGTTCGATCAGACGAATGTTAAGCTAATTGGTGAACTAAAGAACGTGCTCGTTAGGCTATCTTCAAATCCTAAGGTTCACCAAATTATTGATATCATTGTTGTTGATATGGATTGGTCCGAACAACTACATGGATACGTTTATGGTTTATGGTTTATTCTTAAGCATGGATTGGTCCGAACAACTACATGGATACTTTTCAACAGATTGGTTTCATTTGTGGCTACTAGAAAATGGAAAGGAAAACAAAACTAGGATTAATCGTGAACATTACCTCAAGCACACCGTGACGGATTTGAACGACGCTAATGAACCATTTACTTCTTCCACTAATTCACTCGAAATGCAGGGAATGAACACCTTCTTTGGTAACTTCATGGCTGAAACCTCCCCCATCACTGATCCAGAACAACAGTCGGAGCTCATGACGTGTACCCAGTCAGCAGCTTTACCGAATGTGCCAAACACTGTCGATGAAGCTCACATATGGTCACTTTACTTCGATGGATCCAAATCCAAAGAAGGAGCTAGTGCAGGATGTGTACTCATCGACCTGATGGGTAATAAAATTTTTATCACCTATCGATTAGAGTTTGAATCTACAAACAACACCGTCGAATACGAGGCACTTTTGCAAGGACTCGGGAAAGATGTAGATATGAACGTAAAGAACTTAATGGTATTTGATGATTCATAAATTGTGGTCAGGAAGGTAATAAACTCCATACATTGTCTATCACCACACCTGGAGAGTTACCAAACTGAGGTATGGCATCTAATGCACAAATTTTATGCATTTAACATCAATTCCATTCCTAGATTAAACAATTCTGAGGCTGATTTATTAGCTAACGTTGCTTCCAAACTTTTTCCCGTAGAAGGTCTTTCTCCAAATGCATTTTCAATTGAGTTATTGTTCAGACCATCAATCCCAGACAACGTCGCTAATTGGAGAGTGTTTGATGATGATCAACAGATCATCAGTTTTTTGCACATGGAGGACACCTTCCAAGATGTAGTTATTGATGAAGGCACCCACGATGAAAATATCCACAATTTTACAGTAATATTAGAGCCGAGGTCTCCCGAATCAACATCTGATCTGGTAAATTCTATCCCTAAATCCGTTGTAAGACTAGAAAAGTTTTATAATTTGCATAATAAATTCAGAAAATTGGTAAATTGTAAAACAAACAGTTCTTCCTTGACTCATGAAAAGGTAAATCTAGGGGCTAAAGATAATCCACAATATATCAATCTGGGAATGGGATGTTCCGAGCAACAGTGGTCCGCTTTTATAAAACTGTTTAGAGAATTCAAGGATGTCTTTGCTTGAACATACGATGATTTAAAAACTTTTGACCCTAACATAATACAACATATCATCCCCATGAAACCCCAGACTCAACCTTTTTAGCAGAAGCTGAGAAAGATGCACCCTAAGATGGAACCAACAGTCAAGAAAGAGCTAAATAAATTATCGAACGCAAAGATAATCTTCCCAGTAAGACACACACAATGGGTGTCTAATCTAGTTCCTGTAAGAAAGAAAAGTGGCGAAATTCGACTCTGTGTCGATTTTCGAAACTTGAACCGAGCGTCTGACAAAGACAATTATCATGTTCCTCCAATGGAAAAAATTCTTCAGCAAGTATCTGGTTCTGAAATACTGTCACTGCTAGACGGTTTTTTGGGATACAACCAGGTCCTCATGTCTCCCCTAGACCAGTTAAAAACCACTTTTCATACCCCATGGGGTACTTACACCTACAGGAAAATGTCTTTTGGGCTTATAAATGTTGGGGCCAATTTTTAGAGAGCAATGAATATTGTTTTTCATGGTCTCATCAATCAATCTGTAGTTTTCTATCTTGATGACGTTACTGTTTTCTCCAAAAACAAGAAAGATCACTTGTCTCACCTTAGGTATTTCCTAGAACGATGTCGCAAGTACGACATATCTCTCAAACCTAAGAAGTCTATCTTTGTAGTGGAACAAGGCAAACTTCTTGGATTCATAGTATCCAATGATGGGATGATCATCAATCCCGAAAGAACTCAAGCCATTGCCAAACTTCCTCCCTCCTCCTCCAAAAAATCTATGCAATCTTTTTTAGGCCAGATCAATTTTGTCAGAAGGTTTGTCCCGAGTTTCTCAAAAATGGTAAGGCCATTAGAAAACTTAATTAAAAAGGATCTTCAGTATCATTGGGGACCACAGGAAAATCAAGCTTTTGATTCCATCAAAAAAGCCATAGTGGAGGCCCCTTCCTTGATGAGTCATGATTTCTCACAAGATTTCACTCTTTATACTTTCGCCTCTGACCGATCTTATGTCGTTGTGTTGACCCAAAAGAATGTTGAAAGAAATGAAATCCCCATTTCCTTTATGAGCTCAGCGTTCAAAGGAGTGAAGCTTAACTACTCGGCTGTAGATCAACAAGCTTATGCAGTTTTCAAAGCAGTGAAACATTTCCGATCATATTTGTTGAAATCCAGAACTAAAGTCATTGTGCCTTATCCTGTTGTCAGAAACTTGTTAGTACAAAAGGATTTGGGTGAAAAATGAGAAAACTGGATGACATCATTACAAGAGTATGACCTTGAAATTAATCCTGCACAATTGTCATAGGTCAAGGTCTGTGCAAACTAGTTGTTGATTCAGTTGAAGAGCAACAAAGTCAAATTAATGTCTTAACTGTAAATCAACGTAGTCAAAATCAAATATGTTGTACACAAGTTGTTGTTAATTCTTGGTTTGATGATATTAAGTTTTATCTAACACATGGTTATGCTCCTCGCCATCTTGATCCAAAAAAGAGAAGAGAATTAAGACTAAAATATACACCTTTCCAGCTGGTAAATGGTGTATTATTCCGTAAATTTTTTGATAATGTTCTCATGTGTTGTTTGGAAAGAGATGAAGCAGAGAGAGTATTATCTGAACTGTATGCAGGTGAAGTTGGTGGGCACTTCGGCGGAGACACCACTTCTCACAAAGTATTAAGAGTTGGGTACTATTGGCCCACGTTGTTTAAAGATGCACATGCATTATGTCATAAATGCATAATCTGCCAAAAGGCTATTGGACGAGTACAAAAGGCAATATTCCCTTTGCAACCTGTTTTGGTAGATTCACCTTTTCAACAGTGGGGTCTTGACATCATAGGGCCGATTAACCCCACTTCCTCACAGCAACATAAATACATTGTTACAACAACTGATTATTTTACCAGATGGTTTGAGGTTGCACCACTAAAAGTGGTAAATACTAGTCAGGTAATATCTTTCCTTTACTCAAACATCATTACTAGATTCGGTATTCCCGAGTGTTTGATCTTCGATAATGCTTCCTACTTTTCATCCCTTGATATGAGTGTTTTTGCTTTAGAAAAAGGGATCAAACTGAAATATTCTGCCAGCTATTACCCCCAAGGAAGCGGCTTAGTATAATCCACAAACAAAAACCTGATCAAAATCATCAAGATGTTAGTTTCCGAAAATCACAAAAACTGGCACAACACGCTTTCTAATGTGCTCTGGGCTGATAGGGTAACATCGAAAAATTATGTTGGTAATTCTCCTTTCTTTCTCGTCTACGAAAGATAAGTGATTCTCCCTCCTCATGTTCTGCTTCCCTCTCTGCAATTATCGCAGAAAGTTCAGGAAGAGGATTATCCTCCTCTTGAAAGTCGAATTAATGCTTTGTTGAAATTAGAGGAAGTAAGAGCACAAACAAAAGAGAGACTGGATCAACATCAGCATATTGTGAAAAGATGGCTCGATTCAAACTCTATTTTAGATAGAAACTTCGAGGTAGGATATCTGGTTCTCAAGTGGGATAAACCTCATGAGGGAAAATGAAAACATACCAAGTTCCAGAACCTGTGGTTGGGGCCCTTCGTAATCGCTGAAAAACTATGTCCCAGCTCTTTCCGCCTACAGAATTTAGAGGGACAACTAGACACCTTCCTGGTGAATGGCCAAGCTCTCAAGATATATTTTTCATGATAATTCCAGATCCATCTTTTGTACATATTTTTTTGTTTTGATTTATTTTTATTTTCTAATTTTGGTTCTTTTCATTTTGTTTGTTTTCGCTGCTTTTGGGTTAAACTTATGTCTATTTCACCTTTTAGTTCGTGGAGGGGAACTAGAATGCATCATTATGAAGCAATTGTTAAGGTCTTCTCAAGAGCATCAATGTTATGAATTACCGAAACACAGACTAACTAAAGAAAATTTTTGTTTGAAATAGACTTCCTAGTCTCATTTTATAATTATGAGCAGACACGATCATCTTTAAAGATTTTTATGTTGTCCCTTCTTTTAAAGAAAGCAACTCAAGTATGCCTTCCTGTCCTCGAAAAAATGGTTTCATAAAGAAACTAATTTCAGATCATAATGAAGGTGATTAGGAAAAAAATTAAAGGTTGGAAAATAACAAGTGTTCTAAAGACTGAAATTTTCAGCATCACCCCGCTCTTCTGAATATCTTTAAATTTATATCAGATTGTAAACAATTTCTCAAGAGTTGTGGGAAGTGTTTGTAAACCCATTGGGATATTGAACAGGTCTACTGGCAGTGGGTAAATGCATGCATGGTGCCAATAAAACTTTGTCGGGGTACTGAACAGGCCTGCTGGCAGCGAAGCAATGTCGAGTTCAAGAAAATTATCAAGTATAAATTTTGATATTGGCCTTAAGTATCCTTCATTTTGAATTGAAATTTCTTGGACAAGATAGAGGTGTCAAAATGGGTTAATTTACATCCCTGCCGAGGCTATGGACGCCTACTGGCAGTAGTGGCCATGTCAACAGTATCGAAGCCATTGAATTGAAGATCGTTGCTCTCGTAGTTAAAATTGTCATCGGATTTCATTTGGACAGAAAGATATCTGAAGCTGGACTGTATAATGATTGTTGAGATGCTCGATGTCCTTCAACTATGATTTGATCTGTAATCATTCTAAGCAGTCCTAACATGAACTCGTCAATAATGCAGAGATAATTGCTTCTCCCAGTAAGTAGCCATTGTTGGCAGCCCTACACAATTTTTTCCTTTTGAAGTGACAAATAACAATTCTTGTAGCTACCTACGCTTCGTCATGTAAGTATTGCTATTTTATTTTTTTCATTTTCATGCTTCATTCATGACTGAAAGCATGAATGAAACATTGAAACTTATAATCAAATTGCAATTATATCCAAGGCTTGGTCTTTATGTAGGGTCAATGTTCTTACAACTCTTTTAATGAATGTTGTTTTTCTTTGAAGCTTATCATATATCAATAAAACATTTGTTTTTGAGTTGCTCCTGGATTATAAGCTATATCTTGAGTACTTTGTAAACACATCAAAAATATATTGGCATTAAGACTATAATCTTATTCATTAACGTTCTTGATAGATCATTTTTTATTTTAAAATCCTTTGATTGGTATTTTGATTTTTGGATCGCATCCTCTCCTAACCTTGGAAAATCAAGGTACCCATTACATATGATGAGATTCAAACTTGGTCATACACTGTACTCTGTTTGAAGTGGCAGTTCGAATCGACAGATCCATCATTCCAAACTAAATTCTTGGGTTTCGCTCTATACTCATGACATTCATTACCTGAAACGCCCGATTTTCGTGGCTTGAAACCCCTTATGCTCTCGTTTTGGTCGCGCTAGGTTAACTGTGGGTTTTATTCCTTTGTTACTTGCTCTAGCCTTCCTATGTTTCTGCTACCCCTTATGCTCACAGTGAGTTCTGGTCGCCTTTGTGACTGCCTGTCCAAACCCTTATGGCCCCTATCGTTCGTGTTGAGCCTAATGGCTCCCAAAATTTGTTGTTGTATGATGACGCGAGTGAAGACCTTAAAAGCTAGGGTTGGGTTGTGTTTCTTGAGAAGTTCCAGGGTTATAACTTACAAGCAGCCCAAGAGTTCACCCTCACATTCGATGGATGCAGAGCCAAAGTGGGCCATATTCAATTAGAAATCACCGAGGAATTCCTGAGTGAGGCAACAGGTCTCCCCCTCACCGACCAAAAATGGTTTAAAAATTCAAAGATGGATGAGGTACCATGGGGTATGTTCGTCACCTCCCATAAAATTCAATGTTGTGACAAAGGTATTCCACTCTCTTTGTTGAAGGATAGATGGTGTGGTTTATTGGCAGTGTTAAGACATTTTTTCACTTGTGAAGGCCGCTACGACCTCGTCTTCCTTTACCACATAAGACTGCTAATGCATTTTATTGGTTTCCAGTTAAACATGCCTTTTTACTTATTAAGAAGTTTATATAAGATGTCAAAGAGATATAAAAGGAAGAAATTGGATTCCAACTTATTTCATCATGGGTTGATTAAGTTGTTGATAGTCCATCATCTGAAACTACTTAATGATGATTGGGATGCTTTCGTGACTCGCAATGGATTTGTTACAGTAAACCCTGTGGAGACTCCGGTGGTTGATAAACCTATGCTAGAGAAGTCTCTTTTTCCCTCCAGTGATAGGCCAATTTTCTTATGTGAAAACCCTTGTGAAAGGGCTACACCTGATTAGTCTATGTGTGAACAACAGGACGTCGGCTCCAAGCTTGTTGAAACTCTTGAGTGTGAGAAAGTCATCGACCCTAACCTTAATATCAAATCCACCAGTGGAAACCCTTCCAAACAGTCAAAGAAAAATCGAGACATTCAAGGGTTTAATAACAAGAGGATTGGGAGACTAATTTCGAGGAGCCTACGGAATAGATCAAAAGCTCATGTGAGCTCTGATTCTAAGATTGAAAAATTCCCGGTAGCTGAAGACCCAAATCACTCTAAACCGGATCTGAATCAAGCTTTCGATTATGTAAATAACTTGCCATCGTGTCTGAAGCACAACAAGGATTTTCTAGGAATTAAATTCAGTCAAAATATGACAGTGGATGGTGGTAGTGTTTTAACACACAGTCATGTGCTTCCTCAACCATTTGCTCGTGCGGTAAATTGTGAAGTGTGTTTACATTGGATAGGTCTATATTACACAGAAATTCTTGTCCTTCAAGAAAAAATCAAGGCTCTTACGGCTCAAAACCGCTCATTGACAATTGAAAACCGTGAGCTCAAGATCAATGCACAAAGGCAAGGAAAACGCTTGAAAAGGACTGACAATATCATAATAAAAAATGTTGATAGTATCGAGGTTGTAATCAACTCTGAAATTTTGTGATTCGAATTTGGTTTTCAATTGAATGGTAAGATTGATTTTTTATTTTATTTGTGCTTTTATTGTTATTTTTCTAATTAATATAGAGTGATTTAGATTTTTGTTGTCAATAATAAGACTGGTTACAGAATTGACGCAGACCTCCCCGACCCTCGGGCCAAAGTCCGCTCACAGGATTGTTCTTTACCTTCTTTGATCCGGATCGGCTCTTTTGATTCCTTGCTGGAATCTCAATTCGATCGATCCACAGGTCCTATCAGAAGCTCCCCTGCATGAACAACGCTAGGCGTGAGCTCCACTTCTCCGTGCGACCACAACACTATGACCAAGGCCTCATCCAAAAGGTGCTTGTCACAACTCGCCACTCGCGAGTTCGTGAGTCGAGGCTCCCGACTCTCCCTTTCCAATCTCACGATTCCCGAAATCGTGAAATGGGTATAGCTCCTCTTTTGTCAGCGCCTTCCGCGCGTGACCACCGACTAAGCTTAACGCTAGCTTCTCTCACTACTCGCCGCTTCATGAGTTCAAAGGTTGAATTCTCATTCCTTCCTTGTGCGATCCTCCGAGACTTGAAAGTCAGCGAAGGTTGACCTTCCTTTCGCACTCCTTGAAACTCACCACTTCGCGAGTTGTAGCATCCAACCTTGGCACCGTCCCTTCACGAACCCCTGAGAAGCGATATTTACTTTCCCTCTCACGTTCTTGCTACTCGCAACTTCTGATGTCGAGAAGAGGTTCTCTCAACCTCTGAACCTCCGAATTTGCAAGACCCCTTGATCTCTGCCACCTGTCCTCCTTAGATGGACGGTCCTGATCTTCTCATGACTTCGCTACTCGTGAAGTCGAAGGACTTCCCTCTCTGACCTCCGATGTCTGAATCCCCGATAGAGAGGATATCGTGACACATGTCCTTCTTCCAATCGGACGACTCAGATTCTTTCGCTATTTCGGGACTTCGCACCTTGCGACCTTGCGAATCTTGATGCAAGGGTTTTGACCCTTCAACTCGTGAATCCATGAAATGAGATTACGCGAGTGATCCAACGGTTTGATTTCTCCCGAGCTTGCACTTGAAGAATGCTTGCCGTAACTTCCCTGCTCCTCTGCAAGATCCGACGACCCTCAGAACTTCGCGAATTCTCCATGGAGAATTTCAACCGTCCAATTCCTCCTTAACAACTCCTACGAAATGAACAAGTACGCCTTCACAAAACTTGTCCACCAACAAAACAATGTCGCTACGCCTTCTTTCAACACTTCAAGGCACTAGCCCTCTTGAGCTTCTCTTCGACAACGTTGAAGACTCTATCCCTTCTGAGATTTCTCCACAACTCGAGTCTTCAAGATGACTCCTGCACACACTCCTTACGACAACCCTTCAATACCTCCAAGTATTGAATTCTTTGACTCTGCGCACTCTCCTTGCAACAACAGTCCTTCAATAACTCCCTCAGGTTGTGAGCTCTGAGACTCTACTCGACCTGCGCACACTTTGCACGGCTTCTGTACTCAACTTGCACTTCTGTGAGAATGAGAACAATGTTATCCCTCCTAAGATTTCAGAGATTGAAACTCTGAACCCGTCAACGCACTCCTTGCAGACGATTTCGCTGCACTCCTTGTAGGAAAACTCTTGCTTAGACAGAGAAACAATTGAAACTCATTCCTTCCTCTCCCTCTCTCTTCAGATTTCATACATTCAACAAGAAATCATTCATACATAGCGTAATAGAAAATGCATAATCAGAAAGAGTAAAATATCTATGAGCATAACATTCAATTATGCATACACAAAAAGTGTTTGAACACCATGAGTTTGAATCAAAGCTTCATATATTAATCTCAGAACTTTTGTACATGGGTTCTTCTACACAACTTTCTTCTCTCATATGTTGTTTGCTCTTCTCATAATCATAATAATGTTACAACTATACAATGAGGGTGTCTATATCATGTTTCCCTCCTCGCTCTAAACTGTCAAATCTAGAACTTTAAAGCTACCTACCTACATTAACTATGCATAAATGCCTCTTAATCCTTCAGATGAGAGTGAGACACTCAAGGTCTGATTACAATCAAGAAGTACACCCTTTCTTAACTTCTTCATTTATGTTTGGCGTATCAAACTTCAAAACATTTCAAACAATTCATCATGTGCCAAAATGCGTTGGCGCTTGTCCTCCGCTCGCTTGTTGTTGGCGATGCTCCTGCATCAAGAATCGAGAGATTCTGTAGCCAAGTCAAGTTTCATATAAAATTTAGAAAATGTCAGTTAAATAAATATCTAATTTGCTTATTTCATTTTCTTTCAGGATATGATGTATCTTGTGGTGATCTCATAAGATGGAGCATTTCTAGACTTAGTTAATTAGTCATTTCTTTTGGCTTATTTTGTAAATCAAAACAAAACTTTCATAATTTTGAAGATACAGTTTGATATTGAGTGGCTTTTTAGATCCTCTATTTTTGTAACTTTTATATCCTTTTGAGATTTGATCCTATCTTACAACATAAGATGTTTAGCTTACACAAACTCTTTAAATACTACCGATTTTTGTAATGAAATCATCTTAGCCTAGGGCAGAAGATGGACGATTAATTCACGGACTTAAATGGAACATCAATATGCATTTTGGCTTTAGCTTCTTGTAAATGATGTTCTCATTTATGTTTTGTTTATCCTTATATACTAATAGGTTTTGATAGCTTTAGACTTCACGAGCTGTTATGTTTTGGGATAATTCTTTTATAAATATCGTCCATATTTGATGCTTTAGATATTAACATTGCGATCATCTATTCAGCTTAAATGACATGATTTCTCTTTAATTTGTAGTTGAATGATCAAATGCAATGTTGTTACAATCATATTTATCTTAATGTAATCGCTTGCGATCATAAGATCACATGACCTATTTGTATCATCTATTCTGTT
Organism: Picea engelmannii; assembly: GCA_009831015.1. NCBI lineage: Eukaryota > Viridiplantae > Streptophyta > Pinopsida > Pinales > Pinaceae > Picea > Picea engelmannii. Next base: position 96,772 of record ML792307.1, on the reverse strand, counting down.
ATTAAAACTCAACTACCAACACATTGTTTTGGATTTATTTAGAACAGTCTTAAGGTTCATTGCAGGTTTCCCCCCTCTTGGACATGGTAGTTGGGCGTTCTCTAATCATGCAGATGCTTGGATACATATCGTTAACTCACTAACATGTTAGCTCATTTACATTTTTCTGTCATTTACTTATCACTGAAACTCGAATGTATGGTTCGGCTTTGACTATTCACACATTTCTGTTTCATAGTATTTTTTTTATATTAGTTTAGATTTATAAAGCAAAAACAAAAAAATATTTTTATGTGCTTTCTTTATCTGCTTCTTCAAAGCAATCATTTTTCACATCGAGTTTCGTAAGTTTAGATTAAAACTTGCAGTTTGTATATCATGTACATAAATAAGATAAGTAAATCTTCCGTTTAAATATATCTACAATAGTTACATTATACATCTCTCTCTCTCTCTCTCTCTCTCTCTCTCTCTCTCTCTCTCTCTCTCTCTATATATATATATATATATATATATATATATATATATATATATAGTGATCAGTAATTAGTTAGTTATTTCATTTATTTTATTTGTTTCTTTTAAGAATTTTAGATTGGCTAACAGAGTCATTAAACTTGTCAGAACGAGTTACACCAAACAACTTGGGTTATTTAGACAACCTTAGACTGGACTCGTTCTTCTAGTTGATGGACGGTTATTTTCACCCGTCAACACTCCTGCGATCACCCTTATGACAATGATGCAAATAATATATACAAGTGCATACCTGAGAGTGTACATCAATGAAGATTTTGCTTGCTTGTCAATGTCATAATGAGAAATGATATTCCTTGCTTGTTTACCATAGACTAGAAGACAAATTGTGTTGTTGTAGATTCCTGTGGCCACCTTCCACTGCTACACTCTCCACATTCTTCCATCCAAGTCTAAAATTTTTACTGAGAATCACCGTTAATACAATATCTTTCCTCTGCTACAACAATCTTCTCTATTGGTCTTCAACAACCCTCAATCCCCTTTGTTTCTCTTTGCCTCAAACTTGGTAAAGATGATACCTTGGAATTGGCACAAAAAAAACATCACATAGTTTCAATGTAGCTTTAGGTCTGCGCAAACTATGACCTTAGATTTTCCTTGAATGAAGATTCGGAACAAGTTGAAGATGAGCCTCAAAACAACACAAAAACACCCTCAGATATGAACTTGGTTTAGCCTCGGAAAAGGCCTTAAAATTTCCCTTATATCTACCTCAATTCTCCTCTTAACCCACTCAGATATGCACCTCATATCTGTCAACATTTTGGCCTCGAAACTGCCAAATGATGGCCTCATAACATGCCTTGTATTGTCAAGAAGAATCACTTAAACACTGCTTCAACACTCACCCTTAACTATTACGTTTGCCAACAAACACTTGCACAAAAATACAACCTCAGACTTCTGTTACATACTTTCCAAAACTCGGTTTATGCGGACTTGAAATTGTTAATAAGGATGCCTCAGATCCGACCCTAGGTTTCCTTCACTCTGCCACAAAAAAAGGAAATAGTCTTTAAATTTGTCTTAGGACTGTCATAAATTCGGCCTTTGCTGCCCCATAAATTCACACACAAGGATTGCCTCAAAACACCATAGGAATGCCTCAGATCTATTACTGTCACAGCCTCTTGTAGGTCTGCGTTCTCTCCTTTTAGTTGTGGTTTTAGGTCCGCTGGTAGGACCCTTTTGTGGCAGCCCTAGAGGGGGTCTATCTATATTGTCTATCCACTTTAAACAAGGCTCAGCCAGGTCTGTGGCCAACCTTAAAACCTCACCATAGGTTTAAGAGAGGTTTGACTTTAAACTTTACCATAGAGGCTGCTACAGGTGTGCAACCACAGGTCTGTAATTTGGTTTTAAGTCTGTGGTCAGCCTCACCACAGATTTAAGGAAGAGGCCCGACCCTTAAACAATGCTTGACCAACCTTTAAATTTTACCAACAATAGGGGTATAACAACTTCTAAATGTTGGGTATGTGTTATATTCTTTGCCTCGGGAAACATGTCACATATTTAGGTGTTTTTTCGGCACATGGTTTTTGCCGATGGTTTTCTATTTCCATTTAAGGAATTATGGTTGTTGACTAATCCAGGTCATTGGGTCAGAGTTTTGGATGCCACTGGATCCTATATGTATATTGTATTGTAAACAATGTAACACAATGAATGAATATAGAATATGTTGGTTTTCCCGGTTTGGGTTTCCAGGGGAAAAATCTTTGTGTAATGTTTGTATTTGCCATTGTATCTTTTATGTTCTTTTACTGAAAATATGTTTGCAGTAAATATTGTACAAGGTTAAAATCTACATTAGGTATCAGAGCTTTGTTGGCTTCAGGGGCACGCCTTTATGGTCAAGGGTTTGGATCGGGACCATGATAAGCCTTGTTACAGTGGGAGATCTGTGGTATTGATTTTTCAGGTGAAAAGAAATGACAAGCAATTCAAAGATGGAGATTGAGAAGTTTAATGGGCAAAATTTTGAGTTGTGGAAGCTCAATATGGAAGATCTGTTGGTGACAGAGATCAGTGGATCATGGTAGATCCAGGTACTGCACCTACAAAAACTTCAACAGATGACTGGAAAAATTTGGATTGGAAGGCGAAGAGCATAATTCGACTGTGTCTCTCAGATTCAGTATTACTAAATGTGTTAGAGGAAGCTACAACCAAGGATTTATAGGATAATTTAGGGAAGTTGTATCAGTCTAAGTCCCTAGTGAATAAAATATTCCTGAGAAAGAAATTGTATAACCTGAGGATGAGAGATGGAGACTCAGTGGAAAAGCATTTGAACGCCTTCAATATTGTGGTAAGTCAGTTAGTATCTGTTGAGATTAAAATTTCAGATGAATATAAATGGATCAGTTCACTGTGTTCTTTACCAGACTCGTGGGATAGTCTGGTTGTGACCATAGGTAGTAATACAACTTCCTTAAAGTTTGATGAAGTGGTCTCATCCTTGTTGTTGGAGGAGATGAGACAGAAGAATATGGAAGGACATAGCACAGACGCATTATTTGCAAGAGGAAGTTCCCAGGAAAGAAATAGATCTAAGTTCTCAAGTGGGAGATCTAAGTCTAAGGGTAGATCTAAATATCCCGAAAAATTTGTAAAGGTATGTTGGAGATGTGGAAAAGAATGGCACTACAAGAAGCAGTTTAGATCCAAAGTTGAGAAAAAGAAGGGATCTAAAGAATATCCTTCTACAAAAGAAAAGACCTCCAAGGAAAGGATGGGATGTGTACTTGGATTCTTCAAGCACACATGCAGATCATGAGGCATGGTTGGTTGACTCTGGTGCATCCTTTCATATGACTCCCCATAGGGAGTTGTTCTGCAAATATGAAAGGTATGATGGAGGTAATGTTTTTTTAGGTGATGATTCGACAACTAGAATCATAGGACGAGGAAAAGTCAAGTTGAGGCTCATAGATGGAAGGATTAGAACATTGACTGGTGTTTTTCACATCCCAGGTTTGCCTAGAAGTTTGATTTTTGTAAGCAAAATGGACAATGAAGGGGTAAAAACAATATTTGAAAAGGAAACCTACAAGATGGTTCGAGGAGCAATGGTGTTGCCGAAGGGAGTTCGGTTTGGAACTCTGTATAAGATTCAAGGAAACACTATTAGTGATGGGTGTAACAGTTCCATTGTTCCTGATATCGGAGTTGAAGAAGAAATAACTATTACAGTCTCTAGAGAAAAGGTTATGCCGTGGCATCAAATACTGGGGCATATCAGAGAGAAGGGTCTTTGACTACTACACGGTAAAGGTATGGTTGAAGGTATGTCTAACTGCTCTCTGGATTTTGATTTATGTGAACATTGTCTATATGGGAAGCAGAATCAGGTAAGATTCCCCTCTAGTGCAACGAGGACAGAAGGAATTTTACAACTATTTCACAGTGATGTTTTTGGACCTGTGTCGGTCCCATCATTGGGAAAATCTATGTACTATATCTCATTTATAGATAAATTCTCAAGGAATACTTGGATATATTTCCTCAAGAAGAAATCTGAAGTCTTTGAAAGGTTTAAAGAGTTTAAGGCTCTTGTTGAGAATCAAATAGAGAAAATAATTAAGGTGCTGAGGACAGATAATGGCAGAGAGTTTTGTGGGAATGAATTTGAAGAATTCTGTAAGAAGTGCAGTATATCAAGGTAGAAGACTACTCCATATACACCTCAACAAAATGGAGTTGTAGAAAGGATGAACATGACGCTGATGGAAAAAACAACATGCATGCTCAGTGGTGTTGGGTTAGGGAAAGAATTATGGGTAGAGGCAGTGGGTACTACATGTTACCTGGTCAATAGATCACCCTCTTCAACGTTGGATGACAAGACCCCACAAGAGGTATGGACTGGTAAGGAACCTTCTCTCACACATCTCAAGGTATTTGGCTGTGATGCATATGTTCATGTTCCAAAGGAAAACAAGAGTAAGCTAGATAAGAAGGTTGAAAAGTGTATCTTTATTGGATATAAAGATGGTCTCAAAGGTTATAAGCTTTGGAACCTAGAAACTAAGAAGGTAGTGTATAGCCGAGATGTGGTATTTAGAGAAATGAAGGATTTTGTTAAACATGAAGTCCTACCAAGTAAGGATGTACCGGAGAAAATAGAGTTTGATTTAAAGGATGATGAATAAGACTCTACAGAAGAATAAGAATAAGAATAAGAAGAAGGAGATCCTCATACTCCAGTATTGAGGAGATCGGTTCGAGAAAGAAGGCTACTGAAAATGTATACTCCATTTTATTTTCGTTCAAATTTTTCTTTGTCTATTACTGATGATGCTCCTAGAACTGTCAGGGAGGCAATGGATTCCGAGGATGGAAATCTCTGGAAAAGGGCCATGGACAAAGAAATGACATCTTTGGATAAGAAGGAGGTTTGGGATCTAGTGGAGTTGTCAACTGGAAGAAATCCCATTGGCAACAAATGGGTATTCAAAAAGAAGCTGAATGCAGAAGGAAAAATGGAGAAATACAAAGCTCGGTTAGTAGAAAAGGGTTATTCCCAGGTTGAGGGAATTGATTTTGGTGAGATTTTTTCTGTTGTTTCCAAGTTAACCTCTATAAGTTTTCTGTTATCTGTTGTTGCTGCATTTGATTTTGAAGTAGAGAATATGGATGTGAAGACAACATTCCTACATGGGGATCTGGAAGAAGAAATCTATATGAAGCAACTGTAAGGTTATGTTGTGAAGGGAAAGAAGGAGTTGGTATGTAAGTTGAAAAAGTCCCTGTATGGTTTAGAACAATCACCAAGGATGTGGTATAAAAAATTTGATACTTATATGTTGGGACTTGGCTTCATAAGAAGAAAAGGGGATCATTGTGTGTATTTTAAATTAATTGGTGATCATTTGATTTATTTGGTCTTGTATGTGGATGACATGTTGCTGATAGGAAACAACAAGGAGATTATCAAGGATGTGAAAACTCAGTTGTCCTCTAAATTTGACATGAAGGATCTCAGTGCTTCAAATTTCATTTTGGGCATGGAAATTAAAAGAGACCGGAAAAAGAGGAAAATCTGGTTAAATCAAAGAAAATATGTCGAGACAATATTGCATATGTTTAATATGCAAGAATGTAAACCGGTCAAGGTTCCTATTCTTGTTGGTGTAAAGTTATCTGCGGATCAGTGTCCCAAGACACATGAAGAGGAGGAGGACATGTCTCGTGTTCCATATGCCAGTGTAGTTGGCAGCTTGATGTATGCAATGGTCTGTACTAGACCGAACATTGCATATGTAGTGGGAGTTTTGAGTAGGTATATGTCAAAACCAGGGAAGGAGCATTGGACACCAGTAAAAAGGGTTTTCAGGTATTTGTGTGGCACTGCTATCTATGGATTGTGCTACCAAGGAAGACCGAGATTGGATAGAGTGGTGGATATACATCAGAGTTGTGGATGCAGATTGGGTTGGAGATCTGTATCGTAGGAGATCTACAAGTGGGTATGTGTTTAACTTGTTTGGAGGAGCAATAAGTTGGATGAGCAAAACACAGGCTGTAGTGGCACTTTCAACTACATAAGCTGAATACATGGCAGCCACTCATGCAAGTAAGGAAGCAGTATGGTTACAAATATTGTGTTCAATTTTTGGGTTGGTACAACAAGCTGTAAGGATATATTGTGACAATCAAAGTGCATGTTTTCTGGCGAAGAACCCGACTTATCATTCAAAGACAAAGCATATCGATATTCAATATCACTTTGTGAGAGACATGGTTGAAGAAAAGAAAGTATTGTTGATGAAGGTGGACACTTTGAAGAATGTTGTAGATTCATTAACAAAATCTGTGAGCACTAAGAAGTTCTCTTGGTGTAGAGGATCCATGGGCATTGTTGCCTTGGATTGCTGACTATGTAACCCTGTAACCCTTTATATGCAAAGAAAACAACAAGTGGGAGAATGTTGGGTATGTGTTATATTCTTTGTACGAGTAGTAGTGTTTGGATTACGTCGAGTGCATAGGGGTTCAGGGGCAGCGCCCCCGAGAAATGTTTTCTGCCTCGGGAAACGTGTCACATATTTAGGTGGTTTTTCAACACAAGTTTTTTTGACGATGGTTTTCTATTTCCGGTTAAGGAATTAGGGTTGTTGACTAATCCAGGTCATTGGGTTAGGGTTTTGGATGTCGTTGGCTCCTATATCTATATTGTATTGTAAACAATGTAACACAATAAATGAATATAAAATATGTTGGTTTTCTCGGTTTGGGTTTCCAGGGGAAAAATCTCTGTGTAATGTTTGTATTTTCCATTGTATCTTTTTTGTTCTTTTATTGAAAATATGTTTGCAGTAAATATTGTAGAAGGTTAAAATCTACACTAAAGTCCATGACTTGCCCTTTTATTTGTTGTGCAATAGTCATCTTCAAGAACTGCTCTGATACCATGTTGAATTTCTCACTAGTTCAGACTCATGCATTTAATTTCAATTTTTTGTTTAGCATTTACTTGAACCATAAATAATTGCAATAATAATAACTAGTTGCATTAAACCAAGATCACAAGAAGAATAACCATGCACAAGAACACAAGAAGTATCTAGGAATCCCTTTTCAACAAGGGAAGAAAACCCAACCAATCCTTTTCTATATTCTTCAAGAGAAAGACCTCCCACACCATCACCAAACCTAGCACACAAGAGGGTGTTGTAATTCTCATAATTTCAGACCACAACTTCTAAAATCATGAGATGACACAATGCTAAGTGTGTTTCCTCAATGGGGATTCACCTTTATTTATACAAGACTGATCACATCAAATGATGTGTCTATTGGCACAATAGGGCCGACCTCAATAACTCATAATATAATTATTAATTAAAATATTAATTATCTTTCTCTTTCGCCGACTCTTCTAAGAAGGTACATGTTGGGATCTGTATTGCTTTTTACAAATCCAATGCTTTGAAGATAGTTGTCAATTCTTGCATACCATGCTCTGGATGCCTACTTAAGTTCATAAAGAGCCTTCTTTAGTCGACATACGTGACTTGCTCTACTATGAACTTCAAATCCTCGTGGTTGTTCTAGATAGAATTCCTCCTCAATCTTCCCATTGAGAAATGATGTCTTAACATCCATTTGATGAATTTTCCACCCCATCTGAGTGGAAATGGACATCACTTCCCGAATGGAGTTGTAGCGTGCTACAAGGGAAAAAGTCTCATCATAGTCCGCCCCTTCCTGCTGGGAGAATCCTCTGGCTACAAACCTCACCTTGTACTTTTCAATGATACCAGTTGTTGTATGTTTGATCTTGAAGATCCACTTGGAGCTAACCACCGATTTTTCTTTTGGTATTGGCACAATCTCCCAAACTCCATTCTTCATTATTGAGGCATATTCTCCCACCATGGCTTCTCTCCATACTTGCTTCTTGGCAACTTCCTCAAAGCTGGTAAGTTCTGACTCAATAATATTACTCATGAGAGCAACATATCATGAGTATCTCTGAGGAGGTACACTGGATCTCACTAAAGTTCTTGGAGATTTCACTTGTTCATTGGCTTCTTTCAATAACCGCTCAACCCATTTTGGTTTTCTCCTTTTGAAGGGTCCTGGCTGAATTTCTACTTGTTTTTTCACTCTGACTATCATTATAAGAATCTGTAGGCTGGGGAGATGAATCTTTCTCTTGTTGTGGAACCTCTGTTTCCAAAACATCTTCATTCGGATAGGATTTCCGAAAATCCCTTTCTTCCTTAAACTTTACATCTCTACATTCCACATTCTTCCTTGAGGACGAAATGTATATCTTGTAAGCTTTGGACGTTTCACTATATCCCACAAGAATTTCCTTCTCGACTGTGGGATCAAACTGGTCATATCCCTTCAGTACTGTACCAATCTACTTTTCCTGCTGTACGAAACAATCGTGCTACCTCCAGGCCGTACGGATCTGAAAAATGAAGAGGAATGAGTTCGTTCTTCTCGTGGAGATTCGACCCTAGATTGGTCGAGTCATACGCCTCCAAACTCTAGTGAATACGACCCTTACTCGACCGATTCACTTCCTCCTCAAGTTTACAAGGTCGTATGGTGGTACGGCTACCTTCTCCTAGTCTTTTCTCGATTTTCTTTAGAATGATTCTTCTTTTACTTAATGTAAAGTTGAGTTGCCTTTATATTGAAGGACTTGAAGGACTATCCATGTGAGAAGGAGAAACTAAATCTCAACCATTATATCTCATCTTAGATCGACGACTACGATATAAATTTTTGTTGAGATAACTTACTTTGTTTCAACTTGGACAATCTATCATCACTATAATAACAAATTTAACAAAATGGAGGGTGGAAAGTTTATAGGATGGACTTGAAAACAATTTTAAATCAACAGACTTTTGGCTTTGGCTTTGGCATTGGAATAAGAAAAAACTCTTCTTTGAGTCTCTTGTCACTCATGTTATCTTATATGATTGTGAAGTTTGAGGTTGCAACATCTCTAGAGAATAGTGGAGAAAGATAAATGAAATCCAAAAGTACACCCGATTATATACTCCTCATAAAAGTGAGTCTTTACCCCATTGAGAGCATGGCTATGACTAGCTACTTATTGTACAAGAACAAGATTAAAAACATGGAAGATAATAGGCTTCCGAGGCTTCAGAAGGTTGTTTCAAAATCTATTGAAAACCACATGTAGCTCAAGCAAGGTTGACACAAAGATGCCAAGCATTGACTAAATCATTGGGGTATCAAAGAAGAAGTTACTTTACAAAATAAGGATAATATTAAAAATATTATAACATCTAAATTTAAGGACAAATTGTGGTGTGATAAAGAATTAGAGGATAAAAGAAAATTAAGATAATATAAGGAAGTGATCAACTCTAATCTAGAAAATCAAAAATATCTCTATGTTTTAATTAGCATAAAGAAGATAACCAACATTGTTAAAATAAGAACAAATTCTCATGAGCTCCCTAGTGAAATAGAAATAGAGCATTGGACAATTCATAAAAAACTGTGGGTCTAAAGAATTTTTCATCTTTGTGAGACTAAGAGGGTTGAAGATGAAATTTTTTTTTTCTTAGATTGTTCTGCATGTACCCACATTATATCTCAATTTTAAATATTTGTTATAACACTGGACGTTAATAACCACCACTAACATCGCCATCATTTAGGGATTATTATTAAATTTGCTATATTACATGCTATTACCAAATTAGTCAAATAACTAATAATATTAATAACAATGGATGAAGTTAATCTCTTACACTAAGTTTTCTATTTCTCTTAATCAATTATAATTATTTTTTTCTTATAATTATAATATTACTTAAAAAAAAATTCCATACACCATTTTAATAACTTTAAAAAATAAATAATGTCTTTAACAAATAAATAATGTAAAGTCAATGTCTTAGAATAAATTTTATATTTTTCCTAATCAATTATAATTATTTTTTCTTATAATTTATAATAATACTGACAAAAATAAATCCATACACCATTTTAATAACTTTAAAAAATAAATAATTAAACTTTTTATAAATAAATCCATACACCATTTTAATAACTTTAAAAAATAAATAATTAAACTTTTTATATTATTGAGAAAAATTAAACCATGTAAAAGTATATGACCATTCCATCTTAACTAACCATTTAACTAAACTACTCAATATACAAGTTTATTAAAAACAATAAAATGGAAAATTCAAAATCTTAAAGTTATTGTGTAAAGAAATAATATTTTAATTATATAATAATAATAATTTATTTTTAAGGTCACAAAAATCTACAAAATTATACATATCCTATTTCTCTCTTCTGAATTTGAACACATAATTTTCCAAGAAAAAATCCATATTCTTAACCATTAGACCTACTAAGATTGTATTAATAAACTAGTTTATATATTCAATTTGTATATTATACAATATCTAACACAAAAACTCATAAATCATGATTCTCCATATATTTACACCCTATTAAACATTTGTCCACATGAATTAATGGTATTAATATTAGTTACTTTTCATGTCTTAGTTCAAAGCCTTTAATGGATATCATTAACAAGTGATTGTACTAATGTATTTTCCATGGTTATTATAATTTGTTTTATTTAAATTGGGCAATCAAATGTGATAAAAAGCATTAAAAGCCCTGAATATATACCATCAAGTTAATTTGTGTTTTAAAATATTTAATATTTCAAATAATTTGTATTTAAATAATTATTATTTTATATCCAATATTCAAAATAATTTATATTTCAACAATGATCGAACATTTGATATTTAAAATAATTTTAAGAAATAACTTGCTTCTTTGACAACTAGACAAAGAAACCACCGTAGGGACTCATTGCACACTAATTGCAATGATTGACTTTGTGTCAACTAAACTATAAAATATAACGTGATTGGGATTATATACTTGCATATGCCAGGATTGTCAGGGACATGTTCGTGGAGATTTTAATTGAGTATTTGAAAATATTTGTAAACAATTTTTATATTTAGTTTTTGGAATGGATATTTTTTTTTTTTAAGTCCATTTCAACCAAATAAAAATAAAATAACATTGAACTTCTTTTGATTTAAAGAGGTTGATTTATCCGCGTTTCAGTGTTGGGCTTCCTTCAGGTAATGGAATGATAAAACTAGTCTTCCAAGGTTGAAAATTTATAAGCTAGGGTATGTGAAACATTTGATTAAGAGTTGCATGTAGCATTGAATTATTAATGAGAAAAGTATTTGTATTGCATTAAACAAAGCATTAGAATATATTGCCACTTGGAAAATAAAATGTAATAAACAAATAAACACTTGTCTAAATATGATCACAAAGAGAAAAGTATATGTATTTTACTAAACAAAGCATTGGAATATGGACTACATAATAAATAAAAATGTAATTAACAAATAAATAGGTTACTTGTCTAAATTTGCCCACATAAGAGAATAATATTTTTTATTAATTGAAATTTTCAAAGTCTTCTCTACCTTGAAACCTACTTTGTTTATTTATTTCACATTCTTTCTCATTTCTCTTCTTCATTTATGTAGAGGCCACTAGTGTGGATAATTAGAGAGTTGATATGATGTTAGAATACTGCTCGACCAAGCAACAATAAGAGGACACATCGAGAGGAGAAGGGTTGTGTAGCTAGACAAGGTTAGAGTGTACATGGACAAAATACTTGATTGATTATATTCAGTATAAAATAAGGCATGGCTCATTAATGTACAATCCTACCATGATCCTCACCTTTTTCTCTTTCAACGATAAAAAACATAGGTTGTTAGCCAGGCCTCACCTTATCCTTTACCAAGGATGGGAAAGTGATTTTTGGTATACTATTATTTACCATTTTGGTTGGAGATGATGCCCCACTCCGCTTTTCTTTTTCTTAAGTCGAGGGGAACTACACCCTCCACTCATAAGCCTCCTACTCGAACTTCAATCTCCCTTGAATATTGAAGAGGAAGGTAGTTCCTAGTAGCATCTCTCTATCGATATGAACATAGGATCAGGTTGAACCTTTCCTTGAGATGAACATGTACCACCACTAGTATCTAGTAGGCCAAGCTTCAAAGAATTCAATCCAATTCCATGGGCATTAAATAGCTTCATTTTGTTTTCATTTCATCCCTGGTATGCGATTCCCTCCTCTCATGCATTAATATTTGTTGTTACATAACACAAACAACACAGAAAAAATAGAGTCCAAATAAAATAGTGCAGGCCCTAGAACTTTGTACTTATTCATTTCCTTATAAAAGCTACAACAAATGAATTTCATCAAAGAAACAATTGTAGAATGAAATGTTGTCTTTGCCTAAATTATGTTTGATGGAGGTAGCACTGAAGACTTAAGGCTCTAGACCCTCTCTCTTGCCTTTCTCGGCTACCTCAAGTTGCAACGTTCAAGCCGGCTCACCAAGTTGATAGCTTGTTCAAGAGTTAGGTTGATAGGTTCATATTTACCTCACGGTGGAGGATTAAGTGGATCAACATATGGAGGATCAAGCAGTGGCTCCATGCAACTTGTCGTGTGGACCACCCTTCTTAAACATTAGCGAGCATAATTATGTCCATAAAAGATAAATGTAAATCACATCCTAAAGGATATCGATGCCTAGATCAATTTTCAAACATCGATTACACCTTCTGAAAGATTTTTCATACCTCATATTAGATCAATGATTCATTTGATTTTTATATATATATTAAATTGATTTTCATGGTTTAACAAATACTTGAAAAAAATTACCCACCACCACAGGTATTTAGTCCCGTCAACATTATATTAAACAATAAAAAAATCAAATTATAAATTTGAAAAATTAATAATTTTTTTAAAATTTAAATAAAAAATATAAACAAAACTTTAAAGTATTTCATAAAATAGGAATGAATTAATATAAAGTAAATAGACTTTATCTGTGAAGCAAAAACTATAATCACTTTCGGAGACACACTATTACGTAATAAAAGTATATTACCATTCCATATTAACCAACCAATTAAACCATTTAATAATAAACCATTCAATGATATAATATAGAAATAGTAAATTAAAATGTGTATATATATTTTATTTTTTTCAATAAGAAAAAGACTTATATTATTTAATATAAAAGTTTGTTACATTTACTAACAAAAAGATCAGATCTATCATATCACTTGATGTTGCATTACAGTCTCTATTACACAAATACATATTACAAAACATCATAGCTAGGAAGCTCTGTATTTTAGCTTCAATAAATTACATCTCCTTTACATAGTCCAAAAAAATAATAGTGTCTCTATCCTTGCAAGTGTATAATTTAACTAATATCTAATCTATCATAATTTTTTGTCTGTGCTTCAATAACCGCTGCATAGTATATACCATCTTCCTCAAGAGATAGTGTTGCTTTTGAAAGCTGATCAACTTCCATGTTGAATCCTCTCTCTATTTGTTGTACTTTAAGTTGTAAAAAGCTCCTGCATAGTTCTCTAATATTTTTCATCTAGGGCTGCAAGGAGACCACCTGCAGATTATTTTCATTAGAAAACCAGTCTATAATAACCTTTGAATCACCTACCATCTGAAGCCAGTCTATAATAACCTTTGAATCACCTACCAGTTGCAACCTTGTTAACTTTTTGTAATAAACAAAAAATAAAATACACCACAACGCTAAATGTTCAACCTTGGTATTAGTTCCACTGCCACAATTCATTTTGATTACGTAAGTACCCAACACTAGACATTTTAAAACAACTCCTGCTCCACATTTCTCACCCCTATTTTGTGAAGCACCATCAAAGAAACCCACAACCAAGTCCCAATTAAGTAAAGGTGGTCTATCAATCCTCCTTTCCTTAGTAGTATGTCCTACTTTTGTTTCTCCCAGATCCTGTAAAATACTAGTACAAACTTTGTCCCTATTAAGAGGCCTATCTTCAAAGATAGTAATATTCCTATGTTTCCAAATCTCCCAACAGATAAAACATGGAATTTCTATCCTATCATCCTTCAATCTTTTCCAGTTTTGTAGACAATCAATAAACTGCCCACCTTCCCAAACACCCTTCAAATTCAAATTTAATTCCTTATGCATTATATACCAAATATTTTTGGTAAAGTTGCACTCCACAAAAAGATGGTACATTGTCTCCTCACTTTTCCCACAAAGAACACATCTGTTAGGCCCAAGAAACACTCTTTTGACTAAATTTTCCCATGTAAGAATTCTCTGTTCTAACAATAGCCACATAAAAAGTTTAAATTTTAATGGTAACTACCAATACCAGAGATCAGTATACCAGAAAAAAAGTTCATCCACTACATCCTCCAACATTTGTACTTCATAGGCTTTCTTTGCACTTACTTGACCAATTTTTGTATCCCAAGACCACACTAATAAGTCTTTTTCATTAGTCAGCTCAAACCCCGAACTAGCTAAACCTTTTACATAATTATTTCATTCAACTTTTAATTCTCCTTCCAATCCTAATGCCTCTGCCTTTATCCATCCTGTGTCTCTTGAAATTTCCAAATCTAAAGTCCCTACTTGTGCCAAAAATTCTAATCCTAGATCCTTCAATAAGAAAATAAGGTTCCTTGATAGTTGAAAATAAGTATGAGACCCTACCAAGGGGTGAGTTCCAATTATGATACCCCTCCCATTCCTGGCTTCCAGACCAACCAGTCAGTTATAATAGTTAATGACGAGGTGAGTGCTCTCCAAATATTAGAACCCCCATACCACTTTCTACTTCCTTCCCTAAGCCACTCAACCACATATTTATTCCTAGGATAACTGAGAATTACCTCATGCCAAAGACCAGGTACCATAAGACACCTCCATAAACATTTTGTTGCTAAGGCTTTTCCAAAAGTATAGATATTTCTTATACCCCACCCCCCCAACTTTTTAGGTTTAGCAATATTTTCCCATCTTATCAAATGTATCCCTTCTTTTGACTTTTTTCCAAACCACATAAAGTTAAACATTCTCCTTCTAATAATATTGAGTATACTTTTTGGAATCTTGGCCAATGAAAGCCAATATACATGAATACTTTCAAGTACTGCTTTAACAAGTGTAACCCTTCCCCCTAAGCTTAACCATCTTAGACTCCAGTTTGCAATCCTTTTTTCAAACTT
>ML792307.1:59816-81246 GCA_009831015.1 Picea engelmannii | reverse complement strand
TATTATAACAATTGGGTTTTAGAAAACATCCAAGATACTTAAACCCAACATCTACTGAGCTTAATTCAAAAGGAAGAATCTCCTTCAGCAAAGCTAAATCCTATGTTGTCCATCCAACTTCTAGAAACAAGGATTTCTATGGGATGAAAGCCATACCAGTTGCTTTACTGAATAGTTCTAAGAGCTCCTTAAATAACTTCCACTCAACAAAATTGTCATTTCCAAACAGAATAATATCATCAATAAACATCAGATGAGTAATGTATATCCCTCTAGCCACAAGTATACCTTCTAAATTCTTATCCCTAACCTGCTCCTTTATGGCTCTAATTAATCCTTCAACAACTAGAAGAAAAAGTAAGGGAGATAAGGGGCACCCTTGTCTTAATCCTCTTGAACTTTTAAAGAAATTTGTAGGCTTACCATTGATCAACATAAAAAAGTTTGCAGAGGTCACACACCCCATAATCCAATCAATGGCTTCTAATCTCATTCCCACTTGTAACAACACAAGTCTTAAGAAATCCCAGTCAACTCTGTCATAGGCCTTTATCATGTCTAATTTAAGTACCAAAGCTTTGATATTTTTAACCTTAATACTATGCAAATATTTCTGAACAATGTCAATAGCATCAATGATTTGTCTGCCCTCAAGAAAGACAAATCGTTCCTTTAATATACCACAGGACAAAGAAGATTTAATTTTTTTAGCAATAATTTTAGTAATGATCTTATACACCAAGTTATAAAGAGCTATAGGTCTATACTCCCCAAAATATCTTGGATTCTCACTCTTTGGAATCAAAGCAAGAAAGGTTGCATTCAATGCTCCAGACACCCTACCATTCTTCCTGGACTCTTCAACCATCTCCACTAAATCATCTCCCAGAATGTCAAAAAAATCCAGAAAAAACTCTACAGTCCAGCCATCCGGCCCAAGACTTTTTGATACCTTAAAGCCTTTGAGTATTGACAAAAGTTCCACTGAAGTTACAGGTAAAGTTAATCTTTGACTATCTTCCACTATAAACATCCTTAGATAATTCCTTAAGATTGCAAGTTGATCAGAAATGGAAAGGTTAGGTTGAGCCATGCAGATATTTTGAAGTTCTTTGTTGCTAGAGATCACCGTCCCATCCTCCTTGGACATCTACCAAATTGTATTGATCTGTTTCCTGGAATTAGAATAAGCATGAAAGAATTTAGAATTTCTATCGCTTGAAGCCAGGCATTTTAGTCTACTCTTCTGCCTCCAAGTTTCCTCTTCCTGTCTCAATAGTAACAATTTTCTCTTCTCCTTTTCAACAATCAACTATTTTTCTTCCTCCTTCTCAAATCCTCCGGGATGATTTGAGTAACTTATATCCAACTCTAATTCCAACTTTACCAATTCTTCCTTGGATTTAAGCTTTTTCTTTTTTTCCCATTTAATCATCATAGACTTAAGTAACTTTATCTTTTGTACCAATGAATCCATAGGATTTAATGTCTCTACTCCCAACAACCCAACCCAGTTGGATCTGACAAATTTTACAAATTCTCGTTCTTCCATCCAAATAGAGTTAAATTTGAAGGGAAAGCTGACCTCTCTATTATCTTTTTCCAAATGGAGGATTACAGGCATATGATCAGAAATCTTTAGATTACACACTACAGATCTATACCTAAAGAATGAAATCACAATATCCTCATAAATAAAAAAGTGATCCAGTCTCTTGGCAATAAAACACTGTTCTCCTCTACCATTTCTCCAGCTAGGCAACAATTTTAATCGTTCAACATCCACCATCCACTCATCTTGTAACAACTTACTAAAGTATGGCTGTAATGGATCTTCTCTAGCATGATCACCCCAAACTTCTCTGAATGAGGTAGTGAAGTTAAGATCATCCCCCAGAATTAATTTTTGTTCTTTAAATATACCTTCGCTTTTAATGGCCTCCCAAAATACCTCTCTGTCAGAGTACGGTCCATAGCAGTTGATCAACTTCAAACTTTTATCAAGGTCTTTAACATGTCCATCCAGCACAATCCCTACATGAATCAAGTAAGAATAAAAATCAACTTTCCTTGGGTTCCAAGCTGAGAGAATCCCACCAGAGAGTCCCGTGGAGTCCACCCCACAAAAAAACCAATATGGTAGTAATTTAGAAAAAAGTTCTCTTGCTTTTTCCACCCCAACCATTGTTTCCTATATGAGTAATACATCAGGTTTCATTAACTCTAAGAATCTTTTTAGGGCTAAGTACTTGGAGCTTCCCCCCACTCCTCTCACATTTAAAGAGGCCACAATCATGTTTTTACTCTTGCCAGGGATTTTTGTGCTCTAAGCGCCCTTAGACCATCAACCACTGTAGTACAACTAGTTTCACCGATCAACTTCCCACTCCCTAGCTTCCTAGCACTTCTAGTCTTTAAAGGGGAGAAGTCCTTCATGAACAACCCCTTTTAGCATTGATTCCTTACCCACCGGTCTATGAGTGTTAACCTCCTTTGAATTCCCCCCTTTAATCTTATTTTCTAAAGGATTTTGAAGTATCCCACCCCCCCAACGAAAATAAGAAAAGGTGTTCTGGAAAGAATATCCCTATAGGTCGGAACATGATCTACTATAGCCTCTTCGACCACAATTAGTACATTCTGATCATCTCGACCCACACAACTCTGATCCCCCACATAAACAATACCCCCCCCAAAATATAAAGCTTCTTGTGAAGTCAAATGGTGTGACATCGTCCCCTTCTCCACTTCTACAACAGAGGACCCAACCGAAATACTTCCAGGAAAGGAAGGGTGATCCAAGCAGCCCGAGTCACCAACTATATCTACATACCCTACAGTCAAGTCCTTGGTATCTAAAGTGATACTCTTAAGAGATCCCTCAAGAGCTAATTCGTCCTATGGAACACTCCTTAGATCTACACCATCCTCCAATCCTTCAATAAAGCTTCCTCCCAAAATGACACACCCCTCACCAGAAGGACAACCAATCCTTTCCGGATAGGTACAACCGCCCCCCCATCCCCCGGGACCTGCAGGCTAACATCATCAACAAGCTGAGACTCATACCCTCCAATCAAATTACACTTATCTACTTTATGTTGTTGGATAAATCGGTAGAATACAGACATGAACCAATCTCCCTAGATCCACCTGGATCTAGAACAAAACAGGACATGACATGACGCTTTCCCTAAGTTACAATCATTGAATTTACTACCAAAAAAGGAATGGATGGCATACCTTAATATGTCGCTTCCTTATATCTCTGTTGTCCCTGCTTCGCTCCGGTGCTCTTGTGCTATTGATCCTGCAATGACACAAACCAACCAAACTGAAAGCAACAATAGTAGATTCAATGAAAACCTAAACATGTGATCAAGGAGTCATGTAATAAAATGCTAATGATTTTATGGGAAAGAAACGTACCACTGTATTATATAATGTGGAAGAAAGATACAACCAGATGCCTTGATGTTGTCAAGTTCCTTCCAAAAGTTCCTTGCTTCCCACACACTTCTTGCTCCAAGGATTCTGAGACCATGGATCTGATATCTACTCACAATATATCTTGACAAAGCAAAGCTCAAAGACAATCTAACCAAGCTAACAATCTCAAGCCAAATTCAACTAACTTTCTCCATGAGAGTTCCTCTCCTTTTATAAGATTAAGAGGATAAGGTGAGAAGGTTGGGATGATCCCACTAAATCATGAAAGCGAGTAAGATCCAAACCATTCGGAAGCCACCTCACCATAGAAGATTCTCCTTCTAGAAGCATCAAGAAGATTCTTGTTTTTCCCACATATGAAGGTCACCGCACCCTAGCTATAGTGCAGCCTACGGAAACTCCGCGACCTAGCTATAGTGCAACCTGCGGAAATCAGACATTTCCGCACCTTGTGTATAGAGCAACCTACGAAAATCCTCCTTAATAGGGTTTTTACAAAGGAATGTACAACTTCTTCTCTCAGGGAAAGTTCTTCTCCCTTCTTTCTTCAGGAATTCAGGCCACTGACCCCTCTGAAGGAAACATATAGGTTTACATCATTAACAGTCATAAGGGTGAGAAAAATAATGTGTAACACCTTATCTCCCAAAACCCTCTCTAAACCCTTCAACCCTTTAGTACATATAACTGTGAGTTTACCTCACTGCCCTTTGAATTCGTCAAAGATGGAACCTCACACAAAGGAATATAACCCAAAACAGAAACCTCAAAAGAATCACAACCAACCTTTAACAACTCCTCTCCTACATAAGTCTTACCATCCTCATAATTGATAGAAGGAGTAGAAATAAAATTTGGTAAAGTTTTGATAAGCTTACCCGTAGGAAATTCCCAGTCCACTACCAGATCAGATTTGAACTTGGACCATCCTTCTATGGGAAAAGCCAAATCAAATAATTATGTATTGTCGGGGTCTACAATAGAATATAAAGCCACTTTCTTACTCTGCCTCCAACATTGGTTCCACAAATGGCCCATTTGTTTACACAATGTGCACCTAAACGACACCCCAAGAAAATCCAGACGTTGCAACACCACTGTATCGCGCTACTCAATTTCTAACTCTGTCGGTAAGCTTTCATTCATATCAACCTCCACTAGCATTTTTCCCATATGCCTATCGGACCTAGATAATAGTTTAAGGTTGGAAAATAAGAACTTCCCTATCACATTACCAATTTTCTTTAGCACTTCTAAGCTCCACAGTGCGAGCGACCAACCGACTAATAAGACCCAAAGATGTCTAAAACGTAAGACCTCCTTCTCCAGATTAAACGCGCAATGCCATTTATTTAGCATAAGACTTCCTTCATTAACCAACCAGACCTTCTTTAGAATCCGCTTTGCTTCCTCCGTGGATTTAAATACGAAACAAAACCACCCTTTAGTCAGTATATAAACGTCTGTTAGATAACCCAATATTAGATACCATGTATCCTCCACCCATCTGTGAATTTCCCGAGCCCCCAGGGCCCTGTAACCAAACCTTCCTACAATCCCTCGCATTGTAAGTAGACTTATTTCCTGCATCCCTATGTCCATGCCAAGTGTGATCCTTGGCTTGACCTTCTTAACTCTCCAAGCCTTCGTGTATGAATTATGTATCCCCTCCTTACCATATTTGTGCGTTGCTACATACCTCGCAACCTCCTCCCTCCTAGCTACCTCCACCACTTCCCGCAAAGACTTATCATCCCTTAGCTTCCTCTCCTCTTCCTTACACCTATCTGTCACATGTCTTCACTGTAAACCCCCTCCCGCAATAGCCAAAACCCCTGGTTTACACCCTACAATGGTCTGTCATTCCTTTCCTTCCACTGCCTCCTTGTTAAGATGACTTACCTCCAATTCCTTTAGCGAAGTATCCAAGGGTATGTTTTTTGACGTAATTCCCCATGCATCACCCCTAAACGCTTCCCTAGCTAAGCTAGCATTTATGATTTCCTTAACTTCACCATTCGTAAACCGCTAGATAATACGCCATCTTTCCCTTTCAGAATTCGATCCTCCACTTCATCCTCGATTTGACCACCCCTTTCATCATCCTGTACTCTCGACAGTCTATACCTCCGAAGTTCGTCTTTATACACTTCATCAGGTTGTAGGATTTCTCCCTGACTCCACCATTTGTCCTTTGCTAGTCGATCAAGTAGTACCACCACATCACAAGCCATCTCAACCCTAAATGCAGTACAACCACCGGAGCAATAAAAACCCTACTCTAGACTATATCTCTTCCCAATAAGGACAAACCTACCACCTACTCCTCTGGCACCTCCACTAAGCGGGTGTTGGTTCAGATCCCAACCAGGATCCAACGCATATGCATTACTCGTAGATCCCAACCAGGGACAAACCCTAGTCTCCTTCCCATGTCGATTACTTTATATAAACCAAAATAATAAATGTAGTCGTTATACAAATAGTAAGTTGAAATTTGTATTTATATAATTTTCATTTTATATAAACCAAAATAAATGTAGTCGTCTTATGAAAATTTTGAGTTTCAAGGCACGATGTGACTATTATGATTGTGGAAAAAATGCTTTGGGTAAAATAAGTAAATTGGAGTGGAGTGAATTTTTTAAAATATGTTGCAAAGTATTATTTAACAAATTTAAATTAAAAAAATATAAATATGGAAATTAATCATTTTACTTCGACGCATTTAATGAATTTAAATAAAAAATAATATAAATATAAAAAATAATTAATTTATTTCAATGTATTGTTTTTTAATGGTATGACTATTATAATACATGTTGGTAAAATCCGACTATTGATACATACCCTCATCGAATTTTGTCACATTATGGTATTTATGTTTTCTCTATTACTCCCCTCACCCTCACCCTCATATTAGCATATGAGGGTGTGGGGGTAGGGGGAATATTAGAGAAATGTATAATACGTTTCTCTAATATTCCCCCTAACCGTAGCCTCATATATGAGGGTGGTGGTGGGGGGAATATTAGAGAAATGTATTATGGTATTCAATAGGTCAAAGAAAATCCTAAGCACATTATCATATTCAAATTTTATGGTATTTACTATTTCAAAGAAAATCCCAAAGTCTTTCTTTGACACGGGGTCATATATGTAGGTTGTCTCTATGTACTTCTTCTCATTCAAAAAAAATGATATGAGGAGTATTAGTTCTTTACTCAAGGACATTGTACTCAACTGAAAAGGTCTTGGAGTCTTAACTCCTTAAGCCAAAGCTCTTACACCAAGACATAATACCCTTTCTCAATCAAGAAATCAATGAAACCAAATCTTGTGACTACATGCTAATAGGTGAATTAAAGAACAAATGTGGAGGACTAAAAACAAGTGAGAATCCCCCCAATAGAATTAGGATTTCTTGGAAAGGATTGCAGTTGAATTAATTCAAAACATGTGCAACTATCGAGTGTGTTATGGGCATAAGATGAGACATTATAGATCCATTGATAATCCACTTAAGACTAAGCCAATCAAGGATAGTGTTTGATCTTTCCATCACCCAATAGTTTAGTTTATGCTCACTCACATCTTCCTCAAATGTTAAACAAAAGGTAATCAAACACTTAAAGTTACAAACTTGTAGGCCATGTTAATTAAACCAATGAGCCTCCGATGTCTAATTCGTGTCTCTACTAGATCCCATAAGAATCAATTTTGATGAGCTCAACATTAGCTTTGTATCCAAGGTTTCAATACTGATGGCTTCTTCACACATCTTCAATAGCTCGATGACCCAATAGTATCTACATAAACTAGTAAAATTGAATTCAATGTCCATCCATGACAAGAGACTTTCATTCTTGCATAGCTTAAATGACCAACTTAACCTCTTTTATTGTTTACAAAGATTACATCCCACTTATAAACTACAACAATAACTACTATTTGAAATTTCTCTTTGGCTTGAAACCTTTTAGTTAATATACATAAAGGGGAGGAATTTTAAAATAGAGAAGCTTTGAAAATAACTATAGAAAGCCTATAAAATATTCTTGGCATCTTTACTGTATTCTTATTTGACTAAATCATAAGAGTGGAGAAGTTGACATTATCTCAAGATTTTAAGGTTTTATGGGTTGAACTTACATGACATTATCCTTATCTAATGGATCTCCATATCATTAATTGAATCTAAGAGCCAACCACTGAATAACACCTTGATTGGACATGAATTAAAAACCTTGATTTCCACTACTAACTTTGGAATGTACCCCAACCACAAAAAGATGTCAACGAGTCCCTGCATTCTAATGATCCTTGTAAAAATAAATCACTTTAACAAAGATTTTTTACCAAACTCAACTTGTTTCATAATCTTCCATGATGAGATAATCTCGTCAAAGATGAATTTACACATGAAAACACCATTTTCTCCACTCTAAACACTCTAGCAACAATTTGCTTCAACCCCTCTTAGTCTAACACCTTGGGTACAATGTTGTAGGCCACATTAAATAAAGTAATGGGCCTCCAAACTCTAATTTGTGTCTCTATTATATCTCATAAGTAACAATGTCGAGGAGCTCAACATTAGCTTGGTTTCCAATGTTTCAATAGCAAATGGATTCTTCACACATCTTAAATAGCTCGACCAAACCAATAGTATCTACATAAAGTAGTTATTGTTTATTTAGAGGATATTGTTAAAGTGTCTAAGGATGAAGTAAGGACATGATAGGAACATAAGATGAAATTTTAGATACCCATCTATTCAGGGTAAGTGTATTCCCCAAATATTGTAATGAAAACACCCTCAAGTATGCCATAGATGATTTCATTTTGGGCCACACTTTCTCTAAATTTGCATCATTGAATGATTGGTAAGGAACACTATTCCTAATATACATCACCACTGTTGAGCACACACTTATACTAAGAAGNGCGAATCAATATAAGACAATCTTTTGTTCATTTAAACATTCACCAACCATAAGAAATCAATCGTACATAATATTAACCATAGTACACCGAATTTACGTGGAAACCCTTTTGGGAGAAAACCAAAAAAAAATTTCTTTATAATTTTGTAGGAACCAACCTACTGTTACAAAAAATTGTAGGCACCAAAATAGTGGAGACACCAATCCCCACCGGTACAAATTATGATAGACATCAACCTACTCTTACAGATCTTCGTAGGCACCAACCTACTGGAGACACCAATCCTCACCGCTAAGCATCGACTTAGCAATATACACCAATCTCTTTGTTTTGAGTGGAACCAAATCTCAATTAAAATATAACTTCTTCAAAAGATGATGAACATTCACGTTTCCTTCATCACATCTTCTTTCTACTTCTTCCTTCACCGGATTTTTTCATTATTTCTACCTTCACCAAATCTATTCGTTATTTCTACATTCACCAGATCTATTCGTTATTTCTACCTTCACCATATGTGTTCGCTATATCGTCACACACACACACACACTTATTCGTCACTCACTTCTTTTGGAATGATATTCAATCTTTACTCATATCATATTCTTCTCTTTAAATATTACATTTCCGCTCATTTCACACTCTTCTCTTCAAATATTACATTTATTTATATACATCATCATGAACCATTTTGAAGAGATGTATTGATTAATTCATAAATAATTAATTCTTTTTATTTCACCTTTGCAATTACCATGGACTTGAAACCACCAATGATAAAACCAATTGTAAAATATTTCTTTGACTTCTTTACATGCATTTTTAAATATACTAGTAAAATTTACCTTTTTCTTTTTCACGTGCACCCCTTTTTTTAATATATATATATATATATATATATATATATCTTGAGATAATCCCCCTTGCTTGCAAATTCCTTAGCATAACATCAATTACAACATGTTCAACAACCACAACCTCCCCATAGAATGTGTTGTCAAAACCCGTATTATTCAACATACTTCTCTCTCTCTCTCTCTCTCTCTCTCTCTCTCTCTCTCTCTCTCTCTTTATATTTTTTTTCTCAGAAAAATATTGAAGGACATGGGGGTGGGTTTTGATCCACTTATGTGTGCAAGAGTCATGATATCATTTTATTATAATATCTATGGGTGCAAACACAGATTTGATCACTACCTCAAGGCCATGACTTCAAGTTACTCCATCACAGGAATTGAATCTTTCCCAATGGTGAAAAACTCCTATATATATATATATATATATATATATATCATGAGATTCCCCCCATCCCATAGAATGTGTTGTCAAGTACCATATTATTCAACATACTTCTAGCACACTTAACCGGTTTCCTATTCTTTTATATGACCAATCCATTATATGGAGTGATCATCTGTCAATCAACCCTTGGAAAATTGAAATATTCACCAATATCCATTGACATGAAGTCCCCTCCATTGCCACCTCACAACATCTTGATGTGCCTTTTAATATGCTTCTCAACATGAAATCTGAATTTCTTGAACTTGTTGAAAACATAAGACTTCTACTTCAATCAATAGAAAAAATAATTTCTAAAATAATAATCAAGGAACCTGATAAAATATTAGGGCTCTCATTTCTATTCAACAAAAACCTATAATTTCTACACCATATAAAAAATATTTAACATTAACTTTGATTTATGAGAATAATACACAATTATTGTTGTTAATTTGTTTAGATGCACACACAAGTACAACCAAATAGGTGTATATCAGAGAGCGATTTAGATAGTGATGGTAGTTTTGAAGAAAGAGCAGAAGGGGAAACATCAAGTAAAAGGTTTAGATCCACTAGGGACAATGATGCCATAAGAAAAATTTTAAAATATGTGGATTTGTTTCTTGTTGTGTTTGACAAAACATAGTATTTCCACATAGGTCAAATGCCTTAATCAATCCCTCATACAAACAAATCAAAGATCAATACACTTGTGTCTTACATGGTTAAAACCCTCAAAGAGGGATTCAACAATCCATGGCCCCAACCAATGCAACCACTTGAGGAAATATATTAATGCAAAAGAAAATAATTTTACATATAAGTTTCTCACAATCAATCATCAACAAATGAACCTCCATGATCTTTAAATATAGATCATGGACCAATCAAGTGTTAAGCTATGAATCAATATAAGTCATTAGTATTAAGGAGAATATGAATTGTCGGATCACTTTATGTCTAGAACATATCATGATGATTAGATTACATAACTACAAATGCATATTAATGTATACTAAGGAAACATGCTTTACCTAAAGACACATTAGACCAAATTGATATTAACTAACTTCCAAGTGTCTGAATATCTTAACATTCCCCCTTAAAAACAACTTGGGATAGGATTGAAGGATGTACAAAGGTGACACAATAGAAGAAGGAAAGATGAATTAGAGCCTATCCCCCCTTAATGACAACTTCTTAAACTCCTAACATAGATCGAAATTTGGAAAACATTGCTTATGTAAGAGCTTTGTGAAAATGTTTGCAACTTGATCATTTGTAAGGAAAAAAAGAACTTTGAGAATATGATCTTGAATAAGCTTTTTAATGATGTGCATGTGTAGCTCAATGTGTCTTTTGTGTTGATGTTGAACTAGATATTTGGTGAGATTGATGTCACTTTGATTGTCACACCATAGTGTGGTCAGATGCTACTGTTCCAAATTCTAAAAGGATTTATCGAAGCCACAAGGTTTCTTGACTTGCATTAACTGTTGCTTAGTACTCATCCTCTACTAGAGAATGAACAAGAACCTGTTGCTTCTTACAAGCCCAAGTGAAAGGTCTGAAACTAAGACTAAATAGTAAAAACATAACCTACAATAGAATTCCAATCCTCAGGGTCACTATACCAGTTTGAATCAGTGAAACCAACCAACAAAGGAGTCCCCCTTGAACTGTAATGTATACCAAACTGAATTGTACCCAAGATATGCCGAAATATCCTTTTTATTGCTTTCCAATGGTTTTCATGGGGTGCTTGCATATATTGGGAAACAAGACAAAAAACAAAGGAAATATTAGGACATGTATGAGTCAAATACATAGGCCTACCAACTAACTGACAGTACAAAGTGGCATGTACTTTGGGTGTATTATAGGTGGAAATAAGTTTGAATCTATATTGAAAGGGAGAAGGGGTTGGTTTACAATATTCCTTGTGAAAGCTGTTGGTATATTTTATAGGAAGAGTGCGCTTGTTATTGATGGCAAGAACAACAATGACGATGGTGAATAGGAAAAACATAAGCTCAGGAGGAGAAGCGAACAATATGCAAAGATCAAATCTTAGAAGGGAAAGCACAGTACAGAAACGTGATCATGATCAAAATCCTTGATTGAGGATCTGCTTCGAGAGTCTTCACGACCGTTGGATCACTTTTGAGTGGAAGGACAGGATAAGCTGAAAGATTTGAGATCCCAATCATCTGAATTTCCGTCAGCCATCAGATCGAATTGAATGGAAGGATAGCATAAGAAAATATGGAGAGTCGTTGGATTTAATCCAAGGCAAAGTTGCATCGCAGACAGATCGAGCCGTTGATCTAAGATCTTGATCAAACAAGCATCATTCGTTTCGGGTCTAAGGTTATGAGGAGGTTACGCTTAAGAAAAATCTCACTTTAAGAATTTCAAGTTTGAGATTTGAAATCCCTGAAGCCTAGAGAGCCGGAGAGACAGAGTAAATTTAAACCATTAGATCTAGAGGGATACGTGGCGACGGATCATGAGCTCTAGAGAAATCTTACTTCAAGAATTTCTAGTTGATTGAAATTCCCGAAGCCCAAAGAGCTGGAACGTCAAAGTCTCGAAGTGGACATGGGTCGTTCGATCTGAAGAATACTTCGGGTGCATCTATAACCATTGATCATTTTACAGTGGAAGGATAATGTAAGTAGAATAGCCGAAGTCCCGGAGTAAATGGTGGCCATCCATATCAATGCTTGATTAAGTCCCAACCATCGGATTAAGCAAGAAAGGATAAATGTAAGGATCGAATATGACCATTGATCTGGTTCTGTGATATAAATGTGAACCATTCGAGCCGGTCGATAAAATCATATTCGAAAGGTTGAAAGTCAAGAAGGTCAAATTCCTGAAGTAGAGGTAGAGTCGTCGATTGCGAAGGATAGGTGTCCGCAGATCATTGACTCTGGAAGATTGACGTACAGAAGAAAGCATGGTTTGAGATTTGAAACTCCTGAAGCTCGGATCACGAAATAAGTCACAACCATTGATTTAGGGAGGTTAGATATGATCTGCAGATCGTGAAAGAACAAATCTTAATTGTCCATTTAGGAGCACCGTTAAGATCGTGAGATCGACGGTCCCTTTCGCATTGCGGGGATTGAAGGTGCACAAACTTTAAAAAGTTAAGGGCGAGCTGCAATTGAAACCACGGTTTTGGAGAAAGGAAACGTGGAGGCTCGAGGTAAATTGCGGGGCGAAACGCAGTTTGATCTCAAACCACATTTGGCTGCGCCCGCAATCACATGGTCACATGATATCATCGCCCAAGGTCACATCAGTGGAAGATAGGGGAAGGAGTTAGCGCTGTTAGGCTGTACATCAGAGGTTATGCATTGAAAAGTCAAAAAGGCCTCTGCATCTATAATCCAACGACATTGATCAAACATAATCTGATCAAAGGGTTGTTGTTTCATCTCATGATTTCTTGATCAGTTACGATTCAGTTACACTAACTGAATCATTGTTCCTGAGCGTTGGAATCTTGATTCCTGAGCATTTTTTTGAGATTCCCGACTTGAGCGTTGGAGATGTGGAGTGTAACAGATGATGAGGACAGGAATAAAAGAAAAATGTCGTGATAGAGAGAGGTTGTTGTTTCTCTATAAAAAGTAGTCGAACTGTAAGCAATGAAGATTATAACATGAACTGGGGGAGAAAATGCAGAGATGAAGGACATAAGATGGACAAAGCAGAAATGGTGAAAAAAACAGACTGTACAAGAACTTAAGTGCAATAATATGCGAGCAAGAAGACACTGATGCAGGAAGAGAATACCAGTGTAGCAGGACAGTGATGAGACTGGTAAGCCATTGATAAATACTGTATCACTGTAATAAATTTCAGAAAGCAAAGATTTATATCTCAGGGTGGTAGGGTGGTGTTAGGGAGGACTGTTGTCCTTGGAGTTTCAAGTGGGTGCTTGAACACAAGGAGTTGTAGCTTCCATCTGATTGCAGCCATAAAAAATAGGGTGGTAGGGTGGTGCAAGGGAGAACCATTGTTCTCTGTCATACAGGTTGGTGCCTGTGTGACTGGAAGTTGGTGCTTCCATCCAATTGGTGTTGGAACACTCAGGGAGTTGGTGCTTCCTTCTAGTGGGTGCTAGAGAAATCAGAGAGTTGGTGCTCTCAAAAAGTTGTAGCTTGTTAAAGAATAGGTTGTAGCCTCATTTTGAGTCGGTGCTCAAAGAAATATGATGTACAGAACTTAAAATACTATCTATCATTCGAAGAAGAAGAGGTTTTATCCCTTTATGGGTTTCCTTGTGAATATATGTCTCTGTGTATATCATATGTGTGATTGATGTTTTTTATTTCTGTTGTTCATGTCTTGCATAATTCTTATGATCACTTGGAGAAGGTTAATAATATTTTAATAGGAATAAAATTGTTTAAGCACAATAACCACTGATTCACCACCCCCCTCTCAATTATCTTAGTAATTCCAAAAATTGGTATCAGAGCGAGTTCCTTTTAGTTAAAGGTAGATCAATAAGCTTAAACATGAAAATCCATGAAGGAAACTAAACCAATAAGCCTCCTATGTTTGATGGAACAAATTTTTCCTTCTGGAAGGTTAGAATGCAAACATACATCATGGCCTTAGGTGCTGATGTTTGGGATGTTGTAGAGACTGAATATACAAAACTTGTTGTGTTAGCTTCCAAAGATGATGAGCTAGAATTTAGCTTCAATGCAAAGGCAATGAATGCCATCTTAAGTGGGATTGCTAAAGCTGAATTTCTAAAGGTCATGCAACTTGAATCTGCCAAAGAAATGTGGGATAAACTTATTAGCAGTTATGAAGGAGATGAGAAAGTAAAAGATGCCAAACTTCAGACACATAGATTGAAATTTGAACAACTAAAGATGAATGAGGATGAAATAGTTAGTAAATATTTTTAAAGAGTTGAGGAGCTTGTGAATGCCATGAAGGGTCTTGGTGAGAAGATTGAAGACACATTTTTAGTTCAGAAGATTTTAAGATCTCCGCCTGATAGATTTAATCCAAAAGTTTCTGTAATAGAAGAACTGAATGACCTTAAAACTCTGTCTATTGATCAAATCCTAGGAACTCTAACTTCTTATGAAATATAAATCCACCACTAGAGAAGCATCTTTTAAAGCAGACAAGAATACTGATTCAAAATTAGATGATATTGAGGCAAAATTTGTGAGAAGGTTAAAGAAAGGGTCAAGAAAATACCAAGGCAAGCTTCCCTTCAAATGTTTTAACTATGGAAAGATAGGTCACTTTTCATCCAAGTGTCCACACAAGAAGAAGGACCAAAAATCTGAAGGTGAAGAGAATTACAAATCCAAGAGATTCTATAAAAAGAAAAGTTTGTGTAAACAATGATGACTCTTCAAAAGACACATATAGTGACTCTTCCTATGAAGATAATGTTATTGAATTTATGCTTATGGACAAAGACGATTATGATAATAAAATCACATGAAGTGATGTTAATGATGAAGAAGATGTGGTTGATATGGAAGGTGAACTAATCAATGCTTTAGAAGAGATTGACAGACTCATACTTAAGAAGAGAAAACAAAAGCAGTTGTTGATGCAATTTGAAAAGAATGGTAAAAAGCCTGATGAAGACTTTGCCCTGTTAAAAGTGGAGTTAGAAGAGGCAAAGAAAATAGATGAAACTCTGAAACAACAGTTATCAGAGAAGAAGTCAAGATGTGAAGCCTTGGAAGAAGAGGTAGTGAAAACCAGAAAAGAGAAGGAGAAGTTTAGAGCATTGTATCTCCAAAATATTCCAAGCATTAAAGCCTTTGCATAACTAAACGAAATTCTAAGAAAACAAAGATCTCCTTTGTTGAATACTGGTTTAGGCTATGTAAGTGGTTCAAGCAACAAACAAATAGAAAACAAAGAGCCAGTAAAAACGATCAAGTTCCAAGTCAGCAGACAATCATACCATGTGAGTACTCTGCCACCAAAAGCTAATAAAGACAAGATGATCCATGATAAAAAACAAAGATACTAGAAGATGGAGCAACAAATTCCAAGAAGAAGGCCATCCTTCAGGTACCAAAATTTCTTCCATGGTTATTGTTTTTACTGCTCTAATTTTGGTCATAAGATTGCAAATTTTCAAATTAAGTTTAGAGACATGCAACTAAGGAGATCAAGAAGGACCAAAACTCTGAAGGTGAAGAGAATTACAAATCTAAGAGATTCTGTAAAAAGAAAAGTTTATGTGTAAACAATGATGACTCTTCAGAAGACACATATAGTGACTCTTCCTATGAAGATAATGTTATTGACTTTATGCTTATGGACAAAGACGATTATGATAATAAAATCATAGGAAGTGATGTTAATGATGAAGAAGATGTGGTTGATATGGAAGGTGAACTAATCAATGCTTTAGAAGAGATTGACAGACTCAGACTTAAGAAGAGAAAACAAAAGCAATTGTTGATGCAGTTTGAAAAGAATGGTAAAAAACCTGATGAAGACTTTGCCCTGTTAAAAGTGGAGTTAGAAGAGGCAAATAAAATAGATGAAACTCTAAAACAACAGTTATCATAGAAGAAGTCAAGATGTGAAGCCTTGGAAGAAGAGGTAGTGAAAACCAGAAAAGAGAAGGAGAAGTTTAGAGCATTGTATCTCCAAAATATTCCAAGCATTAAAGCCTTTGCAGAACTAAACGACATTCTAAGAAAACAAAGATCTCATTTGTTGAATATTGGTTTAGGCTATGTAAGTGGTTCAAGCAACAAACAAACAGAAAACAAAGAGCCAATAAAAACGATCAAGTTCCAAGTCAGCAGACAATCATACCATGTGAGTACTCTGCCACCAAAAGCTAATAAAGACAAGATGATCCCTGATAAAAAACAAAGATAATAGAAGATGGAGCAACAAATTCCAAGAAGAAGGTCATCCTTCAGGTACCAAAATTTCTTCCATGGTTATTGTTTTTACTGCTCTAATTTTGGTCATAAGATTGCAAATTTTCGAATTAAGTTTAGAGACATGCAACTAAGGAGATCAAGAAATAAACAATCTTTGCAACATAGAACTAAACAACCAATGAGTAGAAAATTTTGCACCAATCACTTTGACCTATTGAAAAATGAGCTTGAATGTTATAACTGTCATAACTTCGGCCACAAAGCTGCAAACTGCCATCTGAAGAATTACAAAGAAGATCCAAGGATAAAACCCTTAGCTAGAAATGCCAGCACATGGAAAATGAAAGATAGTGAAAAATGTGGTCTAGTACTTTCAGCTCAAGGACAAAAGAACCCCTGGTATATTGACAGTGGATATTCCAAACACATGACTAGAGACAAAAGTAAGTTTTTGTCTCTAAGTGAAAGAAAATCAGGAAATGTAACCTTTGGAAATGATGCACCAGGAAAAATCAAAGGTAAAGGAATGGTAAGTCTAAGTAATGGCAAAGGGAAACTCAAGATGTGTTGTTTGTAGATGGTTTGAAACATAATCTGCTTAGTGTCAGTCAAGTTTGTGACAGAGAATGTAAATTTGTCTTCACTTCTAAAGATTGTAAAATACAATCTGTGAATTTAGGAAAGTTGATTGCAAAAGGCATAAGAACAGAAAACAATTTCTATGTTTTGAAAGAAGATAAAGAAGAATGTCACTTAAGAAAGTATGATGAAATTTAGTTATGGCATAGGAGACTTGGACACCTGAATTTTGATCATCTAATCAAACTTAGAAGCAGTGGGGCAGTAAAATATCTTCCAAAAATATCAAAGCCATATGATTCTGTATGCAAACCTTGCCAAATAGGAAATCTCACTCAGACACAGTTTAAATCTAAGAAATTTGCATCAACAAAGAAACCTCTTCAGTTAGTACATATGGATTTATGTGGACCATTAAGGAAGGAAGGTACATGAAAAGAAAATTATTTCATGTTGATTATTGATGATTATTCTAGACTTACATGGGTTTCCTTTCTAAAAGAAAAATCTGAAGCATTTAAAAAAATCAAAGTGTTTAAGGCTCTGATTGAGAATCAAACAAGAAAAAGATTGAAGGCGGTAAAGTCTGATAGAGGAGGAGAGTTTAGTTCAAGAGAATTCAAAGAGTTTTGTGATAAACATGGGATCAAAATAGAGTATACTATTCCAAGGACTCCACAAAAAAATGGAGTAGTTGAGAGGCAGAATAGATCAGTTCAGCAGATGGCAAGATCAATGATGAATGAAAAGAATATTGCTCAGACATATTGGGTAGAATAAATTCATACAACTGTACATATTCTTAACAAATCTTATCTCAGGCCACAAAGTGACACGACTCCTTATGAACTATGGTCTGGAAGACCTGCTTCAATCAAGCATTTTAAAGTCTTTGGGAGTAAGTGTTATATCAAGAATAATGATGAAAATCTTGGCAAATATGATGACAGGGTTGATGAAGGTATCTTCTTAGGGTATGCTACAAACAGTAAATGACACAGATGTTATAATAAGAGGCTGCATAAATTGGTTGATTGTATTGACATAAAAGTTGATGAAGAAATCCTGGTACGAGATGTAAGCAGTGTTGAATCAACAACAAAGGATATAGTGGAAGTTGAAGATGAGCAGGTCCAAGAATCAGAAAGAGAAGACTCTGAGTCAGATGAATATATAAATACTTAGGCAGACTCAAATCAGCAGACAACATCAAATCCTCTCTCTAGAATTACTCAAAAGAATCATCCTACAAGTCAGATAATTGGTGAGAAAGACAAAGGTGTACAAACCAGGAGAAGGATAATCAAAGACACCGAGCAATCACATATAGCCTTCATATCCATGGTGGAACCCAAGAAATTTAATGAAGCCATTAAAGATGTAAATTGGTTAAAATCAATGAATGAGGAACTGGATCAGATTGAGAAGAACAATACTTGGGAGCTTGTTCCTAGACTTGCAGATAAGAATTTAATTGGCACCAAATGGGTGTTTAAGAATAAAATGAATGAACAAGGACAAACTATTAGGAATAAATCTAGATTGGTCTGTAAGGGGTATGCACAAGTTGAAGGACGATATTTTGATGAAACCTTTGCACCAATGGCAAGATTAGAAGCCATCAGGATATTCTTTCCTATGCATGTCATAAGAACTTTAAAGTATATCAAATGGATGTTAAGTCAACATTTCTTAATGGAGATCTAGAAGAAGATGTATATGTGGAACAACCCGAAGGATTTTCACTGAAAGATAATCCTGACTATGTGTGTAAGTTGAAAAAGGCATTATATGGACTAAAACAGGCACCACGAGCCTAGTATTATAGACTGGAAAATTTTCTATAGTACAAAGGGTTCAAGAAAGGTATTGTTGACATTAATCTATACATTAAGTCCGAAGGTGATGATTTATTAGTTGTTTTGGTTTATGTAGATGACATTATTTTTGGATGCACTAATGAACCTTCAATTCAGTGGTTTGCTAATTCAATGAAAACCAAGTTTGAGATGTCCATGATAGGAGAATTGTCATATTTTCTTGGTTTACAAATCAATTAGAGTTCTACAAGGCTATCTATCTCTCAAGAAAAGTATTTGAAAGAGATGTTGAAGAAGTTTCAGATGGAAGATTCCTCTCCTGTTAGTACACCTATGGTGGTTGGTTGCAAGCTCAGTAAAGATGATATTTCACTTGATGTTGATCAAAGAACATATCGATCAATGATAGGCAATATTTTGTACATCACAACATCTCGTCTTGATATAATGCAAGCTGTTGGAATGGTATGTCGTTATCATTCTTCTCCTAAACAAAGTCATCTAGCAGCTGTCAAAAGGATATTCAAATATTTGAAAGGTACAATGACATATGGTCTCTGGTATCCTAGAAATCAAAATTTTCAATTAACTACATATTCAGATGTTGATTGGGAAAACTTTTTGGATGAGAGCAAGAGAACCAGTGGAGGCACATTCTTCTTAGGTGATTCGTTAGTAGCATGGATTAGTAAGAAGAAGGGATCTATTTCATTATCAAATACAAAGGCAGAGTACATTGTTGTTGCTACTTGCTGCACTTAGATCTTATGGATGATACAAACTCTTGAAGATTTGAAAGTAACTTATACTGATCCCATTCCACTTCATTGTGATAACACTAGTGCCATTAGTGTCTCGAAGAATCCTGTTCTCCATTCAAAGACTAATCATATACCAATAAAGTATAATTTTCTCAAAGAGAAGGTTACAAACAGATTTGTTTAGCTGAATTATATTCCTTCTATAGAACAGATAGTTGATATCTTCACTAAACTACTTGCAAAAGATCAGTTTGAGTATCTACGCCAGAATTTGGGCGTGACCCTGTTATCAAGTTAAAACAATCTATTTGATCAGGGGGAGAGTGCTTATTGTATCTCTGTTCAGGGGGAGAACAAAGTCACTCTCAGTTTTCTTTGACATTGATGTCAAAGGGGGAGAAAAGGTGTGGTCTGGATGCTACAGTTGGAGGTCTAAGTAGTATAGTGAAGCCTTTCAGGGTTTCCATCAATGCTAAAGGGGGATATTGTTGGCATATTTTACATGAAGAGTGCGCTTGTCATTGATGGAAAGAACAACGACAATGGAGAATAGGAAAATCATAAGCTTAGGAGGAGAAGCAAACAATATGAAAAGATCAAAGCTCAGAAGGGAAAGTGCAGTACAAAAACGTGATCAGGATCAAAATCCTTGATCGAGGATCTGCTTGGAGAGTCTTCACAACCGTTGGATCACTTTTGAGTGGAAGGAAATGATAAGATGAAAGATCTGAGATCCCAATCATTCAAATTTTCGTCATCCATCAGATCGAATTAAATGGAAGGATAGGATAAGAAAAGATGGAGAGCCGTTGGATTTAATCCAAGGCAAAGTTGCATCGCAGATAGAACGAGTCGTTGATATAAGATCTTGATCAAACAAAAATCATTTGTTTCGGGTCTAAAGTTATGAGGAGGTTACGCTTCAGAAAAATATCACTTTAAGAATTTCAAGTTTGATATTTGAAATCACCGAAGCCCGAAGAGTCGGAGTAAATTTCAATCGTCATATCCAGAGGGATACGTGGCAACGGATCGTGAGCTCCGGAGAAATATCACTTCAAGAATTTCTAGTTGAGAATTGAAATTCCTGAAGCCCGAAGAGTCGGAACGCTGAAGTCTCAAAGTGGACATGGGTCATCCAATCTGAAGAATACTTCGGGTGCATCTACAACCGTTGATCATTTTACAGTGGAAGGATAATGTAAGTAGAATAGTTGAAATCCTAGAGTAAATGGTGGCCATCCATATCAATGCTTGATTAAGTCCTAGTCGTCAGATTAAGAAAGAAAGGATAAATGTAAGGATCAAATATGACCATTGATGATCCAGGTGGATATCGGTGGCCACCCACCTTTTCCAACTGGCTCAAAATAGTTTTCTGGCAATTTTGGCAATTTACTATTTTTAGCAGGTTCTAACTTCCGGGGCCATTTTGAGGGCCTAAATGAAGATTTTTAGAGATAAAGGTTCTCAATGATATCCAATATCATGATTGAGAACCCAAAATGAATTTCCTCGACGATACATTTCCAACGAGTTATCACATGCCTAAAACGGAGATCGTATGCAAAAGTTACGACCCCGGGAAGTTGATGTACTAACTTACCTAAACGGGGCCCACATGACTTTTGGCGCTTCATCTCCTAGGGTTAGGTTTTTGGATGTCTATGACTTTTGGCAT
>ML792307.1:19762-48409 GCA_009831015.1 Picea engelmannii | reverse complement strand
ACAAAATCTGTGAGCACTGAGAAGTTCTCTTGGTGTAGAGGATCCATGGGCATTGTTGCCCTGGATTGTTGACTATGTAACCCTGTAACCCCCTGTGTGCAAAGAAAACAACAAGTGGGAGAATGCTGGGTATGTGTTATATTCTTTGCACGAGTAGTAGTGTCTGAGTGCCTGCGTCGGGCGCGCAGGGGGGTTAGAGGGGTGCAAGGGTTCGGGGGCAACGCCCCCGAAATTTTTTTTTTGGGCCGACATATTTCCAGGACCACATGATATTAGGTGGTTTTTCGGCACATGGTTTTTTGCCGATGGTTTTCTATTTCCGATTAAGGAATTAGGGTTTTGGACTAATCCAGGTCATTGGGTTAGGGTTTTGGATGTCGTTGGCTCCTATATGTATATTGTATTGTAAACAATGAAAAACAATGTATGAATATAATATATGTTGGTTTTCCCGGTTTGGGTTTCCAGGTGAAAAATCTCTGTGTAATGTTTGTATTTGCCATTGTATATTTTCTGTTCTTTTCTCAATATCATTTTGCAGTAGATATTGTACAAGGTTAGAATTTACAACTACTAGTGAAAATAAGGTCATCAACATAAAGAAAAAGTATTATGTGATCGTTAGATACTTTCTTGGTATAGAAATTGGGGTCATAATGACATTTAGAAAAGTCAGTGTCAAGAAGAAAGATATCCATTTTAGCATACCAAACCCATGGAGCTTTCTTAAGGCCATAGAGAGATTTCATAAGGCAACACACAATGTTGAAGTCATTTTAAACATAGATAGGAAGTTGTTCCATGTAAATTTATTATTGCAAATCCCCATGTAAGAAGGTTGGTTTAACATTCATATGACATACCTCCCATTTATATGAGGCTGCAAGGAATAAAACAAGGTGGATGGAATTCATTTTGGCTACAGGGGAAAATGTTTCATTATAATCAATCCCTTTAGCTTGAGAAATCCTTTGGCAACTAAACATGCCTTATCCCTTTCAACACTTCCATTTGATGCATACTTAGTTCTATACACCCCTTTACATATGAAATTTTTTCTTCCTTTCAAAAAAGGTACAAGATCCCATGTATCATTCATTATTAAGGAACATTATCCTTCATTCATTGGCATGCCACAATTTAGATGGCCAAAAGATTCAGCAAATGCTGTTGGATCACGAGTCTCCAAAAATTGAGCCAAAAGAGAGGAGCCTCACTGGAATTGTGAACATGTATAATGTTGATCAGTAGGATCACCAATAAGATCACCAAATACTTCTTGTGTTGTATAGATCCATATGGGAAGAAATGGTATGAGTGAGGGTTCATGTTCAATGGACTCAACTAGAGGAAGGTGAGTAGGAAGAGGTGAATTTTCATCCTCACTATCATCATCTAAATAAAAAACTAGAATATGATCACTAACAAAAAACTTGGGAAGATAAGATGGCATAGATTCGCAAGCTGAAGACAACACAAATGACAAATTAGGCTCACAGGTTGAAAGACTTTCATCAAACTTATCATATATCCTAATAACAATTTCATTGGAATTAGGTTGAAGAAGTCTATAACCTTTTAAATATTTAGAATATCCATCAAAAATGCAGTTCTCACTTTTAGGTTGTAATGCTTTCATTTTCTCATCAGGAATGTGAACCCATGCTTCACTACCAAACACACATAAGTAGCTTACATCTGGTTTAGTTTTACTCCATGCTTCTTTCGATATTATATTTTTAAAATCCTTTATGAGAGTGTGATTGACTATGTACTTGGAACAATTAACACTTCCAACAAAAAATGAAGACTTAATCCCTTATATTGGATCATACAATTTGTCATTTCCTTTAATGCACGACTCTTTCTCTCATCAACAACATTTTTTGTGTGGTGTATATGGAACACTATGTTGCATTTGAATGCCTTGTGTAGTGCAATAAGTTGTAAATTTGTTGTTAACATATTTGTCTCCATTATTTGTTCTTAACTTATGGAGTTGAAGTCCAGATTATTTTTCTACAAGGGCCTTGTAGGCCAAAAGCATGTCAAAAACTTCACTCTTAAGTTTTAAGAAATAAATCCAAGTGTGTATGGAGAAGTCATAAATGAAAGTTAAGAAGTACTTGAACCAAAACAAATAAGGAGAAGAAATTAGACCACCGTAAATCACTATGAACAAACCACAAGGGGGTTAAGGTGTGCCAAGAGGCACATTTGTCAATATAATTCCAATGATGTTTGTCGAGAACACAATTAACATAAACATCATCTTTGCAAGAAACGAGAGGATTACCTGTCACAATATTTTGATTACGTATCTATTGTAATAAGAATTAGTTTAGATTACCAAATCATTCATGTCAAAGTTTTCTCAAGTCATCACTATGAGTAATAAAAATTAATGGAAAAGATGATGACTCAAAGTTGTCAAATTTGTACAACTTGGTAATATCATCAACAATTCTAGTTGCTAGAACATACTGAGGATATTTAAATCCTTGATTACAACTTGGTGAGGTGAAAACTCTATTATTTTACCTTCACTTGGATGCGTGATTTGAAATATTGATAGAAGGTTGTAGGAGAGACTTGGAAAACATAATAAATAATTAAAATGATTGTCATCTAGCTAAAATCTTCAAGACCCTACAACACTAAGAGATCTATCATCACCAACAAAGATTTTTTTGGTGTTACATTCATTAAGATAAAAAAAAATGGTTGTATCCTTAGCCATATGATAAAATGATCCATAATCAATAAGCCACTCATTAGAAGAAGAAGTAGATGTTGCACTAAAAGAAAAATCGAAATCAGAAAGTGCATGTCCATGATGAGTTGGAAGAAAAATAATCAAGATTGATGATGTGCTTCTTCATTATTGCTTCTAAGGCCTCCATCTTATTAAAATATTTAAACTCTATATGATCATCTTGCTCACGAAAATTGCGATGTCTCTCAGTCTTCATACTTTTTAATTTTGGTCCTTTGTCACCGTTGAGAGTAGAAGTTGGCTAAGAGGGTTTGGGACCCTTGTTTTTCTTATTATTGTGAGGATGTTGCTTCTTTGGCTTGAATTTATCCTTTTGTTGGGATACTAAGGATTTTTTAAATGTACATATAGTGTTGATCACTCTAATATGTACGAGCATATCTTACTCTCCAATCAATGAATCACAAAAATATTCAAGAGAGGGTAGTTTGTAAGCGACCCCTAGAGCTTCTCTTGTGGAGTGGGAAGTAGATATAAAAATAGAATATGCACTATCAAGCTTAGAAATAATAACATATACAAATTGGGCATCCTTCATTTCCATTTTACAGTCTTCAAGTTGAATTCAGAGTGTTTTAATCTCAAATAGATAGCCTTCAATGTAAGAGAAATAATTGAGATTTAAAGAAATTAATTGGTTTCCAAGTTGGTCGGATTGAATCTCATTGTGTTTAACAAATACAATTTCCATCTTTTCCCAAAATTCATCTAGGTTATCAATTCCTCGAAGGAGAAACCATAAATCGATAGAGATGGACATTTTGATTAATACACGTGCTTCATCATTTTTATTATCCCATTTGGATTTCATTGAGGGATCACTGGGGGTCATTTTTTTCCAAGGTAATTGTTGGACAATTGGTTTAGATTGATGGACAGTCGGTTTGGATAGTTGGTTTTCATTGATGTTGTTGAAATGTACACTTGACACTGAGAGGTGGGGTGAATTAGTGTCACAAAACTTTGAAAAATTTTCCAATTTTCATAAATTAATTGAACATATATTTATTTCAATTTCTCAACCAATATATAAAAGAACAAATATTTTAT
Source organism: Picea engelmannii (assembly GCA_009831015.1). Classification (NCBI taxonomy): domain Eukaryota; kingdom Viridiplantae; phylum Streptophyta; class Pinopsida; order Pinales; family Pinaceae; genus Picea; species Picea engelmannii. The sequence goes on along the minus strand of ML792307.1, from coordinate 44,583 downwards.
TTCTTTATTTAACTTGAATGAATACATAAGATCAATCTTCATCTTCAAACAATTATGAGATACCCAACTCTCTATTACAAGACCCGTCTTGTAGTTCTCAAATCCAACTGAGAAATGAGGAATCCAACCCTCATAACAAGTCCCAGCTTGTTGATATCAGATCCAACTGAGATGTGAAGAATCTAATCCTCATACAAGACCCAACTTGTAAATATGCACCAACCTAATAGAATGGACCTTCATTCAATCCATTATATATAAATATATATACTTCAACAAATTCAACTACATCTTTTGTTCACCATACTTATTTGTTTATATAGTCGTCCAACTGGTGTGAATTTGAAACATTGCATCTTTTGATATTGAACCATTGTACCTTTTCCTTTAAATGATAATATTAATCTTTAAATAATATCATTTTTCTTTTTTATTCTTTATTTATATTGGTCATGATTTAACTTTCTCTTAATCATGATTGTGTATTGGTTCATTTGTCCTCATGAGTTGATCACATATATGGATCGACTCATTATATCGTTCCCATGCTTCTGCTGCATCCTCAGTTCGCCAACAAATCATATTCAAGCTTTAACCGATTCTTTGTATTGTTATGGTGTTAATTCTCTGTCGAATTACTCTACCAACCTTGCGTTGTTTATAGAAATGAAATTTGTATGAGGCACTTCTTCCAACCCAATGTTCAAATGACCGTGAGCTCAAAACCACGAGCTTATCCATTTAAGCGTTTGCTCCTAGCGCTTTATTATTCTTCCCCTATTCTTCTACGTGTGGCTGTATTCAAATGTTCGAGGGCTTATTACTTCTATCCCCTTTAGCTTCTTTACCTTATAACGTGATCGGTGTTGGAATCAGGTTCTTCGGTATTTTGTCCTTCGAGACTTCGGTCTTTTGCATTCAATCAATCCTCTCGGAGTACACTTCGTTGAAGTAGATCGGATGGTCGATATTTATTGTTCTGTTAGATGGAAAAACCTGTCTTGTCCAGAGGTTTCAAACAAATCGACAACCATGACTTAATCTACAGTTGAGTGGACGGTTCTCGTTTACTTAGAGATTTTGAATCTTCGAGACTCCAACTTTCGCAGCGTTCCAAATCCTCCGGAGAAAATACCGTCGGAGTACGTATTATCTATTTACTTGTAGATCATACAATTTTGTCTTAATCTGTGATTGAGTGGACGGTACGCGCAACCTAAACAAGACGTTTTGTTACTAGCCTTCTCATTGTGCACTTTTAGGATCTAGACCATGAATATTCCTTCTTGACGGACGATCAGATATTACTTTGGAGCTTCGACACTCTAGGACTCTGGGTTACTAAACCTCCGAGGTATTTCAATCCCTCCAGAGTGTTTACCTACCAAATAAGTCATAAAGTTGTGGTGGTTGTTTGTTGTCAATTTTTTTAGTACACCTTACACTATCCTTCCACTGCGCTTGATCTAACAGTCGAGAATGATCCCAGAGTAGATCAATGGTTAGCATTACTTTGTGATTTGTGCTTACTCTATATTTCCACTACACTTGATCTAACAATCATGATTCATCCTAGAGGATATTAGATCTACAACCAACGTTAGTTTGTGACTTATGCCTTTGGAGCTTCGGGTGGTTGTTGGTAGGAGAAAATGGATATCCCCGAAGAGCATACTCCTAGAGTGACGTGGCTTGCTGATGTCACTGTTGATGTGGCACTATCCATGTGGCTACCACGTGTCACTTAGATTTGTAACTTACACATACCTAAAATGTCAATTGGACCTTGACACTTGTCACCATTTGATTGTGCCACATGTCCTTGCTGACGTGGATCTCCTGATGTATCGCATGTCCTCCTCATGGATCTAATGGTCATAGGTGTTATAGAAAAAATTTCCTCACCCTATGAAAATTTGCTCAGAAAGCATTTTTCCATTTCCCTATGCACACTTGAAGTCCCTTTTTGCAAATCCCAGAGCTAAAAAAAATATTTTTCCACATATACGCGCCCTATATATTATACATCATGTGTATACAAAGGTTACACCACTACAGCCTGCGTACATCAGGTTTTGTGCCCAAAATTAAAAAATGGTGTTGGGTTTCCATGTCATGTCACGAGATCCATGATCCTTGACCTTCCATGTATTGGAAACATTTTGAATCGGCCCTTCAGTTCTACTTGAAGGCTATAAATGGGCCAAATCTGAGCTATGGAAAATGAGGAGAAGAATTCAAATTTGAGAGAAAAGTTACTCTAGAGAAATTATTCACTTCATATTGAGTTTGCATCCCTTCATCCTTTTAAGTCTGAACACATTGTTCAGCCCCCAAGCTCTTCCCTACTTGATTGAGAATCTCATTGTCTCTCTTACACGAGCTTGCCTTTGGTGGAGGATTGAAATGGTGGAGACCCAGCTGGAAGGGACATAATTTCTCAGTTCCGAATAGTGTCGACACAAAAGTTTGTAATTAATTCATTTCTGCTGATTACATTTTAATAGAAATAATTTTTTCTTCCAATTGATATCTTGCAAATATTTGAATTATTAGTCCATGGGCGTATTTTTTTATGAATGTTTATGCTATTGAATGTGCCAAATTTATATATTATCACCATATGCTTGTGTTTCTTGGTTGTTGAGGACAAGTTGCAGGTGTATTGGTTTGAGTCAAGTGCTCAACGATGGACTTCATCGAACGTCTGGACAAGGTAGGCCTTTTATCTTGTCTTGCTAGCATATTTGTTTATATAGCATATTTGAGATTAGAGTTGATTTGTGCAGTCGTTTCCATCTGTTGTGGTTTACCCCTAGCCATAGAGAGATTTTCCTCGTAACAGAATTGGAGACCATATTGGGGATAAAATCTTCTTTTCGGGTTTTGGAGTGTTTTTCTCCTTTGATTGCTCTCGTTTATATTGAGTTTCTTGTTGTATCACTGCTTGACAACCTCTATTCATTCTGAGTTTGAGTTTCTTAGCCTTCTCCTTAGCTTGGTTGTGTTTTAACATATATACACGGTTTTTTACCTGATAGTCACATACATATGTGTGTTGTCCTTCTGCAAGAAGCATATATACGTGTTTTTTTCTTGAACATTCGCATACATCACCCTGTGTTGTTTGGTTGCTGGGTAAGATTTGATAGTTGTTGAGTCTTCTTGGGTCTCTGTTATGACTGTTAAGTGTCTGTGGAATGATAGGAAACCTTTCTTTGGTTGAATTTTTGGGCAATGTCTTTCTCATCATCCTTTTCATTTGATTGTCCTTGCATATTTGGTTGGGTGTTTTCTTCTTGATACCCTACTTGGTTTGTCTCTGCTTACATACAACAGAGTTTTAATATCAAGTTGTTATTCGGTCCTTGCATTTTCATTCTTTTATACTGAAAATACAAAAATATTAGGCATTTTTCATTGTTGGCATTTGATCTTTTGAGCCTTTATCATTGATCTTAGTACATGTAATGAAAGATTGCATCTTATTTGGAATTGCAAAACTAAATTGAAAATTTCATTTTGAAAAGCATATCATTTATTGGGAATTAAAGTTAGGACTTTGCATTGTATTCATATTCATTTATTTTACTCGCTGAGTCATAACACCATTAGTTTCACGTCCACACCTTTTTGAGTAAGCAAGGCCACTAAAATTAATGCTGATAATTTAAAATTGATTAGAAATGATTTTATTTTCTAGGGTGAACAAAATAGCTTAGGATTTAGAGCCTTGGAATAGGATTTTGTGAGTAAACTTCTCCATGGCTATTAAATCAACATATGTGTCTGACTAAGGGAGTGGTGAAATCCATTGTATAATTGGTGACATTAGGAGGCTCCTCTTACACTGGAGTTAAGCACGAGGTTGCGTGAGGTTGGTTGAGGGGATATCCCCCTAATACCTTCTTAGCGTCAGATATATTTCTAGGGATATATTCGTATATGGGGATCTTGCTAGTACCTTTACCTCTGTGAGAGGCGATGCTTTCAAGGTTTTAGGATTTGTTACCCTGCCCATACGGTGGACCTGACTTATGACTGTTCACTTGCGCATCGGTTATATTGTCGTTGCTTAGTTTCTTGACATAGGTACCACATAGGTTACTTGCAGGGGTTATTCTATAGGCACCCTAGGTCAGAGAAGGGTCAAACAACACACAACCTTTATGGAGGATTACCTCTCCGGGGGGATCTGACCAACTGGTTGTTAAGCCCACAAGGGCCCTTATAACGGATTTTGATACCTTCGATCTTTAGTAGGGAGTCTCAGGCCCCTCTTTGGTGAGGCATACCTACTTTAGAGAGGGAAGCCCCTTTCATCCACTTTATCCCGTTTGTGTGCATATTGGCCTTTTGTTTTATTTTTTTGTGGTCTTTGACTATTAGTTGACCTTAGGATTTTGTATTGTGCCTTGAGTTTTCATTATCATGGATAGTGGAGTTCCTTTGGCTCCCTCATTTACCGCTACCTCCCCCGCGACATTCACTCATTTCATGGGGACAAATCCATCCTTGTTTCATAATGGTATGCAAAATCATGATATTCAGTCAATACCTTGGGTCTCTAATCATTTCCCTCTTAATATGCCCATACACTCACCCAGGGGCATGATGGCTCCACTGTATGCATTTTCATTTGAGAGGAGTCTTATCCCTCAACCAAATCTCACAATGGGGGGTTGGAATCTCCCTTCTTACAGATCCAATTCTAGCTTCACTGTTCCTAGAGCAAGCACTCAAATGAGTGGTTATTATACTTATTACACCCCATCAATGTATCCTTCATCTGTCATGCCAGTTCCTACGAACACTCTTCCCATGGTGGATCTCCATATTTCCTCTGGTATTTCATACGGAGGGAATCGTTTTTATGGTACGGCCTACCCCCTTCACGAAACCCCTTCACATGGGGGGAACATATATCCTCACCTAAATAACCCATGTCATGATTTTGTCTCTTTGCATACATCTTCTTCAGTGATGATGCCTATACAAACATCTATGAATCAATTAGGCGGAGGATACTACCTGTCCATACAGGGATAGGTTGTAGACCAAAATCCTTCCTGGCCTGCAATTTCTCAAAACCAGTCTTTCCCGGGACCTTGGTATCAAATGCCACAACTAACCATTGTCACTAATCCAATCCCTCATACTGGAATTCCATCACCAACCTCTGCTAGTCATGTTGGAGATTAATCGAAAACCTCTGCAAGCCATGTTGAAGTCCCACAACCAACCACTGCAATTCATGCTGGGGTCACCACTCTAGTCTCCGTAAGTCATACTGACATCACATCTCCAACCTCTGTGCATCATGTGGGAGATGAACCACCAGCCTTTGTCATTCATGCTGAGAGAATGTCGCTAGCCATTGTGAGTGATGCTGGGGGAATTCATACGATTGAGAAGCCTAGACGTGTAAGACGTAATCCCAAGTTCCTTTGTAGGATTTGCAAAGGATATCACCTTACTCATCTATGCCCCACTACTATTGTGGTACAAGAAGTGTGGTCCTTACCTGGGGGCCCTTTGGGTTTTGAGCCATCTTTGGTTTCCCAACACTCTGTTTCTCCTTTTATTGACATGACAGTCATGCCGATGTAATCATCACCTGACCCCACTCTTGTTTTATGGAGTGAGACATCTCTCGACCATGTCATTAACATCTCTAGTCATGCACCTTCTGAACAAGAGAGAGTTTTACTCTCCCCGAGTACTCTCCCTCCAAGTCTTGAGAAACTCCCTTTGATTGGGATGGTCTTGTGGGGTATCAAATTCCTCCTATTCCTTTTCAGATAATAGGTGTTCTCCAATATATATTTGAGAAGGTAACCTCCGCTAGAACTTTATCCTCCTCGACTTGGAAATCTTTGGGTTTTCCCAAGCTTGTGTTAGCTATCCGTAAGTTTCTAACCTTTCACATAAATCCTGCATGGGAGCCTTGGCCTCCCCCATGACATGCCACCTAGAAACCCCCCAACGAGTCTGATTTAAGATCTTTTCCGACTCTCTCAAAAAGAGAAAATATTGTCGAGTTAACTTGTCTCTTTCTTATCTTGGAGTAACATTATCTTTTTCTTATATTTCTATGGAATTCAAACTAGTGTGTATAATTTGTGTTGTATAGTCTTATACTTGTAAGTGCATAAGGATTTTTTTTTAATGACTTAAATTCATAAAATCAAGCACTATAAACTTAATAGTAGATGAAATGACAAAATTAATTTATAAAATATAATTTTAAAATCATTATGATAGTTTTAATAACATTATGTTTTGTTTTATGAAATGACATGTTTGAATTAAATTTGAACTTGTGAAACATATTTGCGTTTGCTTTTTGTCATATGAAATTATAACAAAATTCACTTGGTATCTTTCAACCTTTTCTCACATTAAGTGATTTGAACATGAACAAACATGAATGAAACCAATATGAACACAAACCAGGTGACTTCAAGCCTTTTGTGTCATGTGTTGCCAAGGGATACATCCCCAACCTTGAGAGGCATGCCCCCATGTCTTTGCAGGTGCATCCCACTCCCTAGGGGTGTGATGGCATCCCCAACAAAACTCTAGAGGCACCCAACTTGCATATTTCATACCCAACTTGTTGAGTTGAAGGTTTAATCTATAGATTTTGATGTCCAATTGTCATATACATCTCTACTATGTAACAACTCTACATTTTACATGCCATGTGATATGCTACATATATCTATCTTACAAGTTATCCTAAGAATCTGAGTCGCATATTTCATATCCAACTCATTGATATAAAGATTTATTTAATCTATGGATTTCATATCCAATAGTCATACAAAGTTCATATTTGTGGTTTATACTTCCTAGCAACTTGTTACAAAGATTCAACCCCAACCGATGTGTCTAGTGTCAAAATATTAATCATATACATACTTTCCTTCAGGCTTGTACTCTTGCATCATATAAATAACAATGTTGTTATTCAATGGTAGAGAGTATAGTTTCATTGTTCAAGTCACATGATTTTTATGTTTGTTTTACTATCTTGCATTAGTGTCTTCTATGTTTTTCAATATATTTATATACACACACCTATGTTAACAATGCACCCCCACATTGCAAAAATAGCATCCTTGTGCCCACACCCATGAACACCTACCATATTTTTTCAATATTGTTCAAAGTCATTGAATCGATTTTAAAGAGAAAATCACTATTAAGGAAATCTAAAATAGTGTTGCAAAACTTTCTGATATTTCACAAGTTTCTAGACATTTTCAAGAAGTCAAGTTTTTCAGATCTAAATTTATGTTTGACAAGTTTTTAAAAAGTTTACTTAGTTTTCAAATTCTCCAAGTTGATGCACCCACCTAGTTTCTCAAGAGTTTTGCAACATTGTTTCAAAGCATGGTTAACTATTCCATATTTTTAAGAAGACTTCTTGTTAAATCTACTAAAGACTCAAAAGTTCTTAAACATTGAAGGTCATTACAACAATCATAACTTAAGGCATGAAAACATCATAACTCTAATTCTATATTTCTTCTATTTATTATTTGTGTATTATCTTACTTTTTCCCAGACCTTTACAATGGTCCAAATAATATTCAACTCCAAGTTCAAAGTAAAACGTTTTACTAAATTACTAAAACTAGTGCCAAAAAAGAGTCTTATGAAAGGGATCTAATGTTATGTTAAAATTAGGACATTGTATATTCTCTGTGTGTGCCATTTATAGGAAATCTCATTTCTATTTAACCAATTCAGTGCCAAAAAAGAGTGTCTTATGAAAAGGATCTAATGTTATATTAAAATTAGGACATTGTATAGTCTCTTAGTGTGCCATTTATAGGAAATCTCATTTTTATTTAACCAATCCATATAGTGGAAGAAATCCAACCAATATGGATTGAATTTAAATGAAAAATGGACTTTCAAATTAGTTTTTTCAAATTCCAAAGTGGAGTGGTCTTAATAAAAAGTGTCTTTGTTATGTTAAAATTAGGACATTGTATATTCATATAATGGAGGAAATCCAAAAAGTGTCTTTGTTATGTTAAAATTAGGACATTGTATATTTATATAGTGGAGGAAATCCAACCAATATAGATTGAATTTAAATGAGAAATGAGCTTTCAAATTAGTTTTTTCCATTCCAAAATGGAATAGTCTTAAAATAAAAATGTCTTATGAAAGAGATCTAATATTATATTAAAATTAAGACATTGCATATTCTCCTATATGTCATTAATGGGATTTCTATTTAACTAATTCATATAATTGAAGAAATCCAACCAATATGAATTGAATTTAAATGAGAAAGGAACTTACAAATTAGTTTTTTCAATTTCCAAGATGGAGTGGTCCAATCTGCAATTAAAGACCATTAGAAATTTGAATCTATCAACTCAAGCTATAAAAAATTCTTTAACATCATAACTCTTTAATTCTATATTTCTTCTATTTATTATCTTGTAATTCTATATTTCTTGTATTTATCATCTTTGTATTATCATTTAACATCATCTCTTTAATTATATCTTTCTTCTATTTATCATCTTTGTATTATCATTTAACATCATCTCTTTGATTATATTTTTCTTCTATTTATTATCTCTTTAATTCTATATTTCTTCTATTTATTATCTTGTAATTCTATATTTCTTGTATTTATCATCTTTGTATTATCATTTAACATCATCTCTTTAATTATATCTTTCTTCTATTTATCATCTTTGTATTATCATTTAACATCATCTCTTTGATTATATTTTTCTTCTATTTATTATATGTATTATCCTATCTTTGCCTAAGGTTTTCTTTGATTATGATTGAACCAATAGATGTTTAGAACTAATGTTGCAAGTATATCATGAACCCTTAGTGAGATTGTGAATTAGTAAGAGATAAGAGCTTCTTGGGGATAGAACCTAAAATCAACAAATGTTTACAACTAATGTTGTAAGTATATCATGAACCCTTAGTGAGATTGTGAAATGGTAAGACAAAACCTTGTCGTAGATTATGATTGAACCAATATACGTTTAGAACTAATGTTGTAAGTATATCATGAACCCTTAGTGAGATTGTGAATTGGTAAGATATAAGAGCTTCTTGGGGATAAGCCAAGACAAAACCTGAAATCCCTGAAATCAATAGATGTTTACAACTAATGTTGTAAGTATATCATGAACCCTTGGTGAGATTGTGAAATGGTAAGACAAAACCTGTGTTGGGAATAAGCCAAGACAAAACCTAGAAGGAGAGCCATTAGAAACCCAAGAACTTGATTTTTTTTTGTCAAAATCACAATCAATTCAATGAAGAATTTTAGGACACAATGCAACACTGTGTAAAGATGAAAAATAATTCACAATCACTTTGACAATCCTCTAGCCATCTTTGAATCAAAACACCTTGATAAATGGGGCCATCTTTGAATCAAAGCATCTTGACAAATGGGGCACATTGTGGTCAATCTTAAGCTTGTGACAATTTGGTTCCAACACTGTGGTCAATCTTAAGCTTGTGACAATTTGGTTGCAACATTGTGGTCAATTTTAAGCTTGTGACAATTTGGTTCCAACAGCCTCATGATATGCTTGTGACAAGTTTGGTTCAACAACATCATGATATGACAAGTTCATGCTAACCAAATAACGTGTGTTTATTGTTATCTGCCTTTAACAAGGCATTGTGAATTGTCTTTTACTTTTGTTTCTCCTACTTGTTTTTGCCTTGGGACCTTAACTCCTTAACTCATTGCCAATTTCACAATGTTTTTTTATATATAAAATACATGTACTTTTATATTTTGTATATTAGTAAAATTATGAAACATTTTATTTAAAAGCCTAGGCATTTCAGCCTTTCAACCTTGACTCTTAATTATTTTTATCTTTTATGTATTTCCATTTTATTATTAATAAAATTATGAAATATTTTAAAAATATATATCACATTTTACAGTGTACCATGACCTACAGCATCCCAGTGAATGCAATTGGTTACCCAACAAATTTGAAAAAAAAAAACAAAAAAAAAGTCATGATAAAAACCCTTGAATTCAGAGTTGCTGAAATTATTGATAACAAAATGATTTTGATAAATATATTTTTAAGGTTTCAAAGAATAATTTTGATAAATATATTTTGTATATGCTTCACCTTATTTCATTAAGGTTTCAAATAATAATCTTAATGTAAAATTTGAAAAAAAAACAAAAAAAAAGTCGTGATAAAAACCCTTGAATTCAGAGTTGCTGAAATTATTGATAACAAAATGATTTTGATAAATATATTTTTAAGGTTTCAAAGAATAATCTTGATAAATATATTTTGTATATGCTTCACCTTATTTCATTAAGGTTTCAAATAATAATCTTAATGTAGTATCGTATATTCAAAGAAAGATGCATAATACGATTCTTTCATTATAGAATTATTATATAATTTGTCCATTCGCAAAGTAGATTGTTATAGATTTGCATGTGCGAGGAGAAGCTAAATGTTTTTTATCCAAGGTTTAAGTAATGCAAGATTTATTCACGTCAAAGCAGCCACTCCTAGCAAAGGTGCTGCGATACAACACCCACTTGAAAGCCCCATAATGACCACCTAATGGTATGGATTCTCTGAATACAACACCCACTTGAAAGCACCATAACTACGTAATGGTATGAACTCCCCACATAACATCAATGTCTATGTTGTACGGGGACCCATCCCAAAAAAGCTCACTTGCGTACCCATCGTACCCTCCTAGGAAACATCCTCAAACTGCTGGAGACTTCATTTGGGGATTTGCTGGTCCTCTCCAAGACGTTCTCCCCAAGCAGATATTTCGGACGATTTCAGAGATGTTCTTTCTGGGTATATTTCAGAAATTTTCTAGGCAGATTTCCGAGCATATATCTTCAGTTTTGACAATTGTGGACATTGATGATTGGACAGCATATCATTTTTCCCATCCAGTATTTTTGTATTGCACTGAATCTAAATCTGTTATAAACAAGTTGCAGCACAAATCATGGGTTTTGTATGATGAGTTTTGATTTGGGTTTCTAGTGATTTAAATTGTGTATTTATAGCAACAACATTACAACAAGCAAAGTCTCCATGTCAAACAAACAAGAAATGCAACATTTCTTGTTTGTGCTGATCCTTGTGGTTTTGCTCTTGTTCTTCTCATTTTTTGGTCATCTCAGCTTTTACATATTGTACATGGGTTTCTGAGAGTCATCCAAGTCCAGTGCTTCCACCATCCCAACCTCAAACATTGTGGAAACAATCAGATAGTAGTGACTTGGATTGGATACTAAATGTTTGAATAAATTCTTATTTGATCCCCTTAATCTGAAATATGAATCTATCTCTTTACAGAGCCAAAGTGTTTTATAGTGGTTTTCAACACAGCGGTAAAAATCTGTAAAACCTATGTCTTTTATATTTAAACATAATCATCATTAACAAAAAATATGAAGAAAAACTGCTATAGAGACGGTTCTCTCTATGGACCTTATTGCAAATTGAAAATAGTTACACTTAAGATTCCTAAAGCTAAACTGCATTTTGCTCAAGTTTAGCGGCCAATAATGGAATGTCACTCAGTCATTTTTTAAATTGCTCAAATTGCTGTGGTTTTCAACACAGCGGTAAAAATCTGTAAAACCTATTGAGAAGGAAATGCCTTTTATGTTTTAACATAATCATCATTAACAAAAAATATGAAGAAAAACTGCTATAGAGACAGTTCTCTCTATGAACTTTATTGCAAATTGAAAATAGTTACACTTAAAATTCCTAAAGCTAAACTGCATTTTGCTCATTTTTAGCAGCCAATAATGGAATGCCACTGAGTCATTTTTTAAATTGCTCAAACTTTTTCAGAATTAGCAAGTGTATAGTATAGCTTGCTATGCTTAAAAGCTTGAAGCAACTACAAATGTTTATGGTGAGTTTTAAATTATTATTATTATCATCATCGTAGTCGTAGTCCCCAATCCACCATCCCCTAAAAAGTTTGGGGGTGCGCTCTAGTCGTCCTAGGGACGCATCGCCCCATCCTCATCGTTCCCCATCCTAAAAACTAGTGCAACATAGATCAATGTTATGGTGTATATACAAGCGATCAATAAGCACCAGGCTACAGATGTAAAACCCAGGCTACAGACAGGTGCTTATGGTGTTGATGTGGTACAACACCCACTTAAAAGCACCATAATGTCCATGTAATGGTATGAACTCTCTGCAGAACTTCAATGTTATGGTGCATATACATGCGATCGATAAGTACCTGACTACAGATGTAAAACCCAGTCTACAGACGGGTGCTTATGATGTTGACGGGGTACAACACCCACTTGAAAACACCATAATGTCCACGCATAATGTCCATGTAATGGTATGAACTCTCTGTATAACATCAATGTTATAGTGTGTATACAACACCGACCTGAAAGCACCATAATGTCCACATAATGGTATGAACTCTCTATATAACATCAATGTTATGGTGTGTATACAGGCGATCAATAAGCACCCAACTACAGATGTAAAATCCAACATCAATGTTATGATGTGTATACAAGAGATCAATGAGTACCCGACTATAGATGTAAAATCCAAGCGATCAATGAGCACCCAACTATAGATGTAAAATCCAAGCTACAGACAGATGCTTATGGTGTTGATGTGGTACAACACCCACTTGAAAGCACCATAGTGTCCAGAACTCTCTGCATAACACCATGCATAACATCAATGTTATGGCGTGTATACAGGCCATCAATAAGCACCCGGCTACAGATGTAAAACCCAAGCTACAGATGGGTGCTTCTGCATCGCCGTGTATACAAGTGTTGAACAGAAGCCAGAACCCCATCCATGCCTACGGCATACGAGTGGGCATACGAGTGTGCCAAGGTAGACGTTGAAGCAGCTACAAGCCCCCGAAGAATGATATTTAACCTCCGGTTAAAATAAAAAGATAGCAGCGAAATATATTTTCGCAAGATTTTGTTTTTATGTTCGAAAGGTTGCAACTACTCATGCTCTCATCATAATTCTCCCTTTTTAAGTATTGAATCGGCCAAATACTTTGAAATTCTTCAAGCTTCTCAAATCTCCCAGCTGTTTTGCAAGCCAGATATGCTTCAAAGAGATTGTTTACCATGAAAAAGAGACTTCCCACATACCAAATCAAGATAATCCTTCAAACTTCCCATGATATACCAAATCAAGATAATCCTTCAAACTTCCCATGATATAGGGCATATCCTTTCAATCCAAAGAAATGAGCTCCAGTGAATTCACAATTTTCATTTTTCATGCCTTATCAAAGTATCTGTTGTGTGACTCAAAACTAGGTTTTGAAAGTTTGGAGAACTCAAGAAAGATTAAACTAGGCAAAGTAATATGAGAATTCAGATTTAAGCCCATTGAAAAAAAAGAAAGCAGAGCAAGATTAAATTAGGCGAAGCAATATGAAAATTCAGATTTAAGCCCATTGAATAAGAGGAAGGCAGAGTTTGTAAGGCTCTCTTTATTTGTCAGAGCACAAAAATACCGACAATAAGCTAAAATGCTTCTTCCTCAATATCTCGACAATAAACTAAGCTTCTAGCTGTTAAAAGTAATGTTTCAAACCATGCAAACTAGTAAGTAGTTTTCATGAGCATGCTGCTTTATATATATATATATATATATATATATATTTGTGGAAGAAATGAGAAGATATATACAAATAAGAAAAATTCAAACAAAGTCATTGTTAAAGATTAGGAGAAAAAATCAAACAAAGCCATTGTAGGAGAAAAAAGAGTATTCAAATAAGTCCAGAATTTGATAAGCACGTTGCAAAAATTTGGGAAAGAATAATTTTTCCTAGAGCCTTGATGTTTCTCAAGAAAAATATGTTAGATAATTACATTATAAACTTCACCACAATATACATTCAGGAGTATTACTTGAGCCTTTCCATTACCTCCATTTCTACCACCTAAAGAATTTCCTCAACACTAACCAAAGACACGTCCATACATTCATTTGACAACTTAGGATTTCATCTTTTGGAATATCATAAAATTATGGCCCATCTGGACTTCTTTTAAGACCGATAATTTGTATTGTGGTCAGCGATTCTGCACATTTGATAGAGTATGATCAAAGGCACCAATCATACCAAACTTTTCAGTCTAAACACTTTTTTGTATTCCCTTCGACCTTTTATTGAGTAGACTTCGATAACACTTCTTTTGTTCAGTAGCTCCAGTAACAAAGGCCTTCGTGATTTTTGTTCAAGGATATCATCTTGTCATTCCTCTGCAAAGCCAAGGCATTCAGTTTATAAATTAAACCTGCTAAACAAAGAGCTAGGTGGTAAAAATTAACATAGCCTCTCTTTCCTCCTGCTGCAGGTGTATCAATATTTGTAGTAGTCTTTACTTGATACGACTTACAATATGAGACAACTCGAATATTTGAGGCAGCTGTAAGAAAATTTATCAGAGCTGGAACCAGCTGAGGGGGCAGACGGAACAGTAACCAGACTGGAACCGGCCTGTGAACCAGTCTACTAAAAAATACATAAAATATGTAAAATTTAATAAAAATCCATGTACAATGTAAATCAAATCCAAACCATTAGACACGAAATATGCAAAGCTTTCTCATGTATGTATCATGTATAGGTGAACATAGAAAAATGGCACCTACTACGATACATCTCTGAAACCAAATACATAACATCAAGGGTCTAAATGGCCTCTAGAGTCCAAAACACATGAAGCTACTGCCTACGGCTCTTCCCATCACAATTATTCCATGTGTTGGGAGTGGCGCCTGCAAACAGTTGTTAATCAACAGAGAAATGGAGAAGAGATATAAAACACACACAGCACAGCAGAACGAAATGGGGGGCAATGGTATTTGAGAAGCATGAGTATCACCTACAGTGCTTGCACTGATTTAGTTTGTGGTTATGTTGATTCAGTGGAGGTGGAGTGATCCATACTGGAGCAAACAATGCAGACATGTTCATGCAACTAGTGTTGTTAGAGAAGTTGCGGTGGTGTTTGGCATCTCTTGGCTTGCAAGAAGGTGATGTTTGATTCGTTGGGCAAGGTATCAGGAAATTGTTGCCAAGGTGGAGATTGTTGGGTTGTGACAACACATACCCTTGCAGTTACATTCGAAGGTTCTCAAGCATTTGGCTTTCTGTATGCTTGGAAACACTTGAGATCTCTCCTCATTAAATATGGAAGCCCATGAGGTGCTCCATGAGACTTGTAACCCATTTCTCCTTTGGCTGAGCAATAAAAGGATTACCATTGCCCCCCATTTCGTTATGTTGTGTTGTGTGGGTGTTTTATATCTCTTCTCCATTTCTTTGTTGATTAACAATTGTTTGCAGGTGTCGCTCCACAAATGGTATCAGAGCTGGTTCGGGAGAGCATGAGGCTGCGGGGCAACGAGGAGAAGGAAGAAAGAATCGGTCGTTGGTCATTTGCCCAGAGAAATAGGTTCGACTTGTAAAGAGAGTTGAGGGTTCATTGAGGAGCCACGGATGGCACAGGAGACAGAGTGGTTGTGGACAGCACATGCGATGGAGTGGCCACGTAATGCAACAAAGTGGCCACAGACGGGAAGTCATGGTTCTCATAATGAGGGGGCGGTTATGTCAATGAAGCAGCGTGAGTTCTGGGGTGCGGGGGGTGATGCCATGCTTGCCTATACAATGGAAAGTGTTGGACGAGACGACACACAACGCCCAAATGCGGTCGACGGGTGCTGGGAGGATTTCAGCGCAACGGGTGTTGGACAAGGCAGCCAAGAGGTGGCCAAAACTATGTGGTTCGTACGAAGGACAAGGCAGTCAGGATGCAATGTGCAGTGGAAGCTTATTATGGCCAGTCTCCCATGATGAAGGGATGAGAGTGTTGATAGGAGGATGGATGGCCATGTAGTAACCTACAACTTGCTCAAGATATTTTGCACATCTAGTGCAGAACATGTATAAATAGTAAATACCACACTCTTGCTTATCTATGCAACGCTGAGTAAGAACGCCATCTCATTTTTTGGAAGAAGGTGGAGGTTTTTCCACTGTATTTCATGCTGAAATATTCCAGGCGTGGAGATTGCTTGTGTTGATAGATTGAATTTGCAAAGCGGCATTGTCGAAATCTATGAAATTGTACCTGCCGATTTCGCTGGAGTTTTCAATTGCATAGTTCGAGGTGGAGTTTTTAATATGTAAATCGGCATACAACTGTAAGATTTGGTTAGGTATGCATACCTCGGTCGTGAAATGTCATCGGTAAAGTCTAGACGACCTAGGTGATAAGGGGGTGTTGAGAAGTGTAGCAAGGAAGGTCTTCCCCATGTGTGGTGTCCTAGCATGGTGGGGGATAATGAAACTACCCAAGTTGATGGTTAAATCTCCTTCCTAAATTTTTACTTAGGAAAAAGTACATTAGATGTGTTATATTTTAATGTTGACTTAATGAGCACTTTTCTAAAGTTAAAAGTGAAAATAATTTAAGTGATGGTCTTTTAATCTTGGCCATCCATCTCATTGAGAGAGTGAGGGTTGATCTCAGCCCTTGATCTCTTTGGAGATAGGGTTTTTGCTTCTCATGGAAATAAAGGAAATTGACTTGGTGGTTGGGCACATTCATTCATTGAGAGAGGGCGGGTTTCAGCTAGAGTAGGAGATTCGCTTGAGGGTTTGTTGGAGAAGAGTTGCAGAGAAGACGGAGGAGACATTTTACAAGTGGATCGACTTGCATTCTCAGCCATTTGCAAAGGCCGAAATTCAAATATGAGAGCGAATCATACAGGATGACGCAGAGGGTCGTACGCACTACGCAGAGGCTCACAGTTGGGTTCTTCTTGAGTCGTTCTGGTTCTTTGGATTGGGAAAGGACCGTACAGGTGTTTGAGGAGGAAATCGTTGGGGTTTCTCTCGACTATTAGCACAAATTGATTTACTTTGTAAGAGATCTCTATATTTTCTACTGCATAATAAAAATCCACAAACTGAGGAACTGGTTTTCCCACATTGCGTTTTTCCAAGGGTTATTTACCCAAAAAATTTGGTGTCTCTCATGTGTTGTGATTGTTGTTATCTTCTACATTGATTCTCAGTTATATTTATGTTGTGCATTGTTTTATTGTTGTGAAGAAACCTAACAATAACTAAGGAATTGCAATTTCAGAATTTTATGGTGTTAATAATTTTTCTGGGTATTAAAGAATTGTGGATTATTAGTTTGCTAGTGTTGGGTTTTAGTGGATTCACATGGTATCATTGCAGGATTGTTGAAGTAACAACATCAACGTATTGGGTTAAGGAGATTGTTTTCAGATCTTGTGCAGAATCAGTTTCTAAGACAACACTAGGGTTTGGACATACACATTTTCAGCAATGGCCATGACATTAAGAGTGGAGGATAGACTTCAAGGCGCTCAAAACTTTCCCACCTGGAAAGAGAGGGTTACCAGAATCTTGGATGTCAATGATGTCCTTGAACATGTTGATGATAAAGCAGCAGCTCCTACGGATGCAACTTTGTTGGGGCCTGGAAGAAGGGTGAAGCGAAGGCTATGAGCATAATCCTTGATGAGGTAAAGGATCGTATAATCCCACACCTTTCAGGGAAAACGTCTGCTAAAGACATGTGCACTGCCTTGGGTAGCCTCTATCAGAGTAAGAATGAAAACAAGATTATGGTGCTTCGGGAAAGGATGTGAGGTACCAAGATGGAAAAGGGAGAAGGTGTGGTTCCCTACCTCACTCGTCTTACATGGATCAGGGATGAGCTTGAAGTAGTTGGCTCAAAGAAGCTCCCTGACTAGCAGCACTTATGGGATGATTTTGTGCAGGAGGAGATTCGCCTTGGCCAGGCAAATGGTACATCTACATCACCTCAGATTGTGGATGAGGAGGCTTTAGCTCTTGCAAGCAAAGGCAAGGGAAAGTCTAAGAAGAAGGGCTTTGGGAGTGGAGCAGGAGGAAAGAAGAAAAAAATTGACTTCTCCAAAGTCAAGTGTTTCTAGTGTCACAAGTTTGGACACTTTGCCTCACAGTGTCTGAAAAAGAAAAAGAGTAAGCCACAAATGCCAACCTCTGCAAGAGTAGAGGATTTTTACAAAAGCTTCGAGGAGGATTTATGCCTTATTGCATGTATGTCGAGCTCAGTTGTCACAGGTGTTTAGTGTGTGGATAGTGGCGCTTCTTGTCATATAACTCGCGCAAGGAGTTCTTCAATAGTTTGCAGGAGGGAGGCGTGAACCTTCATATTGAGTGTTAATGTTTAAGTCATTATTATAGTTCTTTGCATTTCAATAGATAACAACTACATAAGATAAGACCACTGAGAAATACACAATCACAAGAGACACAACATTTATCCTGGGAAACCGTCTAGGGGAAGAAAACCCAACAAAAATTCCTTATTATAGATAGCCAATACAGTGCCAAGAGATAACTCAAACAAGTACAGAATGTCCTCTCCCAAAGATGTGCCTCTCTCTCTCTCTCTCTCTCTCTCTCTCTCTCTCTCTCTTCTCCAATTACAGCTCCGAAACTTGTCTCTCAATGAACAAGTGAGTGTGTGTCTAAGTGAGACGCTAGCCTCTTTATTTATATAAGACTGGCACGTGTGGGAGTGTCCTTTCACTGGCAGGGTCGACTTCTTCTTCTGGGTGGTTATAACCACCTTTATTATATTCCGAGGCCTCTTTGATATATTCTGGGGTCGACTTCTCTTTTTGCCTTTTACAATTACATTATGACCAATCCACAAAGGGGATTTGGTACTTTTACAATAGCCGACATGATCAATCCACAATGGGGATTGATCCAATGAATAATATTTCAAATAATAATAAGAATACACTTTGCAGTTACATTATTTCAACACTCCCCCTTAACAAGAAGGGTATTCTACAGCAGCATCAGACGAGAGAGAGGCCTTTATCATCAACAACATCAGGAGGACAGCATCATCAATATCATCTTGGAACACTGACTGGCGTATCTATAAATCATCGGAAGTTTTCTTCATTGGCAGCATCGTCATTCTCAAAGGAATGCAATCATCATCTGCATCAATATGTATTAGTATAAAACTAATACATCATCATCATCACAGCACGAGGTTGGCTCATCATAATACTAGACTGGCTTTACGTCACAGCTTCTCAAGCTGGAAGCACAGTACTAGTCTCATCTCAACGTCTTTCTTTACGTCACAACACTCAAGATGGAAGCAAGATACTAGACTGGCTTTACGTCACAGCTATCAAGCTGGAAGCACAGTACTAGTCTCATCTCATCGTCTTGCTTTACGTCACAACACTCAAGCTGGAAGCAAGATACTAGATTAGCTTTACGTCACAACTATCAAGCTGGAAGCACAGTACTAGTCTCATCTCAATGTCTTGCTTTACGTCACAGCACTCAAGCTGGAAGCAAGATACTAGACTAGCTTTACGTCACAGCTTCTCAAGCTGGAAGCACAATACTAGTCTCATCACATCGTCTAGCTTTACATCACAACCATCAGGTTGGAAGCAAGATACTAGACTGGCTTTACGTCACAGCTGTCAAGCTGGAAGCACAGTACTAGTTTCATCTCAATGTCTTGCTTTACGTCACAGCACACAAGCTGGAAGCAAGATACTAGACTTGCTTTACATCACAACTATCAAGTCGGAAGCGCAGTACTAGTCTCATCACATCTTCTTGCTTTACGTCACAACCATTAGGTTGGAAGCAAGATACTAGACTGGCTTTACGTCATAGCTGTCAAGTTGGAAGCGCAGTACTAGTCTCATCACATCTTCTTGTTTTACGTCACAACACTGAAGCTAGAAGCAAGAGATGTCTCATCATAGCAACTACTCCCCCTTTCGAGGAAGGTCCTTTCGAACTATACCAAGCTTATCTCGAAAGTGCTCAAACTTTACACGAGATAGAGGCTTGGTCAATACATCAGCAACCTGTTCATCCGTGCTAACGTACTGGAGCTTTAAGGCTCCTCTCTACACCATGTCACGGATGTAATGATAACGAATCTCTATGTGCTTCGACCTGTCATGGAATACAGGATTCTCTGTCATGTTTATGCAGCTTTGGTTGTCACATAGGATCGTGGTTGCTTCCATCTCTAAGTCAAATAGACTGGTCAACAACTTTCGAAGCCATATAGCTTCGTAGCTGGCAGAACATGCAGCAATGTATTCTCCTTCCGCTGTGCTAAGAGCAATGTGTTGAGATTTGTACCTTGGGAGGTGTTCCCCATGTGCTTTTGATCTCCTTAGCACATGAGGGAAGGACATGACACTTTGTACCTTGTACTTTTGTCTATTTTCACTTTGACTTTAGTTAAAGTGAAATTTGGTCACTTTTGGCATAAAGTGATTATTAATTCACAAAGGGGTGAATTTGGAGACATAAGTGGACTTAGGAAACTTAACCCAAAGTGGGTTTGTGACTTAAATATGTTTGGGGAGATCTCAACCATCGATTAGATGGGAGATGAGATGATCTCAACCCTTCATATTTTAGGCTTCCTAATTGATGTCTAAGAGGGGCGCAAAGGGAGAAGGAGGGCGCATTCTTCACTTAGTGTTTTGCTTGTTGAGAGAGGAGCACTTGAGATATGGAGATGAGGTCTTTTGCATGAGGATGCTTGAGGGAGGCCGCTAGCTTTCCTTGTTGGAGGCTTGGAGTTGCTTGCTTCATTTATTTCTTGGAGCTATTCTACTTCAGAGAGGGGCGCATTAGCTTGGCAGGCTGATTCATTCCTGGTAGAACATCTAGCCATTAGATTGCAGTGAGGTCAGTTGCAGAGTGAGGACATCTACTGGAGCTTCATTCCTGTGGAGGGGTTTTCAAATCTGATATCACAATTGGCAGTTGGAGCGGATTTTGTGGTTCTGGCAGTTTGCATGAGGGGCGCACCATTCTAGGGCGCATATGTTGATGTAGAGCTTGTTTATCAACTCAACTGGAGTTGCTATTGTATTAGGTTCTTCCATATATTGTGTTTACTGTAACCCTTCTTCTTCTTTTCCTCATATATACATTCAGATTCAAAACTGGTTTTCCCCGACGGGGTTTTGTCCAGAGTCATGTTGACCAAAAATACCTGTGTCTACAAATGCATGTATTAGTTCTTAGATCTGTTCATTTTCAGCAATAAACGATGTATTAGGTGTGTTAGGTTTATTTGAGTTGCATGTACTAATTTTCTGTGACAAAAACGACATGCTAGAGCACCCAAATTGAGAACATAACCGTAACAAATCAGCAAGATAACTTTGGACTGTTGGCTGTTATAAAACATCAGAAAATACCTTCACTTGCAGTGGAAACTTAGAGCCTTTCCTTGGTCAAAGACAAACCAAGAAGGCAAGCTGATAGGACCTGGAATTTTCACACAATGTTCGATTGCTTTCTACTCTGCCATGAGATCATGGCTGATCCTAAACAGAAACAACATCCTGAAGTGCTTTTCCTGTCAAAATCATTCACTGCCCAATCTGCATAAGTATATCCACTCAATGTGAAATCATGATCTCCATCATAGCTGAGACCACAATCTATTGTACCCTTAAGGTACCTCATCACATGTTTTGCAGCCACTAGGTGAACATGTTTGGGTTCTACCAGAAACTGACTCAAGGTATTCACGGCAAAACAAATGTCTGGTTTGGTGTTCGTCAGGTACATCAACGATCCAATAATCTGTCTGTACAGCATGGCATCAATCAATTCTGACGAAGTGTTCACCAACAACTTCAACTTCGCCTCCATGGGTGTATTCATGGACTTGCATTCCAACATGTCGAATCTCTTCAGGATTTCGACTGCATACTTCCCTTGGTTAAGGAAGATCCTCTCTGGACTCTGCCATACCTCAAGACCTAAGAAATAATGCATTAGGCCAAGGTCTTTCATTTCAAATTCTGAGGCAAGTCACTTCTTACATTCAGTGATGAGCTTTTCTTCTCCAGTTAAGAATAAGTCATCCACATACAGTAATAGTATTATTGGCTCATCGTTCATAACCTTGAAGTAGAGGTTAGAATCTACTTTACTCTTGGTAAAGCCCAAGCTCGTCAGGAAACTGTCTATTTGGCCATACCAAGCTTTAGGAGCTTGCTTCAATCCGTACAATGCTTTCTTCAATCTGCAGACATGAGACTTCCTGTCTTCAACTTCAAATCCTTAAGGTTGCTCTATATACACTTACTCTTCAATAACACCTTTTAGGAAAGCTGTCTTTACGTCCATCTGGTGTAACTTCCACTCCATCTTAGCTGCAAGGGCTATGATGGTTCTGATCGAAGTGTATCTGGCTACAGAAGCGAATGTCTCTTCATAGTCAGTGCCTTCTTTTTGAGAAAAGCCAGGAGCTACAAATCTTGCTTTATACTTCTCAATACTTCCATCAACAACATGTTTTATTTTGAAGAGCCATTTGGACGATACCACATCCTTGCTATTTGGTCTGGGAACTATTTCCCATACATCATTCTTTATTATGGATTGGTATTCATCTGTCTTGGCATCTGCCCATTCTTTCTTTTGAATGGCTTCTTCAAAGCAGGTAGGCTCCTTTTCTAGGAGATCACACATCAAAGCCATATAACTGGAGAATGGCTTAGGTTTCTTCATATATCTCGTGGTTCCTTCGGGAACACCATATTTCTCTCCATCTTGAATAAGCTCTCTAGCCCAAGCTGGCTTTTTTTTATGGGAGATTGTAATCTGAGGAGGTTCTTGAAACTCTACTATGTCATGATATTCTAGAATTTCCTCATCAGGGGAAGTTACGACTTCCTTCACTGGTTCAGCAGCTCTGGGAACCTCCCTCACTGATTCTGCTACTCTGGGGATTACGGGTTCCTCTTCATATACCTCTTCAAGCTGGCATTTTCTTGATTTGTTGAGCGCTGCATCTTCATCAAAGGTCACATCCCTGCTGATCTCAATGTGGCGGTGACCTGGTATATAGATCCTGAAGGCCTTGGAGACCTCACAGTATCCCACAAATATTCCCTTCTTTCCTGAGGGTTCCAGCTTGTTTCTTTTCTCTTTCGGTATATGTATAAATATTGGGCAGCGAAATATTTTGAGATGGCTTACCTCTAGCTTCTTTCCGGTGAACATCTCTTCAGGGGTCTTGAACCCAAGTGCAGTATGGGATAATCGGTTTTGCACATAAACGATTGTCATTGTTGCTTTTTCCCATAAGCACAAAGGAAGATCTTGATCGTGGATCATGGTCTTCACGGCTTCCATTATCGTTTGGTTCTTTCTTTCAGCCACACCGTTTTGTTGAGGATTATAGGGAGTAGTGAGTTCCCTCTTGATCCCAACATCTTTGCAAAAGCTCACGAACTCTTTTGAGGTGTATTCTCCTCCATTATCTGACCTGAGTATTTTGATCTTTCTTTCAGAAAGATTCTCTATCAAGGCTTTGAATTCCTTGAACTTGTTGAACAGTTTGTTATCCCCGATTTCTAGGGATAATTAGGAGATCATGTCTCGAGGCCCACAGGTCCTAGACATGGAGTACCGAGAGAAGGATTGACCTGAGCATGGCCCTGGAGGGCCCATGTTTCTTCTTCTTCATCAGACATGTCCTGTCAGTAGCAGCAGCATCCATCACCTTCGGCTTGGACTTGCATCGGAGAAGACTCTTGCTCCATGAGGTAATTGGTCCAGGTATCATGGTATGTGTCATGTGTAATCATTATAACTTTCAGATATATGCATCAGGTTCCTTACATTTCTGACAACTGCTTGGATCTTACACTAACCCACTTGACCATGGTTGGGGGGATTAATGGGGTGCCCTAGTAAGCTTGTATTCATAGGTTTTAGTTAGCCACCAGAGGGGATTTTCAAGAGCCATCGTCCGCTCCCACCATATTATATCACTTTTACATCTTATCTCCCATTCCCCTAGTCCGGACATTAGGATGACCTATTTATGGGGTTACACCTTATCCTGTGGGAAGAAGGGGCTAAAGGCCCAGGGGGTAAAAGCAGCTAGTAAGAGATAATGGCCATAAAATAAAAACCTAGAGATGCCTCGCCCAGGGATCCCCGAGAAGGCAATAAAAAGCCTCTCAATAAGAAACAAGAGGGACCCTAAGAAAATGTACAAAACAAGACCTAGCCAAGAGGATGGGGGGTCTCATCACGAGCCAACCCATTATGTTCATAGGTACCTAGCAGTATGACATTACCATTATCTGGTTACCACGCCAGGGCAGTGACCTTTGGTTGCATGGCCAAGGAAAGGGGGTCTCATCACGAGCCAGCCTTATCATCTCTGTGAAAGTACTCATGGGTAACACTGTCAGCTCTGGTCACCACGCCAAGGCAGTGTCCTCTAGTTAGCCCTTGAAGTAAAAAAGAAAGAAAAAGTAATGAATAAAAGAAAGAATAAAGGCAATAAAGGGCTTAAAAAAAAATTGCATCCATGACAGGTACAACTCGCCTCCTACAAAGGCACCCACGGATAATATCCACCCCTGGTTTTCACTATGTCTGGGCATCCTTAGACCACACCACCTCGTATTACATGGCTTGGATGATATCCTTTGGGAACTTTATCTTTTTTATGGATGCTCGCCCAATAGGTTACCTTGTCTTTTTCTTCAGCTTTGTAGAGTAGGTCAGTGTAATGTCTTTGAGCTATTAGATGATATGCTAGGGGTCTTATGCATGCATTTGATAAAATTAATGATGAAATATGATTGACATTGCTATGATCCCGAGGACTAATGAGCCCATGGAGGGCGAAG
>ML792307.1:0-11489 GCA_009831015.1 Picea engelmannii | reverse complement strand
TAGACTGAATGAAGGAGGTGTGGGCCCATAACCTGTTAGAATATAGAAGATAGTGTGCTCATTTTACCATTGACGATACCCTCGTCACCCAACCATAGGCCTAAGCCACCCTCCGAGCACCTTAACCTTGACTGAGAATTACTTCGGAAGCAAACCCTAGGCTAGATAGCCAAACAAGGTGTAGCGCATCTTCCTCCAAGGCTAGCGCACCAACAATAGTTGATCAGATAGTCCAAACCCTAGCCAAGAGATAGTCCAAGCCAATACTGAAACTGCTAGCTGCAGCAGCTGCACCTGCAGCTCTCCTCGACACGTGCGCACCAATTGCTGTCTGCAATTCTGAGATGTGTCAAATGAGAACTGGCACCCTGTCTTTATAGTGGTTCTGCCAGATTTGCTGGGGCCGACTTCTCCTTCTGGATATGTGTCTGTTCAGTATATTATTATTATTTATGGCCGACTTCTTCTCTTGGAGGCTAATAACCTAATATTAATTATCTTCTTGAGCCGACAAGACTTCTAGGGTTATTAGCCAACTCATTAGGGTTTTCTCTTTCTTTCCAAAGTCTTCTATTCTCGTCAGGTTCACACGTGGAGGTAAATACCTCCCGCAGCTACCATAATATTAACAGAGAGTTGGCATGCATAGTTCTTTTAAGATGAATCGACAACATGCAATAGGTATAGGCCCTACTAAGGGAACTAGAAGAGTTGCAGTTAGTTTTTTTAATGCTATAAGTTTCTTTTGGTATTCTTTGTTTGCCTGTTAAGGATGCATAGCACTTGTATGCACCACCCCTATTATTTTGACAAGCCCAACAACTATTAATGACAAGTTCTAAATACTAAAAAACGTTCCATATCACACCCTCAATAGTTCCATATGCACATCCAAAATAAAGAATGATGCACTAACAGTGACTAGCACAGCCACATAATTGTGGCTGATCAACGCCGAAAGGCTGATAAGATGAAAAGAATCCTTAAAAAAATATATTAAATTTTATTATTGATTAACAAATAAACGGTTGAGCTTCATTTATTTGGTGTTAATATTTTAATTTCTGTTAATCACTTAGGTGGCAATCACTTAGCTATCAAAGTAATTTTTAAATATGATTAGGTAAATGTAAAAAAGTAAACACATAAACGGATGTCTTTATAATAGCTAGGAAGTTCATGATTGAAATCACAGCCATTTATTTTGTGTGACTACGAAGAATATTCCAGCCATATTTAATCCTGTCCATAGAAAATTTATTAAGCACTAAACTCCTATTAAATCTGCCCATTGTCAATAGGTATACGCCTTTCGGCGTAACGAGTTTTCTATTGTTGCTTCCTTGATGCTTACAAGAGAGGAAGATGGAGAACAAAAAATTGACAATATCTCTAGATGTGTACATTTGCAAAGACTAGCCACGAAAGAAATCTGCACCAAGGTAAGCCTCCACGGAGGAATTTGTCAAACAAAGCCACCAAGGTAAGCCTCCACGGAGGAATTTGTCAAACAAAGCCACCAAGGTAAGCCTCCATGGAGGAAGTAAATTCTACAAGTCATGCATTTTTGCCATAACAATTTTGTGGGACCTCAATGAGATTGCAACAACACAAAACTCCATAGAATGCAAAAGAAGGCAATCGATGTTGTTAGAACCTCTTCAGTCATGAGGTACAACGATAATATGGGAGATCGTGCAACAATTTTTAAGGAATTTAGTATCTCTTCAAAGACTTGAGTTACGGTATGAAAAGAAAACTACCCACAGTCATCAAATTCAAAGCATAGAGAAACCATGTCCAAGAATATAAGTTGTTGCAAGGCTCAAAAGCCTCTCAATCGAGAGTGCAGTCCAAAACGGATCCATGAAGCAAAATCAAAGATCCACTACGAACAAGGAGCAAAGTTCGAGAACATAAACAAAAGAGAAAGAGATAGGCAAGTAATCTATTTATGCCATTTTTTATTACTATGAAATAGCTTCTATGAATGTAAAATCTCTTTTTCCCCACTCCGCTTTGGTGAAATCCCATTTTAGCATTTGGTGAAGACTTGTCATGAATCTCCTAGTCATTTTATAATTCTCCATGGCAAGAATAGGTTGAATCACATGTTCTATTGCTCACCCGAACTTGCAAGTTGGATGTCAAGTATTAAGTTTGTGTGGAGGCGGAACATGGCAGAATGCAAAGGAAGAGGGTTACCTCCTTTCCCTCTACCCTCTGCATAAAAGAAGTGATCACGAAGTTTATGAGGAGGCGAAGTACTCAAGAGAGAAGTGTTACTTACCCACCCTCTGAAATACGCCTCAAAGAAGCAGTTAAGGCAGAGTTTAGGTGCATAGGAAAGGCACGACAAAATGCAAAGGAAGAGGTGTTACCTCCACCCTCAACACCAAAATAAATGGTCAAGTCATAGTGAAGGCGGGGCCCATGCCAATGCAGAGGTGAGTAATGCGAAGGAAAATCCCTAAAGGGGGAGGGATGCAACCTCTCCACCTTCCACCCTGCACATCACTAAGTGAGGTGGGCCCATGCCCAATGTGAACGCAAAGAAAGGGGAAAATAAAAGGTGTCGAGACACCCTTCCACCCTCCACATCAAAGAAAAAGGAACAACTACACCAATGAACGACCTTCACCCTGTTGACCACCTATTCAACTAGGGGGTCAACTCCATGTACCATGAAGATATGCATCATCAGATGCAAACAAGTCAGAGACTATTTGGTTCTACAAGGCAATTTTTGCTCCCAGCACACATTTTTGTAAACGGAATTTCCGCACCCCTGTGTGGGTTAATAATATAATAGGTTTGCATGGATCATAGTTAGGTCAGTTACCTTAGGATTTCTTCATTAGGAGAGTTCCTTTCACTAAGCAGTTTTTATCCTCGAGTTATTATTGGCCTAACCAACCTTATTAATTTCCGTTGAGTTTTTCAATCCCACTAGTAATAAATCTTCCAAAGTGGTGAAAGGCATTCTAATGAAGGCATCCTTTGGTAGCGAGTGTTTAGGAATGATGTAAATGACCATGTAAGACAGCTCAAAAATTTTTGCGGAATTCCATCGATTCTAGATAGGTTTTTTTTAATTAATTAAAATTTCCTAAGGTTGGAAATTTAATTAATTAATTAATTGATTAATTGATTTTTTTTATAAATAATGTAAAAACTAGGTCCCTGGACTTTTGATAGGGGTATTTGTGCTCAAAAGAAATGGAATGAGACCCCCTACACCCTTGGACCAAGTTTCAACTCAGTCGGACAAGTTTTGCTAGGGTTTTGTCCACATAGGAGTCTTAGTCAAATAAATGCAATTTTAATTGCTAACCCATGACACGGGAAAAATGTTAATTTTGTAATTAATGAGCAAATGGAGTAAAGGTGAAACATGATAAGAGAGATGTTTCCTAAGCTACCCAACCCCTTTCCTAGCCTTTAATTCACCCCCTTGACTCACCCTCTCAATTAAAGCTTGCGCCCTCCTTGGGGAATGCACCCCCTTCCTGCATGGGAATTAGTAACTCATTCTAAAATGGGTTATTGGTCCCTCTCTTCACCCATGCGTTTCTCCTAGACTCCCATGTCATCATTAAAGTGTGTCTCCCACACTCTTCCACATGCCACCATGAAAGCTCACGCTTCTCCTTCGGATTTGCGCCCCCATCCTCTGGCAAAAGTGGAAACGTCAATTTAGAAAGCGGAAACTAGCTTTTAAAGCTAGGCATGGGCCTTCTCTTGGCCAATGCGCCCCTCTTGCCTTGCCACTTCACCCTCCACACATTCCATCTTTCCATTCTCACTCAAACCCTAAAAGCTCACGCCCTCCTTGACTTGAGTTCCTCATGAGATTGGATTTTGACATTTGTCAAAGATCCAAGAGGGATCTCTTGTCCTCTCATGCTATAAATGAGACTCTTCCCTCATTCATTCACAACCATACTTCTGAATATTGTTATGCTACAAATTTCTTGTCATCTCTCTCTCTCTCATTGTCATCTTGCTTCACTTCACTTGTTCTTGAAGGGCTTGGAGCAACTTTGTTGTTACAACCTCTTCCCTTGGTAATAAAAGAAGAGCTTTGGAGGAATTGTGGATCTCAAGATTTTGTCTGGATGTTCCATGCTATTGTCATTGTTTTGAATATTTTGTGGAGATTGAATATATGCTTGGGTAAATTTTGTTTACTTAGTTAAGTCTAGCAATAGTATTGTTGTTGGCCTATATGTTTTGCATGTGCCTTTGATATAAACTTTGTTGTATTATTGATGCATGCTATACATTATCTATTCTTCTTCTCACATTTTGTTCAAGATTTGCAGGTCATCTCAAGAGCATTGTTGGGATAGGTTCAAGCAGGAATCTACATTCATTGCTCACCTAAACTTCATGAGCTTTTCCCATTTACCTTTTCTATTCTTATCATATTCAGATTTTGGTTGCTAACTCATTAGATAGGTCATTTCAATACATTTAAAATTCTGGTTTTTATATGTGGGAAATTTCTGTTGCAAAACAGAAATTTTCTTAACTTTTTTTTGAGTGTGTTGCAGCATTTTCAACAAGCAATAGCTTGCTGATTTTTGTAGGTTCTCGCCAAGTCAAGGGTGCATGCTGCCCATTTTCAGCCACAACACATCTCCAAAGACCCCTTTCGAAAGTGGTAGTAAAATTATTTTTTTCTCCTTTCTCTCTAAATCATTGTAAGCAAGCACAAAGGGGGTCACCAAGTGGCTTGCATTCCTTCTCCTTCATTTCAGTTTTACATTTCTAGCTTTAACTTAGTTTACTTTATGTTTTTCCTTTACAGCTTAGCTAGTTTAGTTGTGGGTATCTTGTATGCATGCTAATGGTTAAAATTATCTAGAGTAGATCTCACACAACCAATGCTAGTTTAGGCCCGTGGAGGCATAGATAAAATCTTTTCTTTTTCGTTATTTCTTTGCATGCAAGTCATTTATTTCTCAAATATTTATCTTTAACGTTGCATGTAAACATGGGCATCTTAATGGTTTAAACTTTAAACAATCGTTTTCAATCCCGCAAGTTATTTCAAGTGTTTTACGCTTTACATGCAATAACTCAATAACTTAAGAACTTGTTGACCGCCTATCCAACTAGGGGGTCAACTCCATGTGCCATGAAGAGATGCATCATCAGATGCTCATTTGTCGAAGACTTTTTGGTTCTACAGGCCATTTTTGGCCCCAGCACTTATTTTGTAACTGAAATTTCCGCACCCCTACATGGGTCAATAATGTAATAGGTCTGCATCGATCATATTTAGGTCATTTACCTTGGGATCGGTTCACTAGGAGAGTTCCTTTCACCGAGGGTTTTTTATCCTCAGGTTATCAATTGGGTTTTTCAGCCTTATTGATTTCCCTTGAGTTTTTCCCTCACACTTGCAATAATTCCTCCAAAGTGGTGAAGGGCATTCCAATGGGCTTATCTTCTGGTAACTATTGTTTAGGAATGATGTAAATGACCATGCAAGACATCTCAAAAAGTTTCGCGGAATTCCCTCTAGTCTAGATTAGTTTTTTTTTTTAATTAATTAATTTTTAATTAAATCTCCCTAAGTTTGGAGGCTTAATTATTTAATTAATTAATTATTTTTGAGCAAAAATTGTAAAAACTAGATCCTGGGACTTTTGATAGGAGTATTTGTGCTCAAAAGAAATGGAATGAGACCCCCTACACCCATGGACCAAGTTTCAACTCAGTCGGACAACTTCTGCTATGGGTTTGTCCACCCGGAGTGTCAGTCAGTCAAAAACAACAATTTTAATTACTAAGTCTTGACATAACAAAAATGTAAAAATTGTAATAATGAGTTAAAAGGATGATGTAATGGTGGATAAAGATAGAGAGAGGCCTCCTAACCTTTTCCTACCCAACATAACTTGTTCTAACCTTTTTCTAAACCCCTCACCCCCTCACTCACTCAACCCTCACACCCTCCTAGGGAATTTACGCCCCCCTTGGTAATAAGATGATGGATTTTGATTCCAGAAGGGGTGGTGGACCCTTATCTTGGTTGGTGTGCCCCCCTTTAACCCCCACGTCACATCCTAACTCACCTCCACTCCCCTCCTAGCATTTATTGCCTCCCATTCCTTCCTTTTCCCCCAAGTGGTGCGCCCTCCTAGAGAAGTTATGCCCCCCCTCACTTGGGAAAATTCTAGAAAATTATTTTAAATATTTTGGGGCTCATTCTCTCTAGTAGCACGCTTCCCCTAGCCTCCTGTTGACCACCTCTCCAACACAGGTGGTCAACTCCATGTGCCACGAAGAGATGCATCATCAGATGCAAGTTTGTCGAAGACTTTGGTTCTACAGGGCATGTTTGGCCCCAACACTTCTTTTTGTATCTGGAATTTCCGCACCCCTGTGTGGGTTAATAATGTAATAAGTCTGCATGAGTCATGTCTAGGTCAGTTACCTTGGGATCGGTTCACCGGGAGAGTTCCTTTCACCGAGGGTTTTTTATCCTCAGGTTATCAATCGGGATTTTTCAGCCTTATTGATTTCCCTTGAATTTTTCCCTCACACTTGCAATAATTCCTCCAAAGTGGTGAACGGTGTTCTAGTGGGTTTATCTTTTGGTAACTATTATAGGGAATCATTGTAAATGACCATGCAATACATCTTAGAAAGTTTCGCGGAATTTCGTCGAGTCTAGTATATTTTTTTTTAATTAATTAATTTTTAATTAAATTTCTATAAGTTTTGAGGTTTAATTATTTAATTAATTAATTATTTTTGAGCAATAATTGTAAAAACTAGATCCTTGGACTTTTGATAGGGGTATCTGTGCTCAAAAGAAATGGAATAGCACCTCGAACATCCATGGACCAAGTTTCAGCTCAGTCAGACAACTTTAGGCATGGGTTTGTCCACCCGGAGTGTCAGTCAGTCTAAAACAACAATTTTAATTGTTAAAGTCCAAACATGGCAAAATTGTAAAATTGTAATAATGAGTTAGGAGGATGTAAAATGATGGAATAAAGGTTAGAGAGAGACCCCCTAAGCATAACATAACCCTCCCAACTTTTCTAGCATATTCTAACCCTTTACACCTTCTCCTCACCAAAAAGTTATGCCCCCTAAGGGGATTGACGTTTTTCCTTGGTGGTGGACGTTGTGACTTAAATGGGGCCCCCTCTCATGAGTTATGACTCCCTTTAACCCCCACATCACCTCCTAGGGTGATCCCACTCCCATTTTCTCATTAATCCCCCTCCATTCCTTGCATTTCCCCCTTTTGTTGCGCCCTCCAAGGAGAGTTACGCCCCCCTCTTGTGGTTCTCCAAGAAAAATTGTTTTTAATTGTTGGGGCCTCTTCCTCTCCCTTGGCACAAATCCCATAGCCTTCCCACTTGACTTTTGTGTGATCCCAACACTCCCACACCATTTTACACCCTAGATCTATTGATCTAACCCTATATGGTGCGCCCTAGCCTAGGGATCTACTCTATTGCTTGGTGGTGGACACTTGGCATTGATCCAAGAGAGGGAGGTTTGCCTCTCCAAGTATAAATAGATCCGTCTCGTCACTTCCAACTTACCATATCTTGAGCTATTGTTATGCTACTTGATTTTCCACTCTCTCTCTCTCTATTCCATCCATTTTCATTGTTCTTCTGTTAGGGTTTTGGAGCAAGTATTTCTCCAAGATCCCATTTCTTGATGCAATAATAAAAGAAGCTTTGGAGGATTTTGGGAAGATCTACAAGTATTTGTGTTCTTACAAACACAAGGTAAAATCGTTTAAATTTTATATAATGGTTGCATGACTGGATCTTGGGTAAAGTATTTTATTTAAGTAGATCTTGCAAAGAGTAGTCTTGTGAATCTATATATGTGGTTAGCTAGATAGGGTGCAAGTATTTCACTTTATTAGATTAACCCTCCATATTATCCATTGTATGCATGCTATTGTGTGAGTTTTTGCAGGTTGGCCTTCAAGGGTTTCATTAGGGTGCCTCTTGGAAGAGTCTCCCTTTGATATTTTCATACACTCCAAGCAATCTTCTTCTATTGCTCTTCTTCTTATTATTTCTTTGTGATCCATATTTCAGCTAGCATAATAGAGTTCTTTGGTCATCATAATCTAAAATTTTCACTAAAATTTTTCAAGAAAAATTTTGCCCTAAAAAACAAGATTTTTCTTCACTTGTATAGTTGTGTGTGTCATTTCCAGCAAGCATCGCTTGTTGGTTTTTGCAGATTCAGATCTGCTTGAGACGGGTTTTGGCTATCCAAAGGCATCCACACAACACTCAAAGACCCCCCAAGGGTTTGGTGGCTATCTCTCAACCTTGCTCCTTCATTTTCTTAGCTTTTTCCTTCATTTTTCTCCTTTTTTTGGTTGCTTGTAGTGGCTCACACTTGTGGGAGAAAAAGGGTACGGCCTACTCCCACGTGTGAGCCTTGGGTAATTAGGGTTTGATCTAGATCTTGCCTTTTTGCCTCTCTTGCTAGGACGTGTGGGTTTGTGAGATAAAGGGTATCTCCCAAACCCTAAGACGTGGGGGTAGGGTTTGCTTGCTTGCTTCTTGGTTTGTTTGTTTGCCTTTTTCCTTTCGCTTTATTCTTGCTTGTTTCTTGGTTTGCTTTTCTCTCTCTTGCTTCCTCTTCCTTGCTTGCTTGTTTCTTTAGTTTTTCAATAATCTCAATTAATAAGCAAACTAATTAATTGCCTACCTAGTTGGGAGAGGAATACCCCAAAAGGTTAGGTTAGGGTTTTAACATGTGATTAAAGATCTAAGTGTTTTAAAGTTATAATATCCTAGATCTACATCTAATACACTAAATAATTCTCTAGCTTAAGCCTATTGGGCATCTAAATCAACTTAATTAGATCTTATGCATGTTTAGTTCACTAAATGTTTATCTTTATGTTCCATGCTTAGATCTATAATCATTGATGTTTCATAAGTAGATGGTGTTTCTCTTTAATGCATGGATCTTTTGATGCCATATGCTTTAAGTAGCTTCTTTCTTTTAGGTTTATAAGTAGGCACGTCTAAATCTTTTTCTCTTTCACACTAAATGCTATTGTCTAGATGTTTTTGAACACATAAAAGTGTGATTGCCTATCTTCTATTGGATGGCAAGTTGTTCTTGCCTTTGTTATTCTTTCAAGCTATCTAATTGTGCAATCCAGTGACATATGCATGTGTTAATGCTCTTAAATTTTTAACTAATTCAACACATCTTTAAGGCTGAAGTGAGTTTCAGCCAAGTCACTAAATCACCCTTAAAAAGTGTTATAAAATTCTTAAAACGCTCTTTAATACTCCTAAAAGCCTACCTAACTTATATATAAACTTAATAGACTCTTTAGGGTACCTTAGACCACCATCTTCACCATCTAAAACGGGACTTGAGGAAAACAACGGAGGATGTAGGCAGGGGACTGTCTCACGGCGCACATGATGTATCCTCTCCGGGAAGTACTCTTGTCTTAGGGCTGACCTGCGAAGCTAGGGTGGCAACACTTATTGAGCATCCGACAGTTATTTGGCAATAGGAGGAGGCTTCGGTGAAATCTTAATAAAATTTGATAACCTTAAGAAAGCTTAATAACTCAACCCTGGATCTAAATTTCTAAATACTTGTGGGTTCAATAATTAAGAGTGGTTGATCTTCATCCTTGATACTTGTGCTTAACTTTATAAATCTTTTTATTGATGTATTGATGATCATGATCTTGATGCTTTGATCTTTTGTTATATGATGCTTTAATCTTTTTATATCCTGCACAAACACAAATAAATAAGTGGTCAGCTTCTTGTTATATTTTAGCATTCTTTGAATTGTAAATCTTGTATCTAATATTTGTTTGATCAAGTTATTCTTTTGTAAGTAATATTGTAATCTACTTGTAACGAACAACCCCTTAACTTAGTTGACTCCAAGCCCAATCTTTAGGCACTAGTCTTAGTTGACCTAGGAAAAGGCTTGCTTCACATGCTAACCCTTGCACCTTGCATTGTTGCTTGTGCATCTTAGGTTAGAATCCCCCAAGCCTTAACAAATTAAAACTAACTCCTAGAACTTAACTCTAAAACTAATCTAGAAACTAGGGACTACCCCCCTTGGCTTCCCTAGGAGTGACCCTAGACGAAAGAGGTTCCAGTCAAAGTGATAGCATGGGCTGTGAACCTAGGCATTGCGCCTCCAAGGACACACTAAGTGAGCCGGATTTAGCTCACGTTTGCAAGTGTGTATATGGATGGCAACATCTTTGGCACCGTTGCCGAGGATAAGTCATTTATCCTTGGTCAAAACGACTAATTTTTTTTAATAACTAAAAATTCTTTGAACTTGCATTTGTTGTTTTTGTTTGCTTCCTTTCCAAGTGACGACTCCATTGAACAAATATATCAAGTATAATGCGAGGAGCAATCCTTGTTGGTTGCTTGAGATTCTTGGAGAAGAAGCACTCATTGATTTCCAATGCTTGTTCCAAACATAATAAATTAACTTTTGTTTTCCTTCTTGTTTTTGCTTTGTTTGATGCTCTTGTTTGTCTGAAATAAACTTGGTCATCTGGCGACTCCACTTTTAAATAATTTGACGTGGTATTTTGCAAGAAGGAATTCACGGCTTGTTTTGCTTCATCCTTGAACTTGGAAGGGTTTGTGGATGAAGCTAGCTAGTCCGTCTTCTTGTTGGATCCTTAGTAATCTTGGGTCCCAGTCCTTTTCTTTAGACCTTTGTTTAAATGATCTAGTTAGAAATGGATGATTTTTATAGTCCTATTGATTTTTTAGGAATTGTTGGTTACCCTCATGATATACCTGAAGATGTTATTGACAACGTTCCTGACTATTATGATCATAAAGATGCTAGTGCTCACATTAGGGCCTTCAGGCAATATATTGATGAATGGTGTGATCCACCTATTTATGAGGATGTTCTAATGAAATTGTTTGTCGTGACTCTTGATGTGGAGATGCCTTATTATTGGTTTCATGATTCCCCTGATAAGAGATTCAAGACCATACAGGATTTGTTGCATGCCTTTTTTGAAAATGTTTGGGCATGATCGGAAGGAAGTTCACAATGAATTAGTTGATTTTATGGAAACATGGAAGAGGAAAAATCTTCTAGCTATTGAAACAAATAATTCAGACATAAAGATAGATGCTCCACCAAGTCCCATTGAGGATCTTAATGAAGTAATTCAGAACATGCAGCTTTCCCAGGAAGAACAATGTGAAACCATGAGTGTGTTAGAATATAAAGAGTTGTGTGCTCGTTTTACCACGATGATACCCTCGTCTCCCAACCACAGGCTGAAGCCTCCCTCCGAGCACCTTAACCTTGACCTGAGAATTCCTCCGAAAGCAAACCCTAGGCTAGATAGCCAAACAAAGAGCAACGCATCTCTCCCCAAGGATAGCGCATCACAAAAAGCTGATCAGATAGTCCAAACCCTAGCCAAGAGATATCCAAGCCAAATACTGAAACTT
>ML792306.1:704005-714219 GCA_009831015.1 Picea engelmannii | reverse complement strand
TCCAAGAGCTTGGTATGCTTGAATGGACAACTATCTAACAAGACTTGGTTTCTCCAAGAGTCATGCAGATCCAAACCTTTATTACAAAGTCATGGACAATGCACCTGTGATTCTACTATTATACGTTGACAATCTATTCATAACAGGTGAAGAGTCTCTTATTATCCAGTGCAAGAAGGAATTAGCTTCTGAATTTGATATGAAAGATCTAGGTCTCATTCATTATTACTTGGGACTAGAAGTATGGCAGAAGCGTGGTGAAGTATTCCTTGGACAAGGAAAGTACGCAATAAAGATCCTTCAGAAATTTGGAAAGATGGATTGTAAGTCCATGGACATTCCTATGAATGTAGATATAAGAAAAGTGAAAGTTCCAGATTCTGATCCAGTAGATCCATCTCTATATTGACAACTAATTGGGTCATTGATGTATTTGGTAAATACTCGACCAGACATCTGCTTTGCCATGAATACACTAAGCCAGTTCTAGGTGGAACCAAGACATGAGCATTGGATAGCTGCAAAGCATGTATTAAGATATATTCGTGGAACAATAAACTATGGTTTGATATATATCACATCCAGTGATATACAACTTCATGGATTCACAGACTCAAATTGGGCAGGAAGTGCAGAAGATAGAAAGAGCACTTCAGGTATGTGTTTCAGCTTGGGTTCCGCTATGATATCTTGGGGCAGCAGGAAACAGAAGTCTGTCGCACTCAGCACAATAGAAGCAAAGTATATTGCAGCATGTGAAGCATGCACTGAAGCAATATGGTTAAGTAAGTTAATCTCCGATTTATTTGATCAGATTCCAGAATCGACCATAATACATAGTGATAACCAGAGTTGTACAAGATTATCAGAACATCCCGTATTTCATGAAAGGTTGAAACACATTGAGATCAAATACTACTTTATTCGAGATAAAGTCTAGGAAGGAGAGGTAAAGCTCGAGTATATCCCCACTGATGAGCAGACAACATACATTCTAACAAAACCTCTATCCAGAATAAAGTTTGCATATTTCTGAGAGAAGATGGGGATCGTGGAAATAACTCCCTTAGCTGAAAGGGAAGACTCTCCAGGTTAGGAGGGAGCACTAAAAATATTATTGAAAAATATTGTTGAAAAATATTATTGAAACATTTATCTTTATGATTGAAAAATAGTCCAGATTGGACAGATCCTTTCCTGTTCGGAAAGTGGGTTGAGATTTCTGACGGACAATGATTTCCCATTGTGGTTAACATGGGAAATGGTCCAAATTGTTGATGTATCATAGACAACGACTTCCCATTGTGGTTAACACGGGTAGTGGTCTAGGGAAGTCTCTCTTCTTGAGGGTTACTCAAGAAGACTGGATCACCTCGCCAGACAATGATTTCTCATTGTGGTTAACACGAGGAATGGTCTGTTTTGGAGGTTGATACAGGACAGTATTTTCCTCTTGTGGTTAACAGAGGAAATGGTTTGGACAATCATTCCTTAGGGTTTATACATTCTCTCCAGGGTGCACTTTGATTAGTGTAGGAAGAATGGCCCAGGGTGGGGAATGGTCCAGGCTCAGCAATCAGAGATAAACATTTCTTAGGGTTTATACATTCTCTCCAGGGTGCACTTTGATTAGTGTAGGAAGAATGGCCCAGGGTGAGGAATGGTCCATGGCTTAGAAATCAGAAACAATCATTCTTCCTTGTTTGAGAATAATAGGGAAGATAGCCCATTATTGAGGTTCTATATTGAGGGCAGATATTCTTTCAGATCTCACAGATGTGAGTGAAAGATTGGCCCAGATGGTTCAGTTTATTTTTAACAATATTTTATGTCCAGGTTGTCATCAGATGATTGTTATGGAGTCTGTCTGTCTCCAGACAGTAGAGATATACTACTGTGGTGGATTTGTTCCATTGTTCGTGACTATGTGTCACGGTTTGAGTAGTTGCGTACTACCATGGATAAACACATGTGTGTTCTATCAATTGATATTATACTAGTTGTCATAGGAGATTATCCATTTGGATAATAATGACGATGCTCGTGATACTACCAGTTGAATGGTCTGTTTTTTCTCAAGACCATACCTCCCAAGCTAGGAGGGAGTGTTGATATTATGGTAGCTTCGGGAGGTATGAACCTCTATTGTGACCTATGACGAGATTAGAATATTCCAGAAGGAAGCAAAGAAGTAAAGAAAACCCTAGACAAGATGTCGGCTGCAAAAATATAATTAATATGAATTAATTAGTACCCAGAAGGAGAAGTCGTCCCCAGTAAGTTTGCCATAATCACTATAAATACAGGGCACTAGTCTCTCATTTGAACATCATCTCAGCAGTTGCAGAGAGCCAGTTTTGCGCAGTGCAGTTGCAGTCTTGTGCACAAGTTCTGGGGAAGAGTGTTGCACCAGTTTCTGGGTGGGACTATTTGATCATCTTTGGTTACTTTTCTTGCCTGGTGCATTAGCCTTGCTTGGCTATTGATTTCTACCAGTATTCTTCTCTATCAAGGTCAAGGTGCTCGGAGGGTGGCTTGAAGAGTGTTGCGCCAGTTTCTGGGTGGGACTATTTGATCAGCTTTGGTTACTTTTCTTGCCTGGTGCATTAGCCTTTCTTAGCTATTGATTTCTACCAGTATTCTTCTCTGTCAAGGTCAAGGTGCTCGGAGGGTGGCTTCGACCTATGGTTGGGTGACAAGGGTATTGTCAATGGTAAAATGAGCACAATATTTCATATTCTAATAGGGAAACCATTGAGGATTGAAGTAGACGACATATATTTCATTATAGGATTGTCTCATCGGGGCGAGGTAGTGAATCTCAAGGCCCGGGGGGATGGGGATGGTATGACCATGGAGGATTACATTGCCACCCATTGTGTTACAGAAACAGAAAAAATAGGGAGCCAACTCCCAATAAGGGCGATCGAGAACCTGTTTTTGAAGATCATCGTACTTGTTCTTACACGGATCTTGGGGTCGGCCTGGTTGCACCAGGGTTCAAGGCCACTCATGTTCTATGCGGTGGAGTGTTTGCAACCCACTGTTTATGACTAGTGTACCTCATTGCTGGCCAACATGAAGAGCCAACTGTCGGATTGCAAACAAGGGAGAAAGAGAAACTTCGGGTTTGCATCCATATTATGTAGTTTTTTCTTTGAGCGGGTTCTAGGTTTGAGCCCTAGAGTAGAGATAATTCCACATGGATCGTGTGATCCTACCATGTGACAATGGACCGACGTGATGAGGTAACGAGGAGGTGGTAGGGTTCCAACCCCCTACAACGATGAGTTATTTTTCTAGTGGCGCCGACAGGTGATAGCCATTGGCAACTACCCCTATGATGGGATCAACTATAGAGGGGATTCAGATATTCCTTTGCCACCAGGTTCCGCCTACGATGATATTGGTAAGAAAAGTTTTTTTATATATTTCATTTTTTTGTGTTTTTCAAAAAGAATAAAATATGAAAATATTTTTGAATGGTATCAAGTATTAACAAATGCTTTGTCATGCATATGTAGGTCTACGATGACTAGAGGGATTCCCATGACATCGACGGAGGAGTCGAGGAGACGAGAAGGCGGGAGGAGATGTAGAGAGAGTGATACAGAATGTGCAGGGGAACCTGTCTCAATTGACACACATGATTCCTATGGTTCAGGTGGAGGATCTTCTGGAGGCTATGCAACGACAGGTGGTGGGTGTGCCCCGTGCGTGGGTGCGACTCTTCTGGTGTCTCGCAAACTCCATACAGTGCTATCATGATATGCATCTGGTGCCACATGCGTAGATGCCATGGTCATATATATACTGACCATATATGTATTTTGAGGGTGTGAGCCCCATTTTGTACTATGCCACCATATTTCTTGAAAAGATGAAATATAAAAATTTCGGTCCTCAGCTTTACTTATATATGTTACAATGTGTACATACATGAATGTGTTTTCTTTACTTCAGTTATGTGAAAAATGCCAATCTAAAACATAATTAGCATATGCATCAGATACATAATTAGAACTTCTAGGTATGTTATTATAAATAAGAAAATCAAAGTATCGTTCCAAAATTCATACCCGTAGGAATCGTCGAAGTAGAGTAGGGTCTCGCACACAGTAACTGTGGTTTAACTGACATACGACTAATTGAGAGTTTAGGCGAACCTCTAAAGACTGGACACCATGTGAAATGACGTCTCGTAATAGTTCTATAATGACGCTATACTCAACCACATTATTCGTTGATGGCTCCAGACAAACGCTCCCTAAATATACCAGTTGGAGTTCAAGTGAGTAAATGACCCATGCGGCGGAAATCATGTTTCATGTATGACGACTGGCACCGTCTGCGAATCCTAAGTAAATTGAAGACTCCGTTGACATCTTCCAACCAAGGGAAAACTTGATAAGCAAGCCGATGAAACAAAGGAAAATATGTATATACACTAAGATACACTAGTATACAAAAAGTCACACCCAAGCTTGAGGGCTCAAGTGTAATACCTTTTAAGGTAGAGTCAATTTCTAGGCTCATCCAACATATTCCCTTCATAATCCTCTAATTCACAGGCTCCTTTTTCCAAAACACGTCGCACGATATAAGGACCATGCCACATGGGGTTGAACTTGCCTGCCCCCAACGGTTCTTCGACTTGGTCATAAAGGAGAACCAAATCTCCCTCAGTGTACTGCCGAGGACAGACATACCTATCATACTGAACCTTAACACATTTTTTATTTGCTTCGATAGTCATAGAGTCATCTCGACACTGCTCATCTAGGCGTTCTAGGTGTACGAGGCATTCTTCAAGATCAGATGTGTCAGGGAGGAGCTCAATTGTCAGTTTGAGGGAAGAGATTTTTCATTCAATCGGAAGGATTGACTCCACGTCGTGTACTAACTGAAAAGGAGAAAAGTCAGTGGAATTTTTAACCAAGGTTCAATATGCCCAAAGCGCATGGTAAAGCATTAGATGCTAGTTAGATTTACTATGGATGATATTTTTTTGCAAGATGGGCTTGAGAGATTTATTCACCGCCTCTACTTGTCCATTTGTCTGGGGATAATAAGAGAAATAATGACCGTGCTTAAACCCCAGTTTTGATGTTAACTCCTTCATCATTTCATCCTGAAAGTGACTGCCATGATCAATGACAATATCCTTTGGGATTCTGAACTGGGCTATAATTTGGTTGAATACGAAAAATGTTGTCGTCTTACCATCGGATTTAACGGTAGGCATGGCCTCTGCCCATTTAGTGAAGTAATCCATGGCCACAATAATATGTTGATGCCCCCCCAACCGAAGCTGGGTTACAATCCATAAAATATACCTCCCACTTGGTGAAGGGATTGACGGTAATGACTGGATGAAGAGGGGTTGGATGTGAGCGCATTGTTCGAGTGAACACCTGGAAAGGGTGATGCTTTTTGACCACTTCGACACAATCTTTGAAAATTGACGGCAAAAAATAACCAGTTCGAATTTTTTTTTGGATTGTCGCAAGCCCAGATAGATGACCACCACAAGCTCCACTATGACAATCATTGAGAACCAACTCATCTTATTCGTGACTCAAGCAACGACGTAAAATATTATCTACTCCTCGATGATACAAAGTGTCGTTGATGATAAGGTAGTTTTTTGCTTGATGACGTATACGTCGTCGATCCTCTCTCGACAGATGCTGGGATAGTTTCAATGTTTGAAGATAGACTAGAATCTCTCCATACTAGGGGTCTGCAGATGAAATAAGGAAGATATCTTCATCCATTAATGAATCGTCATGAATAACGTCCAGTTGTTGGGATTTGAAAATAGATTCTTCCTCAAATGCTACTCTAGATGTAGAAACATCCTTCGAAATATAAGGAAATAAGGACTTAAGGAACCACTCCAACAGAAACTCTGGAGGAATGTAGGCTTTAATCAACTTCTTCCGTCTACACCACTCATGTATATGGTCCGAGATATGCATGGCCTTATGTTGGGGCTGAAAATATTTCTCTGTCGGCATCATAACGAATTGACAATTGGAAGTGGTTGACAAAGACCAAAATCATCTGATTAAATTTTTCGTACATGCCCCCCGGTAGCTCAATGTACCATTTCGCTGCGACCCCCGTGAGGGTGCGTTGAAATAGTCTCAAACGAATAGAATCGTCATTAAGAGAATTGGATGAGCACCAAAGATGAAAATTAGTAACATGATCATTTGTATCCTCGCATGTCTTTCCCTTGAATTTTGGAATGTCCGAAGGAAGCTTGGTGGGGATGGGGGGCCATGATAGATCATGACGCACTGGGTCATTCATTGATCTCCACAAATTTGGAAAATTAATCATGGCGAGAAAAGGGAGTCAGGGTTGCGGTGTCTGAGCCCATGCTCTCGGGAAATATTGGTGTTGAGGGATTGTAGACCATCCAGGGTTCTGGTATATACCATGGCCCTGTCCAGTAGGGTAATACATTCCTCCAAACTTATTCATAAGAGGTTGTATGGGCACCATGCCTGTCGGGACGACATAATGAGGGTTATAAATATTTCCCCCAGCTAGAGGAGCTCCAGGATGGGGGTTGCCCATAGTGTGAAATTGACCCCCACTGGGTGGAACTTCAGAGGATAGAGGTGGATTTGTCATAACAAATGTGTTTGTTGGAATCGACATGGAGGAAGAAGGGGGAAAGGACAAAATATAGGAAGTTTCTTGTCTGCCTGGTTAAGTACTCCATCCAGGAGCATTGAGAATAAGATTAGACCTGGGAGGAAAAGTAGGATGGCCTTCTACCATATGATTTGTTTGGGGAATATGACCTCCACCAAACGAGAGAGGAGTATGCAGAGGAGCCATGCCCCGAGGTCCAACACTTGGATTTGCATTAGTCACTAGAATGGAGGATGAAAGTTGCAGTGTCATATTGGGCATACCAAAAGAAAAAGGGTTAGAGACCAAAGGTATGGATTGAGAATTATATCCAGGTGTACCAAAAAGAGGCCCAAAAGGGTTCATTGCTATGGGTAGAGTAGAAACCACAAGATGGGTAGGAGTAAGGACAGGAACCTTCGACACAACAACCATAGCAGCTGAAGGAGTCGAAGGAGTCCCATTAACCACATAAGGTATAGGAGTCGAGGGACTCCCAGTGTCATTCAGACTCGACTTAGTACTCGTAACTAGACAATCACAAGTCTAGGAGGTGGAGATATATGTACTACGTGTATTAACTTTACGCCTTTTAGAAGGAAACTTCGGTAAAGACTCAAAATGCGGTGGTAACTTAAAAAAAATAATGAGACTTGCAAGGAGGTTGGTCTTTCTCCACGATGACTCAAGACTCGAGATATGAAACCAAATCCTAAGGCCAACTAACAATCAGAGAGAACACCAAAGTAAAACCAAAAAAAAGGCCAAATGCACACAAACATGATATAGTAGCTGAAAAAGGGCCTCCCTCACTAGAGTAGGTATGCCTCGCCCAAGACGGGCCTGAGACTCCTTTCAAAAGATTAGAGGTAACAACATAGTTAAGGGCCCTCGTGGACTTAATAACACAGTCAGTCAGATCCCCCCGGAGAGGTAATCCTCCATAAAGGTTGTGTGTTTTCCGACCCTTATCTGACTCAGGGTACTTGCAGAATAACCCCTGCAAGTAA
Source organism: Picea engelmannii (assembly GCA_009831015.1). Lineage (NCBI taxonomy): Eukaryota > Viridiplantae > Streptophyta > Pinopsida > Pinales > Pinaceae > Picea > Picea engelmannii. The sequence continues at coordinate 706,561 of ML792306.1, read as the reverse complement.
CCTATGTGGCTACCTATGTCAAGCAACTAGAACCACCACGATATAACCAATGCGCAGAAGAACAATTGTAAGTCTAGTTCGCCATATGGGCAGGGTAACAAAGCTCGAAATATTGAAAGCACCACCTCTCATAGAGGTAAATGTACAAGAAATACCCCCATATACGAATGAAACCACATAAATATCTCTAATGCTAGGAAGGTATTAGAGGGTTATCTCTGCAACCAAATTCGTGCAACCTTATGCTTAACTCTAGTGTGAGCGAAGCCTCCTGACATCACTAATTACAAAATGGATTTCACCACTCCTTGGTCAGACACATATCTTTAGTTTAATAGACTTGGAGAATTTTACTCTCAAAATCCTCTTCCAAGGCCCTATATCCTATGCTTGTTTGTGTACCCTGAGAAATAAAATCGTTTCTAATCAATTTCTCAACGTAATTAATCAACGTTACTTTTAATGGCTATGTTTACTCTTGAGGTGTGGTCGTGGACCTGATGATATTATGACTCAACATATCAAAGAAATGAATAAAAACATTGCTAAGTCCTAATCTTAAATTCTCAATAAATGGTAAGCTTTTAAAATGCAACTTCTACAATTTCAATAAAATTCAATCTTTCCATATGTATCAAGATCAATACTAAGTACCCAAAAGAGAAAATGCCATAATGCAAAATGAACAATTTTTTTTTGTATTTTCAATACAAAGAAAATAAAATGCAAGGACTGAATAACAACTTCACAAGCATACCCTACTGCAAGAAAAAAGAGACAAGCCAAGTAGGATAACAAGGAGCAAACACTCAGACCAATGTGCAAGGACAACCAATGAAAAATATTATAAGAAAGAATACGACCCAAAAATTCAACAATAGGAATGTTTCCTATCGCTATGTAAGCACTCAACAGTTAGAAACAAGACCCAAGATGACTCAAAAACCAACCAAACTCACCCAACAAACACCAAACTCAACCAATAAGCCTAAAAAGTTGGTGTACACGACTATTTGAGAAAAACTCATGTATGTGGTTTTTCAAGGGAAAAACCATGTATATGTAGTAAAACACTGCCAGGGGAAGGATTAAGACAAGAAAGCAATTAGACGACAAGGAAACTCAAGCTAACAGAGAGCAAGTCAAGGATAAAAACACTAAAAAACCCTAAATAGAAGATCAATCCCTAGTATGGTCGTCAATTCTATTACAGAGGAAAATCTCCCTATGGCCTGGGGTAAGCCACAACAAACATAATGACTACATAAATCAACTCTAATTTCAAATATTATATATAAATGAAATTCTAAGAAGACAATGTCAAAATCCTACCTCGTCCGAACGTCCGATGAAGACCACCGTTGAGCACACAACTCAAAGCTTTATACCTACAACTTGTCCTCAACAACCAAGATACACAAGCATATGGTGATGATATATAATGTTAGCATATAAAATAGCATAATCCATTAACATTCATGACAAATACGCCCATGGAATAATAATTCAAATATTTGCAAGAAATCAATTGGACAAGAAAAGAGTATTTATATTAAAATAATCAACAAAAGTAGATAGGTGACAAACTTCTGTGTCGACACATCTCGGAACCGAGAAACCAAGTCCCTCCAACTGGGCCTCCACCACTTCAATCCTCTACCAAAGGAAATCTCATATAAAGGAGATAATGAGGTTCTCCATCAAATAACGAAGAGATTGGAGGCTGAACACTAAGTTCAAACTTTTAAGGATAAAGGGATGCAGACTCAATGTGAAGTGAAATTTATCCATAGTATATTTGATCTCAAAAGTTGAATTCTTGTCCTTTCCAAGGCTTGGATATGGCTCAATTTATAGCCTTCAAATGGAATTGAAGGGCAGATTCAGACCATTTCCAGTATATGGAAGGTCAAGGATCGTGGATCTCGTGATGTGACATGGAAACCCAACATAATTTTTAATTTTGAGCACCAAACCCGATGTACACGGGCTGTGTTATCACACAAACTTGTCAAGAGTCATGTGGGTTTGTGGTTTCTACCTAGGTGTGTGTTTTTCCCTATCTCTCTCCTTTCGCAGACCAATTCTTAAGTTTTTCCCATTCGGCTTGTAGTTTGCTCTACATTTTCCCTTGATCGTTTGAGCGACCTTTTGTTCTGTGTTGTCCTACTTGAGAAGTCTCAGACCTAAGCTTTTATGTTTTCTCCAAGGTTGATCACTTCTCTCTCTACCTCTGTCACTAATCCTTTTGATTTCTCGAGCCCTCAACCAGTCGTCCAAGTATTTATTTACATAGGCCGCAACCATGAGCACAAAGCGCAACACTCAGAGAAGTCTAATATGGACTCAAATCAAGCGAGTGAGCAGTTTTAGTTTTCAACAGAGGAGGTTCCATTCGAAGTTCAGATTTGTGGCCCTCGGGCGATCGGGATCATAAAGTTGCACGAAGTTTAACGTCAGACAAAGGTCTGAAGTCGCGAGGTAAATCCTAGATGTTGGTGTTGGGAAGGGTACGTTGCGAGAGATCAAGATTTTGCTGACTCGCGGAGTTGAAAA
>ML792306.1:692053-702780 GCA_009831015.1 Picea engelmannii | reverse complement strand
GTTATGTATTTGTATTTGAAACTTCTTGTTTAATGTAAGTCATCTTCCTTTCATATCTCTATAAACAACTGTGTTAGAACACTCGGGCATGGATGATCCAGTCGAGGGTAGTTATGTTTTTGTGATGTAGGTTTGATCATAGTGAAATTGGGACCAGTTTTAATCAGTCTCTTATGTTTTATTTTCCTTCCAACACTAAATGACTCGGGCATGGATAATCCAGTCACGTTTTTGTTATTGAATTGTGATGTATGTTTGATTGCAGTTCAATGATAATCTTGTTTAGTTCCTTAAAACTCCAAACCAAGAGGATCTTGTCTTCTGATTTTTTCCTCCTTAGGTTGTTGGAAGACCGGATGTCCATAGCAGACCTCTACACTCTCCTCAATTTCTCCCCCCTACTCACCTTTACTACAACTTACTAACTGAAGTTAGATCAAGACCTCATCTGCGTATGCATACCAACCCAGTTTTCTGAGTTAAAGCAATGTTATCCTGAGACTGCATCCAATAGACCACCCTTAAATTTATTCATTGTGGCATACAAACTGATGGGTACTGGTCTTACCTCTACCTCAATCCAGAGGTGACTTACAATGCTAACATTTCTGGGGTCATTTTCGGGGAACAAATTGAAGACATTTCCCTAGGATAGAACGACAAAGAGCTTCTGATTTTGAAGGTGCATCATATATTAGAACCATTGAAGATTGCAACTTGCACCTGGAAACTCCACTGTTTCGACTCCACTATTTCAATGGTGGCTCTGAAAGGTAGACACACGAGGTCTACTCCACAACTGCCTCTAGCAACACCTAAAGTTGACCTAGAGAAGATTAGCCAGAAAGGAAAGATTTCTCGAAGAAGGCTTTTAGCTGCTTTCTTAGATTGAAAATTTCCTTGGGAGAACGATAACGATCAGATCTGGTCTTAGATGGTGAACAAAGACCAGACACATTTAGATTGCATATCATTTACCTGGCTACTCCATGATTAAATAATCCAATGACGACTCCATTATTCCAAAATCGATCGACGACTCCACTGGTTTGAAATGGACAAAATATTGGCTCGGAGGTTTGCTCCTTTTAATTTCTCTGCTGACCCTGGTTTTCCAAATGTTGTTCCTACTGTGGATTAGTGGGTTGATTTTTTGCCCATATTTAGAAAACCCAGAGATGACAATCTTGTTGAGCATCTCCGTGAGTTTCATGAACTCATGCATCAATGGGAGCTACATCATGAGGATGTATTAATGAAGATTTTCATGTTCTCATTAGACGGGGATGCTCGTGAGTGGTATCGATCCTTGCCCCCTGCTAGTATCTCCTCCCTGAGAGAGTTTCATGAAACTTTCAATACTCAATGTCAAGAGTTTTATTCCTCTGAGTTAATTCGTCATAGCTGTTGTGAGGAATATAGACATGGTTTTCAGGACATAGTTCATTCTTGCGAAAGCTGTGAGAATGAAGGATATACCTCGGAGGAGTTGATGGAGCTAGTAAAATATTTTTCTGCAAGAATAGAGGGATTGGAGGCAGATTTCGCTTGTTGCTCCTATGAATAAAATGCAGAAGATATTTCGGTCCTTGAAACAGATGTTCTTGGCAGCCCTTCTTATGATGAAGAAGTGATGTCAGATACTGACCAAGAACAAACATCTTTTGATGGATATCCCAGTGAGGAATAGAAAAAATAGAGTTCTTCCATGGTTCCTGTTTATAGTGCTCGTGAAACTAATCCTAGGGAAATCCATGAAGGAGAAAAGGAGGAGCCACATATCTCGGCTATCTTGGTTCAGAAGTTTGCCCCTTTCCATTTACCAGTCATATCTGGTTATCCACATCCAATGCCGGATATAAATGAATGGGATGATTATCTTCCAAGATTCAGAGGAAGCAAGTATGACCATCCCAATGAGCACTTATTAAAATTTCATGTATGCATGCTTGAACATGGCTTCTTTCACGAGGATGTCTGGATCAAGATGTTCTGTTTTTATTTAGAAGAATATGCTCTTGGATGGTGTCTATCTCTCCTTGGTGCTAGTATCCACTCTTTGAAGGATTTTCACGATGCTTTTAATTCGTATTACGGGAAGATTTACCCAGCTCATCTTATTTTTGATGACTATTGTAACAGGTTTACACTCCACATTCTGCAAATGATAAAGTGTTCCTCATGTGATGAGTCTGGTAAAGATCTGATTGAGAGAGAAAGCGAGGATGAAAGTGAGTATCTTGCAAATATGGATGAAAAGTTTTCTCTCTCTATTTCCCAAGAAGAATTCCTTCCATATATGATTGATGATAGCGTTGATGATGGCATAGCTATGGATGCATTATTCTCCGCCTCTAGTACGCCGACTGTCTCATTTTAAAAAGAAGAAATGGTTGAAGAAAATAATCAAGATATCGCTCTTTTCTCTTTGCAAGATAGAAGAGTTCTGCACTCACCTACCCCTGAAGAGTATTCAGAAGCAGAAAGCATAAGCTTCCAATCTTCTTATGAAAGCGAAAGCTCCTACCAAGACCAGCATGATAGAGAGAAAGAGCCATCCATGCATATACATGAAGAGACTTCTTTCTCTCAACTAACACATGTTATCGGAGAAGACAAAGGAGAAATGGAGGAGCTAAAGGTGCAGTTTAGCTCCTGTCTTGAACCTACAAATGAGCAAGTATCACTTAGGATTAGCCGACCTGCATCAGTCCTCTACCCACCTGCACACTCTGAGAACATTGAACGACAGGTGAGAAACAAGGAAGTGCAGGAGGTAATTTCTTACCAGTTGAGCTTTCCTGATTATAAATTTTGTGATCCCGTGGGGTTGTATATGGAGCTATGTTTTCCAAAAGAACTGGAGCTTGCAAGGTTATTCATATTATTATCACTTAGGGGTATGGTCGGTGTTCCAAATCATGTTCTCATTTTGCTGTCATACTTTCCTTACATTTTGTGGATCATTTGCAGTGAAGAGAAGAATTATATTACCGAGCAATCTGGGTGTCTATGGTGGAAGTTTGCTTTCACCTAGCATTTTGTAAAAATCAGTTAGACTAGGATTGTACATAAATAGGCTCTTTCTGGAGCCCATGTGTTTGTTTTCTTTTTTTTAGTAAAGTAGTGTACATATTTCCCTGTTTTCTTTTGTGAAAGTTTTGAGCTAGACTCCATAGCCCAACAACTAAGGCACTGGAACTACTTGTTCTTGGCAGCTCGCAGGGAGCATGCCATCCCCTGTGGAGCCAAATGTTATCACACAAACTTGTCAAGAGTTCTGTGGGTTTGTGGTTTCTACCTAGGTCTATGTTTTTCCCTGTCTCTCTCCTTTCACAAACCAATTCTTAAGTTTTTCCCTTTCGACTTGTAGTTTTCTCTACATCTGCCCTCAATCGTTTGAGTGACCTTTTGTTCTCTGTTGTCCTACCTGAGAATTCTTAGCCCTAAGATTTTTTGTTTTCTCTAAGGTTGATCACTTCTCTCTCTACCTCTGTCACTAATCCTTTTTCTTTCCCTAGCCCTCATCCAGTCGTCCAAGTATTTATTTACATAGGCCGCATCCATGAGCACAAAGCGCGACACTCAGAGCAGTCTAATATGGACTCAAATCAAGTGAGCAAGAAGTTTCAATTTTCAGAGGAGGAGGTTCCATTCGAAGTTCAGATTTGTGACCCTTGGGCGATCGAGATCATAAAGTTGCGCGAAGTGTAACGTCCGACATAGGTTCGAATTCGCGAGGCCAATCCTAGTTGTTGGTGCTGGGAAGGGTACGTGGCAAGAGATCAACATTTCACTGACTCGCAGAGTGGAAAAGTCAAAGGGCAGAGTTGTGAGGACTCATGAAATGTGAAATCACAAGTTGATCTGAGCCGTTGGATCGAGGAAAGCCATAGACCGTTGATCTGACACTAGCGAAGTCAGTGAATCGGGAATTGAGAGAAGGGAGGTGAGTAGTCTTTCAACTTGTCGAGACGTGAAATCCCGATACGATGAAGATTAGATCTAGACTGTGGATCTTATAGGGACAGGTGGTAGCCAATCTGATGGTTTGCGAAAGTGACTTTCGGGAGTTTTGGAAGGAGTCAAAAGCAAATAGATCTGGGTCGTCCAAACTAGAGGGGCACGTGGAAGCAGATAAGCTAAATTACGAGTCAAAAGTTTCAACATTGAGCAAGGCGCAAGTTCCCGAAACGTGAAATCATGAAGCACCCAGGAGTTGGGCCCGTGGTCATAGCCCGAGGCCACATAGGAGGTGGACCCAAGGAAAAAGGTAAGCACCCAATGCATGATTGGTGACTTGGGTTTTCAAGGAATAAATCATGGCCATCATATGCATAGCAGATCTGATCGTCGATCTGAATAGGGCCATCTCACAATATCGGGTATCGGGAGATTCTAGTCATGTGATGTGAAAACCCCCGAAACGCGAAAGCACGATGTGCCGAGGAGTTGGGACCATGGTCACATCCCGAGGTCATATGGAAGTGGGTCTAGGAGGAATGGTTTACACCCATAGCGTAGAGCCGACCAAGGTGGAGTTTTGAGGAAGAAATAACAGTCGTCGGATACAAAGCAGATCCAACCGTCCATCTGAGTTAGTCGATTTCACAATATCGGGTATTGGGAGATTGTAGTCAAAGTGATGTGAAGGCTCCCGAAATGCGAAATCGTGATGCGCTAAGGAGTTGGGCCCATGGTCATGGCCCGAGGTCGCATGTAGGAAAAATGTGGTGAAGGAGAAGCTAGCACCAAGAGATTTGGGAGTGCAAAGGAAAGGGTGTGGATTTCATGAGATCTACACCAAAAGCCAAGGATGCCTGTGTGAGTTAAAGAACGAGACCATCATGGTTTCAAGGTGTCGGGTTGACTTGAAGGGCCGCTAGCAACGCATGGTAGATCCCTAGGTGTTAAGCCTCGTCCCCTTCCTGATGAAAGCAGTTAATGGAAGGCATGTCAGGTGGTTGAAACCTCGACTCACTCAATAATTAGAAGTATGGAAGACCCAGCTGTGGGGACTGAATCGTCAACCCATGGTACTCCTACAAGCAGATTTTCCTGCAAGACCCATACTGATCTGAGCTTGTGTTTGACAGAAGAATTCCTACATAGTCTGACAGAGAAGGCGCAAATGGAAAGCCTTGAATGAAGGGGCCCGATTGTGCTCCTGGTAGTGGTGAATTGTTCTGAGTATAAATAGGTAGTTTTGATATTATGTTAAGGGGGGTCGATGGTTGAGATAGGTTCCCGCATTGTAAAGTTTTAATGAAACTCTGGTTCTTCTGGTTATGTATCTGTATTTGAGACTTCTTGTTTAATGTAAGTCATCTTCCTTTCATATCTCTGTAAACAACTGTGTTAGAACACTCGGGCATGGATGATCCAATCGAGGGTAGTTATGTTTTTGTGAAGTAGATTTGATCACAGTGACATCGCGACCAGTTTTAATCAGTCTCTTGTGTTATATTTTCCTTCCAACACTGAATGACTTGGGCATGGATGATCCAATCGGGTTATTGTTATTGAATTGTGATGTATGTTTGATTGCAGTTCAGTGATAATCTCATTCAATTCCTTAAAACTATGAACCAAGAGGATCTTGTCTTCTTAATTTTTCCTCCTTAGGTTGTTGGAAGACCAGATGTCCATAACAGAACTCTTCACTCTCCTCAAGTTCTTCCCCCTACTCACCTTTACTACAACTTACTGACTGAATTTAGATCAAGACCTCATCTGTGTATGCATACCAGCCCAATTTTCTGAGTTAAAGCGATATTATCCTGAGATTGCGTCCATTAGGCCACCCTTAAATTTATTCATTGTGACATACAAATTGATGGGTACTGGGCTTACCTCTGCTGCAATACAAAGGTGACTTCCAGTGCTACCAGGCTGTAGTGGAGCACCCTGCGTATATGCATGCTATCTAACTGGTAGGGCACATATATGTGGAAAAATGTGTTTTTTTTTTCTTTGGAAGGTACAAAAAGGGGACTTCAAGTCTGCATAGGGAAATGGAAAGGCCATCCAAGCAAATTGCATGGGGTGGCAAAATTTTCTATAACACATGGGATATAGGTTCCACTTCGATGTGCTTTGGCACGTCTCGGTTGTTGCCAAGTCATAATTTTCCTGCTAAGAACTGGCTTGCGGGCTGTTGACACTATTCTAGGGGTTATAGTGGAAGTCAACTAGATTTGAACCTAGGCCGCACTTAGGTAATCCCGGTTGAGTTACCAATTCCTATAGATCTTAAAAAAAATGTACTTACCTATTACATATTCATCTAGTAATATCTCTCCTCTAGCGAACTCTATCTTATTGCATTGAAAATGTCCTAATTCGTTGTCATGTAATTCTTTTATCAGATTCTCATGCATTGGATTGAACTCTTTGGTATTCATAAATTCTTTCCCTTGAAGAAATATCCATCCTGATGAAGTAATTCCTATGCACACTTCTCTCATGCATCATCGGGTTCTTGCACATCTTTATGATCTATCCAAAATCTCTATTACCTCATAGAAGTCTTTGATTTGCTCAAACTTTATTGTCTCATTTTTTGTTGTTGCCAACTTTAGCACTCTTCTTATTAGAGAGTTTGTTACCTTATTCTCCTTCCTAAACTTGTGCTTCAACATGAATGTATAATTATATGGAAACTCAAACCATTCTTTATCTCTAATTTAGCTTTACTTGGTTGTTGATAAACTTTAGTGCTTAATGTTGCATGTACAATATGAACTTTGCAACAATGAATAGTGCCTCCAATGCTTTATTGTTTGCAAAATAACATAAAATTCAAGACGATAAGTAGAATACATACATCACACTTCAATCAACTTCTTACTGAAGCATGCTATCATCGTTCCTTTCTAACTAAAAAATGTGCCAATAATTGTTGCACTTGCATCACAATTAACTTGGAACACTTTGTTGAAATCAAGTAATGCTAACGTGCCTATGTGATATTGTGCTTCAATGACCCAAAACTCTTTTGTGTCTATGGGTTCCACTAGAATCTTCATGTTTTCATATATTGTTATTGGTGCACATATCCTACTGAATCCTCTTGTGAACTCCTTGTAAAATTTTCTATCCCATGAAATCTCTTAACCTCTATGACACTTCGAGGTGTAGAGTATTCCAATATCACTTTAACCTTCTTTGGATACATGTGTAATCCATCATTGGACACCATGAACCCAAGGCACACCAATTCCTCCATGAAAAATTCACACTGAGTTATGCATTGTTGATCCTTCCTTAGCACCTAAATCACCAACCTTAGATGCTTTGTGTGCTCTCCTTTGCTCCAACTAAAAACTTGGATATCTACCAAATAAATAAATATAAACTTACCAATATATGGTGGGAATAACTCTATCATGAATTGCATGAATGTTCTCGACACATTGGTCAATCCAAAAAGCATAACCAACAACTCATTCAAACCATCTTTGGTCTTGAATTCACTCTTCCACTTGTCGCCCTATATGATCCCGATCTAGTGATGTCTTCTCTTCAAATCTATGTTGGTGAAATATCTTGAGGCACTTCTATTGTCTGTTAGATCATTCATTCTTGGGAATGGTAACTTGTACTTGATTGTGATCTTGTTTAGAACTATGGAGTTTGTGCACATTCTCCATTGTGCATCCTTATTTGGTGTTATTAATGTTGGTACCACACATGGGATCATACTCTCTCTAATCAAGCCCTTTGAAAATAACTCACCTAGATGTCAATTTGGTTTTGTGCTTTCCATTAGAGTCATCTTGTGTGATTCTTGATTTGGTAATGTCACACATGGTATCAAGTCAATCTCACGTGTTGTCTTCCTCTTTGGTGGTAAACCATTTGGAAAATCACCATGTACTATGTCACTATATTCCTTCAACAATTTACTCACTTTTGTATATAACTCTTTTTCCTTGGAGTTTCTTTGTGCTCTGTCACTTTCTTCTACACAATCATATAACATTTTTTTGTCTCCTTCATTGCATATAAGAGATTTCTCACAAACAATAATAACACCTCTTTGGGCTCTTCTTCCTTCATCGGTAGTAACTAGAATTTCCATCCATATTTGGTAATGGTGTAGGTGTTCTTCTTCTCATCATGCTTTGTGCATCTATCATATTCCATGGCCTTCCCAACAACAACAACAACAACAATAACAAGCATCCATGGGGATGACATCACACAAAATTTCATCTTTATGCTCATTAATGATAAAAAATACTTTGCACTAGTAAGTTACCGTCGCTTCTACGTGTATACCAAAAACGTGTGTATGGTCATGGGTGTTGAAATATTGTAACTTCAAAGAATATTCTACCTAATAGGAAATGTTGAATAATATTATTATATTATATTTATTAGGCCCTATTATTCCTTTGTAAAAGTCGACCCTTTTGTGCCTTGACAATTAAATGTAAATTAAGAGGGAGAAGTGACAGGTCGACCCAGACCTAATTTTAGGCTGGCCATACCACTATTTATAAGTGAGGCCAACACCTCATTTGGACACACTCACCAACTAGCTCTACAATGCGCAAGTCTTGGAGGAGAACCTACTGCAACTGGGGGTGACGTCAAGGCAGGTTCTTGGTCTATGTCTTGGTATATCTTGGATAAGTAGTGCGCTACTCTTTCCTAGTGAAGGAGTAGATGAGGATCTTCTGCCTTGTTTTTGGTCTATCTATATTGATGAAGTTTTTGTTGGTTTTTCTTCCCCGTGAGGGTTTCCCAGGATAATCTGTGTGTCTCTATTGTTTCTGTGATTGTCTCTCTTTCATTGATCTTATTTATGCAACTAATGTGCTAAATGGTTATAATAATAAAGAAGATCCGTAACTATTATTTGTATAAGTAAAACATCAACATGGTATCAAAGTAGGCCTGAAAGAGACCAACTCACAGTTTATAAGAAGTGGCTAGCTTCAACACACCCTCTCCAAGATCCAGTTTTAATATTGTAGCCGCTGCAAAATTAGTGTTTCTGCATAAACCCTAAGTGTGACATTTTCCTTGTTTGAGGAGGACATTGGAGAAAGTAACCACACCTAGGAATTCACCCTAGGAGGTCACATCTAGTCCATGAATCTAAATTCCAAAATTTGAAGTTTGAGAAATTAGGGTTTCCTTATAAAACCCTAAGTTGCAGTTGTAGTACTAGTTACAGTATCAATTGCAGTTACGGTATCAGTTGCAGTTGCAGTGCCAGTTCCTTCATGCTAGTTGCAACACCAGTTGCAGTGCCAACACTAGTTGCAATAAAAAATTTCGTGAAGTGTTGGGACTGATTTTTATTTTCCTAGTGTACCTTACCCTAGAAAATCTCCATCTACCTTTAAATTACAAGTTACAACACCTTTGAAGTTTTAAAGGTTTTTTATTTATTTTTCGTTGTTGTTGGATAGTGCCACTACCTGTCGATAATATCAGAGGTATGTACTTACATATGTTTAAAATGTATCATTATTTTTAAAGGGTATTTGCAGGAGAAAGGATATTTTGTCTAAACAACAATCGTAGATACATTCAGAGGAACAATGCACCTCAAGTTTGATCAATTTACTATGCCTCTATTTGTTATGATATTATGAACATCTAGATTGTATTTTGATCTATTGAAGTTATGAATATCATACTAACCATTAGTCAAAATTAAAGTCAAAGTATTACATTGATTAAAGTTGAGATTAAAGAGTCTATTCTCTAACCCAGTTTTCTATCAAGAAAGCATATTATCTTAGTACATAGGACAAGTTGAAGAAAATAATTGTCATCTTGAGTGAAGGAGACTCGGAAGAAAAGAAACAACACTCATTCTTGAGGACAAGACTCCAGGTTACAGGTTTGAATGATTAAGTTGATAAGATTCAAATTATCACATGTCTTTCTCTCATTCCTTATTATTTTATTTCTTACTTTTTACCCTTGTTTCAGGCAGGTTACAAGCGATAGCTCTGAAGGAGCTACTCTGACGATTGTTCTCACTATTTATTATTATTATTATTATAAATAATATTGTTCTTGTGTATTGTTTCTCCCATGTTTCTCTTGTTCTGGGAAGGTCACATCTGATAACCTTGAGGGAGATATAGTGATGATTGCAGGAGGTAGCATATTACATGAGACATGGAGCAAACTATCCAAGTTATATACATGACCATATACATCCATGTATTAAAGAAGAAGAAAAAGAAGAATATACTCTTGCTAGATACACAACATCTCATATGAAGACAGAACATGAGGAGAAGAAGGCTCCAAACATGACTGAACAAATCCCTTTGGTGTAGTTAATCACTCTTCAGATCATCGGGAAGAGTTAGTAGAGTCAGAAGGGCCTACCCAGAATCAATGCAATAACCAGGAAGAGACCAACATGGTCCCACGACACTTTGCAGGACACAAAGCCATATAGCATTGATGTGCCATATCAGAGGAAGCAAATGGATCTGAATATTATAGAGACTCAGATGAAGTCAAGATTCATAGGGAGCATGGAGACTCAAAGTGAGCCTAATCTCAAAGAGGATCAGGTGGGAAAAAAAGACGTCTTCCAGGATGGACAAATAGATGCCATGAATTGAGAAGACTATATCGTAGCTTCATATACTTCTAGGAGATGTGAAATCTCCTGGGAAGATTCCCTTGTTTTAGTGACAGGGGAGGAAGCTAGTCAAAAGGACTGGGATATGGATTTTTCCTTTATA